>PVJL010000620.1:0-96282 GCA_004026885.1 Lyroderma lyra | reverse complement strand
TTCTGCTGGCCATTTGTATTTCTTTGTGGGAGAAATGACCGTTTAGTTCTTCTGCGCACTTTTTAATTTGGTTTTTTTGTTGTTAAGTTGTATTAGTTTTTTATATATTTTAGATATTAGACCCTTGTCTGATTATTTGCAAATATGTTCTCCCATTTAGTTGGCTATCTCTTTGTTTTGTTGTTGGCTTCTTTTGCTGTGTAGAAGCTTTTTAGTTTGATATAGTCCCATTCATTTATTTTTGTTTTTACTTCCCTTGCCATTGAGGTCAGGTTCATGAAGTCTTCCTTGAATCGTAGGTCGATAAATTTAGTACCTATGCTTTCTTCTATACAGTTTATTGTTGCAAGCCTTATATGAAGGTCTTTAATCCATTTTGAGTTAATTTTTGTATATGGAGAGAGTTCACAGTTCAGGTTCATTCTTTTGCATATGTTTTTCCAGTTTTTCCAACACCACCTACTAAAGAGGCTGTCTTTTCCCCATTGTATGTTTTTTGCTCCTTTATAAAAAATTATTTGTCCATATATTTGTGGGTTTATTTCTGGGTTTTCAGTTCTGTTCCACTGGTCTATATTTCTGTTTTTCTGCCAGTACCAAGATGTTTTGACTATTGATGCTTTGTAATATAAATTGAAGTCAGGGAGTGCAATGCCACCAGCCTTATTCTTTTTATATAGTATTGCTTTGGCAATTCGAGATCTTTTATGTTTCCATATAAATCTGATAATTCTTTTCTCTATTTCCCAAAAGTATGATTGTGGGATTTTGATGAATATTGCATTAAATCTGTAGATTGTTTTGGGCAGCATGGCCATTTTAACAGTGTTAAGTCTTCCTATCCATGAACAGTAGATATTTTTCCATTTCTTAATGTCTGTTTCAATTTCTTTCAAAGGTGTCTTATAGTTCTCTGTGTATAAGTCTGTCACGTTCTTTGTTAAGTTAATTCCCAGGTATTTCATTCTTTTTGTTGTGATAGCAAAAGGAATTGACTCCTTCATTTCTTTTTCTGAGAATTCGTTGTTTGTATATAAGAATGCTGTTGACTTCTGTACATTGATTTTGTATCCTGCAACTTTACTGTATTCATGTCTTGTTTGTAATAGCTTCCTGATGGATTCTTTGGAATTTTTTATATAAAGGATCATGTCTTCTGCAAATAGTGACAATTTGACCTCTTCTTTCCCAATTTGGATACCTTTGATTCCTTTCTTTTGCCTGATTGCTGTGGCTAGAACTTACAGTACTATATTGAATACCAGTGGCAACAGGGGGCATCCCTCTCTTGTTTCTGATTTTAGGGGAATGGGTTTCAGCTTTTTTTCATTCAGTGTGATATTAGCTGAGGGCTTGTCATGTATGGCCTTTATTATGATGAGGTACTTTTCTTCTATAACTATTTTATTTAGTGTTTTGATCATAAATGGATGTTGTATCTTGTCAAAAGCTTTTTATGCATCAACTGATATGACTATATGGTCTTTATCTTTTATTTTGTTTATGTGATGTATCACATTGATTGATTTTTGTATGTTGAACCATCCCTGTGCTCCTGGGACGAATCTCACTTGATCATGATGTATAATCTTTTTGATGCATTGTTGTATTCTATTTGCTAATATTTTGTTTAGGATTTTTGCATCTGTGTTCATCAGAGATATTGGTCTATAGTTTAATTTTTTTGCATTGTCTTTATCAGGCTTTGGTATTAGGGTAATATTGGTCTCATAGAATGAGTTAGGAAGTATTGCTTCCTCTTCAATTTTTTGGAAGAGTCTGAGGAGGATAGGCGTTAATTCTTCTTTGAATATTTGGTAGAACTTGTTAGTGAAACCATCTGGCCCAGGGCTTTTGCCTTTAGGGAGATTATGGATAGTGATTTCAATCTCTTTGCTATCGATTGGTCTATTTAGATTATCCAGTTCTTCTTGGTTCAGTCTGGGTAGGCTCTAAGTTTCTAGAAACTTGTCCATTTCTTCTAGGTTGTTAACTTTAGTGGCATAAAGTCCTTCATAATATTTTCTTACACTCCTTTGTATTTCTGTGGTATCAGTGGTAATTTCTCCCCTTTCATTTCTAATTTTGGATATTTGTGTCCTTTCCTGTCATCCTTTGATTAGTGTAGCCAGGCATTGTCAATTTTGTTGACTTTCTCAAATAACCAGCTCTTTGTAATATTAATTTTTTCTATTGTCCTTCTGTTCTCTAATTGGTTTAGCTCTGCTTTAATTTTTATGTTTTCATTCCTTCTGCTGACTTTGGGTTTTCTCTGCTTTTCTTTTGCTAGTTCTTTAAGATGTGATGCTAAGGTGCTTACTTGTAATTTTTCTTGTTTCTTAAGATAGGTCTGTAATGATATAAATTTCCCTCTTATTACTGTTTTTGACGTGTTTAAATAATTCTGATATGTTGTATTTTCACTGTCATTAGTTTCTATATATTTTTTAATCTTTTCTTTTATTTGTTCTTTGACCCAGTCATTTTTTAATAACATGTTGTTTAATCTCCATGTATATGTGTTTTTTTTTCTGCTCTTCTTTTACAGTTCATCTCCAATTTCAAAGCTTTGTGGTCTGAGAATATCCTTGGTATGATTTTGATCTTCTTGAATTTGCTGAGGCTACTTTTATGTCCCAGCATATGGTCTATCCTTGACAATGTTCCATGTGCACTAGAAAAGAAAGTATAGTCTCTTTTTGTTGGATGAAATGTCCTGTAAATGTCAATTATGTCCAATTGCTGTAATGTGTCATTTAGAGCTGATATTTCCTTATTTATTTTCTGTTTGGATGATCTGTCCATGGCTGTTAGCAAGGTGTTTAAGTCTCCCACAATGATTGTGTTTTTGTCAGTTTCTCCTTTCAAATCTGTTAGTAGTTGCTTTGTATATTTTGGTGCTTCCTGGTTGGGAGCATAAATATTAATTAGTGTCAGATCTTCTTGTTGTTGTATTGTGCCTTTTATCATTTTGTGATGTCAATCTTTGTCTCTTAATGTCTTTTTTAGCCTGAAATTTATTTCAGCAGATATCAGTATAGCAACTCCTGATTTTCTCTGGTTATCATTTGCTTGGAGTATTGTTTCCCAGCCTTTCACTCTGAGTCTGTGTTTTTCCTTATGGCTGAGATGTGTCTCTAGGAGACAGCATATGGATGGGTTTTGTTTTTTAATCCAGTCTGCTACTCTGTATCCTTTTATTGGTGAGTTCAGTCCATTAACATTTAGTGTGATGATCAATACGTGAGGATTTCCTGTGACCATTACTTATTTGTTTGTTTGTTTTTGTTTTATTTTTGTTTCATTCCTGTTGCCCCAACTTTATTCCATTTTTCCTGATGTTTTGTTTCAGGTCGAAGAGCTTCCTTAAGTATTTCTTGAAGTGCTGGTCTTCTGCTAGCAAATTCCCTCAGCTCCTGTGTGTCTGAGAAGGTCTTTATTCCACCTTCATATCTGAAAGATAATTTTGCTGGATAATTTATTCTTGGCTGGAAGTTTCTTTCTTTTAATTTTTGAATATTGGATCCCACTCTCTCCTGGCTTGAAGAGTTTCTGCTGAGAAGTCTGATGCCAGCCCGATGGGTTTTTCTCTAAAGGTTATAGTTCTTTTTTCCCTGGCTGCCTTGAGAATTGTCTCTTTGTCTTTAGTTTTGGACATCTTTGGTACCATGCTTCTTGGAGAAGATCTGCTAGGCTCCAGGTATCTAGGGGACCTGTTTTATTCTTGAACTTGGGGTTCCAGATCTTTCCATAGGTTTGGAAAGTTCTCATCTACTATTTGTTTGAGTATGCTCTGTGTAGAATGCTCTGCCCCTTCTCCTAATCCTATTATCCTGATGTTGTTTTGTTTCATGGAGTAAGATAGTTCTTACAGAGTTCTTTCAATCCTTTTGGTTCTGTGTTCCCTTTCTCACTCTTTCTGAGATGTTTCCATGTTCTGATCTTCAATATCACTAATTCTTTCCTCCATCTGGTTGGCCCTGCTTCTTATGGCAGTTATTTCATTTCTCGCTTTTTTTTATTGTATTATTTATCTGTTGCATTTCAATCTTCCTTATGTTTTGAATTTCTTTATTAAATTGCTCCTTTTGTTCATGGATTTCCTTTCTTATGTCATTCATCTCTGCTGCGGAGTTCTGCCAGTATGTTTCATTTCTCTTAGAGCCTTTAGAATGGCTATTTTAAATTCTCTGTCACTTAGTTCAGAAACTTCTGGGTCTAAGAATCTGCTTTCTGGATAAATTTCATGTTCTTTCTGAGCAGTTTTAGTTTTTAAAGAATTCATCCTGTCTGCTGGGTTCTTCCTCTTTGACATGAGGGAATTATCTATAGCAGAGCCCAGGAGCCCTGCTTAGTATTTTTGTGGTGTCTTGCTGTAGAGCAGACATTAGTTGGCTCTGGGAGACAAGTTTTGGGAGAGAGGGGGGTTGTTTATTTCTTATTTGTGGTCTCCTGCCATGTTTGGAGGCGGTGCACATCTATCTGCAGTTCCTCCGCTTCCTGCAGTTAGTTGGTTGGTTGGGGAGGCTGTAGGAGAGGGGAGAGGCCAATAAAACGTGCGCTGGGGCAATTGACCTCCTGCCCTATGCTAGGGAAGCTGAGTAATGTGGGCTGAGGCTGCTCTTGCTGGCTGGGGCAAATGCTATCAAATCCACCTTTCTTCCCAGGCCTGCTCCAGCAACCAGCCTTTGGGGTGGAGTCCACAGGCTCACACTGCTTGTAGGCCCCAGGGGCGTGCGTGCAGTTGCATGCACCATAAGTTCAAAGCTATGGCCCTGACCTCAGGCAGTATGAAGGCAGCCAGCCTGCCTCTGCCATGGGCCAGGAACAGGAACCACAGCCCTGCGCAGGAGCCGTGTGCACTTGTGCTGTGGGTTGCAAGGGCACCGGGATCTGAGGTGCTGTCTCTGGGGACCCACCTCAGCCTGTGGCTGTTCAGAGTCCTTGCTCAGCCCTCTTGTTACTCAAAAGCTTTGGAGGCTGGCTGCCAAGCTCTGTCCCCAACACACTGTTCTACGGCCCGGCTCTCCAACAGTCTCCCAACATTCTGTCACTTTGCTGGCTTTCACTCTTGTCGCCTCTTGGCCTGCCCCCTCCCATGCACTGTGCTGCTCCCAGAGAGTCAGCAGCGATCGGGTCCTGTTGCAATCTATCTCTGCTCCCTCCGCTCTCTCCCGCTCGCTCCCTTCTCTCCAACCTTCATATGTTTACTTGTGATGCGTGGATTTCTCAGCTGCCATTGTGTTACTCTCCTCTTTCTTGGCTCCTGGATGGCTGTTCAATTGTGTTTTCTGGGAGAGGGTTTAGGGATCTCTCTCCAGTTGCCATCTTGCCCTCCCTCCCAGAGTAGGTTCTGAACACATGTAGCACTGCACTTACATGCTCCTACAGATATTTGTACCCATGTGTAGCTCAGGGTTCTCTTCTTTAGCAGATACTGCTTTCAAATTATGCATCTTCATATAATTAGAAAAGTACTACAGACACAGCAGGAACAAGTGTTCTCAAGGTGGTATGTCATATAGACTGTAATGAAACACTTGGTCATTCAATTCCTTTCTAGCCTGAACGTGCTGGTTCCAGTCCCTTCTCCACATGCAATTTCAAAGGTGTGGTTTAGCTAGGGCAGGCCAGAGCATATGCTATAGTTTTTCCAGTAAACTTCCACTTCAGGGACCATGTGGGGCTTGTCTAGTCCCACTGTCTTTAAACAGCTTTTTCACTATGCATATTGGTTTGTCTAGCTTTACTCATTTTCTCAAATAAATGTACACTGTTTTCCTCATTGATCTATGTATAAGCTGTTTACTGACCTTATTCTATGTTAGAATTATTTAAAAAAAAAACCAAATACATTCTTTTTTTCTTGCTCCAAGACATCTTTGTGCTTCTGAAATTTGAAACTGGTTAAGAAATTCATAATTATTCATTATCAATTCAATCTATATTATAAATGTACTTACTTTATGTAGTGAAGTATGAAAATAAGCATAAGCATTGCAGGGGCATAATTTTGTCATTAAAATGATAATAGCCTGGGCCTAATGAAGTGTTTTATATACACATTTATAATGGATTGAACTAATACCAACAGACCATTCTGAGGTAACGGTCAGTTAAAATAGTCTAACCATTTCCATCCTGTCTTTTTCCACAAGGAGAGTAGTCCCATTCCCAGCCCCAAGACCTTAGGTAAACCCATGCAAGGTCTGCAGTGTGAAGACCTAGACCCCTTATTCCTCAGAGAGCCTTGCACTCGAGCAATCTCCTCAATTAGTGGGTGCTTTCATTGTTGGGGTGCCACACAAATAATTCATTTTACTATCATCTAAAGGGCTCTAAGCTTCTGAAGCCATGTTCAAAAAAACAAAACAAAAAAACACAACCAGTTAATTATGAACCAGAGTCATCATTATAAGGTGAGATAACTTATCATCTGATAAAGCTGATCTATAAACAGAGGTTATCTTTTCCCCTCTGAAGCAGCCTCACAGCACTTATTTGAAATGCATCATAACTTGTGAAGGACAAATGAGGGAGCTGGTTATTCAGTTCCCAACTAGGTCCATTCAATCCTTGATCGTCTTCTTGCACTTTTTTTCCCAGGTTACCTGATCTGAGACCAGTGAAAGGAAAAACCAAAGTCACTTTCAGTTTGTATAAAGAGATGCAAACTCTTTGCTATAATAACACATTACCTGCTAAGAACAAGAGCCACCATTTAAGGAGGGCTCTTTGTGCCAGGCACTGTAGAGTGTATATTATGCCCATTACCTCATTTACAAGCAAAGCAGTTCCTTACCCGCACAGTACTAACCTGCATGTATTTTCATTAGCATTATGGAAGCAAAAGACACAACACAGAGCAAGAAATTAGAGGCTACGGTGCCCAAAGTAACTCACAAGAATACAGAGAATAAGCTCGCAAAGCTGGAGAGCATGACATCTTTTTAAGTGATCAAACGGCCTTTTTTCTGAAGGTCATCTGGGACTTCAAGCAACAGGCAAACCTGATTACATTTCTGCCATCCTGGGTACTGCTCACTCTCTTGATCTATTCCTTTCTGTTCATTTAGTGCCACTCCCTTGGAAAACACAGAAAGTAACTTACAATCTGACACAACTAGGAGAAGAAAAGCAAAAGCAAAGCGGCCCACATCATTCTGAAGCCTGAGGATCGACCTACCTCATCTTCATGACACTCAAATTGGTATATCCAAAAATTCTCCATCTTTATGGGTGCGTGTGGGGTAGCAAGGCCAGCTCTGGTGTATCCACCTGTGAGCTGGGGCTAATGCCTGACCTCAGTGCCTGTCTGGTGGATTGTTTCCAGTGGTGTTAGATGCCCCAGTCAATAATGCAACTTGTAACAGGAGATGTGACCACCTCCCGGGGTGTCTGACCCATCAGCATTAACTCTTCTGTGCCCGAAAGGTCTGGGGAAGTTGTGCATCACTGGTGGAGCATAATCACCTAATGTTTCTGAGAAGGGGCTGGCTTACCCCCTGGCAGTGATGCCTACTATTTATGGGGAAAATAAACTCAGTTTCAAGGTGCTACCAGAAACTTTCACACTCTCTAAACTCTGCTATGTGCAAAAAAAGCACACAGCTCATGTGGAAGGGGTTGGAGCTGGGGAAAAGGGGGGCTGTCTCAAGACCTGCATCATAATGCACCTGGGTACATGCTGAGAGTTTAGAGAATGTTGTGGCCACCCAGGGCCTGGGCTCCTGGAGACATGGGATGTTGAAAGTGGCCCCTGGTCACCTCTTCATGTGCGCATCCTCACACTGCAGTCTAAGTATGGGGGTACAGGAAGCCCGCTACACAAACACAGAAAAGAAAGCTGCTCCCGGGACCAGCACGGTATGACCCAAACCAACAGGTAATCTCAAATTGGGTTAAAGAGCTGGACCATATCTGCTGGTCCTCAACATGCTATAGGGATGTCAAGACAAATACAGGTGGAACTGGGCTAGAGGGAGCTCAGAGAAACTGAGGTGGGCAGGTTGTTCTGAGGGCAGAAGACAGGAGGCAGACAGAGAGGTCTCTCAGAGCCAATCTACCTCTTGAAGATTCACAGCAATGTGAAAGGATATGGGTGTGTGAAAGAGAGAAGGCATAGAATACCCTAGAAACTTAATCTTAATCAATGGCTTTAGTCTTCTTTCTCACCAACCCTTTATCAAGTATGCTGATGGGTCTCTCTCTGAGTCCACCTGTTTAGTTAACAAGTTGTGGTCGGGTCAAAAGGCAGAAAAAAGAGAAGCTAAGGACCCCAACAAACCACAGCTGGAAAATTAACCCATGGTAGTGGCCAGGTTCCTGTGCTGTGGACAACTCTGCAGGCTGGAGTGAAAATCAGGCAGAAGGAGGCTGTCCTTGGGCACTTCTCTCACCCTCCTTGCTTGTTCTAGTGTTTCTGACCACTCTTGCAGACAGTCAGGCTGTACCTACTATTATATAATCCCAGTCAGCCTGATGACCCTACTCAAGAAAGCCCTTTTCAAAATGGTGAGCAGTGCAGGAGGTATTTCTTCCTAATTCATAGCACTGGGCATCTCTCAAAAACTACTTTCTTCTTTCTGTTGATTATTTAAAAGATAGAAAATCACTGGGTGTTGATGCTCAAGTGTCCAGATTGAACACCAACTACCATTTAGTTCTCTCCAACTCATGGGCAGAGCCATTTCCCCCACTGTCACTCTTAAAATGTGCTTTGGTTTGGATTCATGAACCACTTAGAACAGGCTGAAGCCATTAAAACCTTCACTGCTGCTGTGGAAAGCTTGTAACTTTCTCCATTATTAATTAGAGAACCACCATCACACCTAATACTTAAAATCACTAGACAAATTACAAAGAAAACCCCACTGGGCCTTCTGTAAAGTTGTAGAAGGTGACTACATAGAAGTGTCCCGTTGAAGTGACAGAATTCAGAATTCTTTTCCTGGCTCTCTTATTTTCATTCTTTCCTACCCTTTAATGTTCAATCTGCACCTGAAACCTGCTTAATTATTCACCACTGCCTTCTCCATGCCACATCAATAATGCATAATATGCGTGATGGAAAACTACCCACAGCAAGGAGATGGTCGCGATGCGAGCATAAAGAATTGGATCCACACTGCACACCCAAGGAAGAAACCACGACACTATGATGGTGAGATGATGGCCAGCCTCAAGGCCTATTCTCTCCTGTTCTCTCTGCACCAACAAGACCCCTTCACTCTGTGCCTCTCAACATATTTGGCATCATGGCACACAGAGAAATGATAATGTTCATACCACACACGAGGTCAACAAAAGAAACTGGGGAGCCCCAGATGAAGCTGCTAGGGTTGAAGGCAACATTTCCAGTGGCCCAGGTCATCCCCACTCCCCAAATTCAGGGGGATTAGCACAGTGATTAAAAAAGGCTCTGCCTTAACTTACAAATAAGCCTTTATACAAATTCTTTTGACACTGGCACTCTCTTGAAAATAAAGTTAAAATCTCTCTACTTATGAAAAATCCATGTGAACACACTTGTTCCTTCAGGACAATCCCTCCTCCTCTTTCTCACTTCCACAGGCCCTCCTGAGCCCTAGCTCTCTCTGACATAGCCACCTCCCTCACCTCTGTGCTGGCTCATACACCTATCCCTTTTTCACCACCTTGGCTTCATTCTGTCAGTCATTTCAGAATCTGCAGATCTGACTATTCTCAACCCAACAAAATAAATACAACCCAAGAATTGGGAATGGCTGACAAGACCAGCTGGCGGAGGACAAGGCCAGCAGCAGCTGTGTTCTGAGGTTTAAGCCCAGTAGCTTTTTGCTGGCACCAGGTAATGACAGATACCAAACATGTTAGGCAGACTTCTCAGATGACCCCTCCAATGATCCTCATTTCCTGATACTCAGACCCTTATGTAATCCCCTACCTGGGGAGGGAGTGTGGGCTATTGACGTATTCTAAGCAATAAAATACAGCAAAAGTGATGGGATGTCACTTTGTGACTGGGTGACTTCCATCTTGTTATCAGACTCATGGCCTTCTTGTGTTGCATAATTTATTAAGAAAGCTGCCATGCAGGACAGTGCCCATATGGCAAAGAACTGAGAATATCTCTGAGCAATTGTCAGTTGGAAACTGATACCCTCAAACCAATGGCCTGTGAGGAGCAGAATCCTGCCAAAAAGTAACATGCTTGTGGGATTAGGCCTTTCCCCAGTAGAGCTGTAAGATGACCACAGGCCACTGACACCTTGACTGTAGTCTCTGAGAGACCCTAGAGCAGAAGGCCAGCTAAGGTATGCCAGATCCTTCACCACAAAAACTGAGAAAATCAATGTAGCTTGTTTTATGCTACTAAGTTTTAGGTAGTTTATTATGCAGCAGTAGACAGCTATAGCTAAAAACACCAAATAAGTCTTCAAATGAAAGCCTCAAAAGCAGAGGCAGCTTGGAGGTCTGGCTGAGGGCTCAACAAAGCACTAACCTAGAAGAGATCATAAACTGTACAGGCAGGGCCTGTGTTGATTTTGGCTGGAGCCTGTATCTCAGTCACTGCTATATCATGACAGTGCCTGATAAATAGGAGGAACTTGAAAATATTTGTTGAATGAATAAATGTTAAATTTTGAGATAGACTTCATTTGTGACTAGGGAGAGCAATCACAATTCCCTCTGGTTCATTGACAAAATGACAAACAGCATAGCTTTGTGGCCAGGCCCTATTTCTTATTCACAGATGTCTTACATGTACCTGGTGCTTGATTAAACCCAAAAGTGTCAGCAAGGGTACAACTATAACAATTATAACACCCGACCTGGTCACTTTATGGCACTTTGCATGGAGGATGGTTGAGAACAGCATGTTGTTCTTTTGATCAGTTTCTGAGGTCTGCTTGGCAAAATATACTGGGGCCCATTTTTGCTGTCTGGACAGCAGATCCTTTGATTCTAAGGTTAAACTTCTGAGATGTTCATCTGGAGGGTTTGCCAGTCAATTTTCTTTTAATTAGTCTGAACGATATAAGAGAATAAAATTGGTTTCAGAGCCAATATGGGCATGTCTACTCTTCCACAGTAGGCCAGGAGAACAATCAGATCAGGATGCATGGGAATGTAGTCCTTTTGAGGCCACAAGTAGACACAGAATGGAGTTAACTAACTGCATATCCCCCTTCAGCCCTGCCCCTACATGCCAACAATATAGCACATTTCAGCTAGGAATTGATGCACTTAGGGAAATCAGGCCCCAACAAAATATAAATTTATCCTAAAATCTGTCTGCTTGACTTCAGATCCCATTTCAATTCCATCCTTTGTTATCCAGACCCTGGAAAAACTGGCTGACTGGAACTCCTTGAGAAGGTGTGGATTAGCGAGAGGAAACCTCTCCTGTCAGAGTACCTTAACAGGAATCTTTCACAAAAACGGAACCCTCCAGCAGCAAAACAGCTCTTTTCACTTGCACTTGTAAGCTTGACGACTTAAGTGCAGGGTCAACAGGATAAGATGCTGATGACAAGCCTTAATGAACTCGCATGTGCATTAGAGCTTGGTCAATAGTTTCCTAGCAACAGTAAAAAATAAAACATCTATGTCAGCTAATGCTGAATTTGGGGCAGGGGGAAAGGGAGAGAGGACAGGGAGGAGGTGATGTCAAGGAAATCAAGGCCCAGATGAAGTCAGCATGGTCCTCCTGCCTCAAAATACCTTCTCCAACTGGTATTTGGAATTGAAGATGCCAATACAAGGTAAATATTACCTGAAGGGGGTCATACATATTGCTGTTGTCACTATTAGCAGTTTTGTTTGGTTTAATCATACTGGCTCTGGGAAGAAAGGATGACAATATACCACTGCTTACGGTGCAAGTGGACACCTTGCGTCATTTGGAGTGCCTCACTAGGATTGGCAGGACAGGGAAAGCACGAAAGGGACCTGAGCTATGGGGAAAGCAGAAAGACAACACCAGATTGGAGAAGGTGAGGAAGGGATGCTAATGAGATGTTCCTTCTGGGGTGTTCACCTGGAGAGTCTGCCAGCCAAACTTTGTGGTTTGCCATTGCCCAACCCTAAACATGGAGTGAGCTTTGACCTACAGAGAGAACTAATACACCACACTTGTGATTCCTATTTCACATTTCCATAGAGAATTCAATATCTGTAAAGCCATTTTCTCCCACAGTCATCCTGAAGATAAATCTATAACTTATTTTGCTGATGAGGAAAGAAAGCAGGTGACCAACTCAAGGTAACTGCAGTAGGTCAGCTGTGGGGCAAATATTTACATATTATATAATGAGCACTCGCTGAGCATTAACGCTGTGTAACTTGCTCTGATAGAAAGGAGGATAAGACACCATGCCTTCAAAAGACTGAGAGTGAATTACAGAGGCAACAGGCTAATGCATGTGAAGCAAGTTAGATAGTAAGACTGTAAAGAGTCAAATATTAAAGCGTAGTCCACAGTGTTAAGTCGGTGGTTACCAATTTTGAGTAGGCCTCAGAAATAGTGATGCCAAGACCCAATTTCCAGAGATGCTAATCAGAGAGTTTCGATTCCTGGAATCTATCTATTTAAAGCGGGGACCTGACTGTATTGAATGGGGGAATTTGATCTGGCCAGAGATGAGAACCAGATGGAGGCCAGTCTGGATAAATGGAAGTATATTTTGAATTTGTAAGTACAAGGTCAATGAGCAAGTCATGCCATGTGTGTGCATGTGGGTGGGTGGGGGTGGTCCTTACATGCCAAAGGAGCCCATGTGGTCTCAGTTCAGTGGGGTCTGCTTAGTCACACCTGGAATTTACACTAGGAAATTACTTCCTGAATCTCCTTGTCTCTGTCCAAGAATAAGGGCATTAGACATCCAGGATGATTTGCCCTCTAAAACTCTATGGAAAATGTGTCTGTGACAGTGACTGGTGGGCCAAGGCTACAGGGTCACATAACCCAGCTAGTTTCAGCTACCCATCTGAGACACTGAGGCCAAAATGCCCAGGCCAGCTCCAAACCTCCTTTGGTCCATTCCTAGCCTTTTCAAATTTGTTTCTAGTGTCTCACTGCAGTGTCAGACCAACTAAAGAGGTCAGCCAGGCACGCCAAACAGGCACTTGAGAACCTTTTTCTCAATATGGGAAAATGCAGAAGAGAGAAACTGCCTTTGTGGAAATAAAACAATACACTTTCTATGGCTGCTCTCAAGAAACTTGTCAGTGAAAATGGTGTTTCAAAGAAAGTGGACTGAGAAACTGTATTTTTGTATTAGAATATGTTGCCAGTTACACTTGCAATGGAAGTATTTCTTCTAATTTTGCAGATGATCACGTTTATAGATAAATCACATTTCCTAATCCCCCAGGACTACATGGGCCCAGGATTTAATTGGGTTACACATGGAATTCAATTATTTTTGATATATCTGTGCCTCTCCCTGCACCTTCCTCCCCCCACCCCCATACAGCCCCAGTCCACTTATCATAGAAAATGTCCAAAGTGCACAGTGGGGGGAGATGACACAATTTTTCTAAAGACTCCTGGGAAGTTTCTTTGCCCAAACTTATTAAGTAAGCATGTAAGACACCTACACAGTGGCCCAGTGTGCTGGATTTCTATCTGGAAAGTGATAACAAAATTCTCTCTGGCTAAATTGTCCATTTTCTTCCCTGCTGCTCATCCTGTCACTACTTGGCAGTTTCACATACTCTCGTGTACACTGACTAGTGAGACAATCCATTAAAAAGTTGAGAAAGAGTCCTCTTGGGAGTAGAGTCAAGTAAAGAGAAAAAATTGGAGCTTGGAGTTTAAGAAAATCAATTTTTCCCATCACTTACTTTCATGCCATGAGCACAAAGTGACTGGAGCCCTTGCCTTCTGCTGTGGAGATCACTGGACAAGTTTGCTCTGGTGATTCTAACACAGCAATGGTCTGATGTCAGTGGGGAGACGCCTGCCTGGTCCTGTCAATAGGGCCTGCTTGGAACTGGACTGACAGGTGAAACTCCAGAGGCGAGTTAAAATAATCAGAGATAACACTTCAAATCCAGGAGGACAGAGCAAAAGCACACATTCTCCTACTTCCTTTGGTTTTCTCATGATTGAAATGAATTGAATTATTTGCTCTCCAATAAAGATCTCAAGGTCAAGGCTTTTCGTTTTGAAGTTGTAACAGTAAGATCGTTGCATCTTCAAAAAGTTACCCTGGTCACATCAGGTCCTCACAGAAAATGGCTCTTGTGTTTTATTTTGTTTTGACAACTAAATTCTCTTCCATAGAGGATTACTCCCCCATTGGCAGAGATATGGAAATTCCTTGTTGATACTAAGTTGCAGAATGGGCCAATGAATGTACCCTGTTAAAGGAAGCCATCTTGTAAACATTTCATTTTAAAAGTAAAAATCACTAACCTAAATAAATACACAAACCTGAGGAAACATGAATGCATCCACATTTGACCTCAGCAAGCATCACTCCCACTGCTCATTCCCACTGCAGTTATTAGTATTCTTTCTGATATCCTTCCCACATATGTTCAGTGGTTTCCAAACTCTAACCCATTCACTAGTCCACAGCTCCTGAATGCTTCAGGATTTTTATTATCAAGGAGCAAATCACTTACCAATTACGGTTCTTCACCGTAAGTGGTACAGCTCCCTCCTTGACCTATATTTTATTAAAGATACTTCTTTACTCTTGTGTGTGTCATGTAAGCAGAATGGAAGTGTGTGTGCTTAACACATACACAAACACACCATGAAATTAAAATGGAAAACTCGGAACACTTATCTTACCATATAACACAGTTAAAACAGGAGTCATTTTCTATAAATTGTGCACACAACATATAGAAGTGTTTGCCTTTCTCTATTTTTTCAAGAAACCAGTAACAATAAAAGGATTCCTTTGAACAGTGAGTGATGGCTGAATAATGTTTCCAACTCTTTTACATTTTTAAGGCAAATAAATACATGAATATAGTTTTAAAAGTCAAGTAATACTAGAGGGCAGGGCTAGGCAAGACATTGACCTCAGTCCACCAGTGGATCAACAAACAATTGGAGAGTGGCAGCATGAATAATAAAATAGCTAGCTGGAGAAACTCAGAAGCAGCCCTTGCCCCGGAAACGTCTGCCCAGGCCTGCTATATGGCTTACGGTGAACACTGAGGTCCTTTTCCCTACACCTCCTCACTCCATGGTCCCATTCTTAAGTGTTTTAGCATTTCTTCTGGCATTTACTTTGATACTCAAAAATAGTGTGCTTGATACTGCCTCACTTTGACTTTTCAATTATAGGCCTTATTTCTTGTATTCTACTACAAAAAACTAGGATTTATCATTTTTATACTACACCTTCCCTTAGTCTCTCAATATTACAATTTTTAGTTAATCAATATTCAGTGTTTGTATTCTGAAGGCTATGTATATGCTTTTTCCTGCTGAGATACACACATTACATTATTGAGTTTCTGGGCTGTATAACAATTATTTCTAGTGAAGTAAATAAATTAATTGTTTTTCCATTTGCTTAGTTTTCTGTGTACTGATGAATAATTTATGCTAAATTCTCCTAAAACAAGCTAAGATTCCTCTCAGTACAATCATATTAGGAAATCTCTCATTTCCACTTTCTGGAAACCTACCTGGTACCCTCAGAGCTCCAGTGCATACTGGGTTGGTTGCTGCCTTGGCCTTCTACACAGATGTCATCTGGGAAGTTCCTTTGTCTCCTTCCCAAGTTCGATCCTGTTTTGCAGATCTTACATTTTCTTTTTTGATTTTTGCTCCTATTGTGGGCCAGCAATTGTCCAGTAGCTTCCTAAGAAAGCGTACATGGGAGGCACATTTTCTGGGATCCTCTCATATCTGAAAATATCTTTATTCCAGCTTCAAAGTTAATTGGAAATGAGACTGGGTGTAAGCATTCCAGTTTCCAGGGTTGCTTCTGAGAAGTCCAACACCATTCTGAGTCCTAATCATTTGCTTTTGTCTCTCTGAAAGCCTGAAGGATCTTCTCTTTCTCTCTTTTCTGTTTTGAAATCTGTGTGAATCCTTTTTATTTCATTATTGTAATTGCCCAGTGTAATATTTTAATCAGGAAATTCTCATGCCTTTTGGTTCTAGGAAATAGCCTTTCATAATCTTTTTTTAAATCTATATTCCTACTACTTTCTATCTTTTTGGCCTAATTGTCCTACTTTCTTGATGATTTCCTCAAATTTGTATTCTAACCTTTCTACAGAAGGATTTAAAAATTTTAAATATCTGTCTTATTTTTAAGTTAAAGATTTGGGGGGAATGTTCTTTTTTAAAATGGCATCCTATTCTAATGTAATGGCTCCCTTGTCTTGTCGGACCTTGTGAGGATACTGATAAGTATTTTATAGTTTTCTTCTGCTCTGCCTTTATTTTTCCAAGTTCTTTTTTCCATTTGTTTTTTCTGTGTCTTTTGTCTCTCATGTCTTTCTTCAAATGTCCAGTGATGCTTGGATATCCACTCACATTTCAGTGGGTCCCCAGAAGCCCAGTGGAAGACCCCATGCATGGTAGTAACCTTCACTGTGGGGTGATCAGGTGGGGATCCAGGTGCTATGCTGGGAAGCCCCCAAACATGAGTACCTGTAGGTTTCTTCTCTTAGGCCTGCTTCCTCAGGTAGCAATACTCTAATCAGTGTCTAGGGGCTGAGGGTGGGAGGGTTCTAATCACTGACTAAAAATTTGAAGGCATCTCAGAGTCTCACTGCTTAGTAGGCCCTGTGTTCGTAAGGTGCCTAATTCCCATTTTCAGCTGTGGCTGGAGTCCCCAGTTCCATCACTTCTCTGGTTCACTCTTTCCTTATAGTAAACCCCCTCCCCCATATTCTGTGGGGCTGGAGGAGGAGGTGTAACCTGGCAAGGGTAGAGAAGGATCTGGAAGGTAACATCTCCTATGACAGAGTTTCAAACAATCCTTTATTTTCCAGCCACACTCCTGCCATCCGAAGTATCTGGTATCTCAAATTCCCAAGCCTTTCTTTGGGGTTTCACAGCACAAATCCTCAGAGCCACTTGGCAAAGTAGAGAAAACAGAAACCTTATCACTATATTAGTGTGCTAACCACCCACCCAAACCCTCAAGGCTTAAAACAACAAAGGTTGATTCCTCTCTCATACTACATGTCCACAGGGTCAGCAGGGAGTCAGGCTCATCATGGTCACTTGGGACCCATGCCAACAGAGAGTCGCGTCTTGTGACACCACCATCTTACCTTGAGGGTTCAGGGGAAGAAGTCTGCCCTTAGCTGCTCTTGCCTAGAAGGAGAATTGCATTTCATTGCTCCTATTTTGTGGGCCGCACCTACCTTCCAGGGGAGGAGGAAGTGCAGTACAGTCCTCTCCACGCCTGAAGGAAGAGGGAACTGGAAATACTGGGCAGCATTAACACCCACCACAACCAGTCACCACTTTGGACTTCCAAATTTTGTTGCTCTTAGCTGCTGCTATTTGCTCTGTCTTATGGTGCTTTGACTTTATACATTTTTATTATTTTGTTGTCATCTTAGTATAGCTTTAAGAAGGAGCTGAGATAAACACCATTGCAAGCTGCACAGCGCACCACTCAAAGTAGTCAACACCGTCCATTACACGATGTGCTGCTACTACCTATCGCTCTGATCCTACCATGACCGTTCTTTACTCAGAATGACTTTGTTGCCTAAAAAAAGACTGGGTAGGCTGTGGGCCTTAACAGAAATGGTCATTTCTTGACAATATTTTTCAAGAATGGGGTTGGGAGGCAGTTTTTCAAACATGTACCTGGAAAAGACAAAGTCTTTACTAGAAGCAAAGCATAAATAAGTATTCATTAAAATTTCAGAAAACAATTATTTTCCCTGAGTACTGAGCATCTAGAATGTGTTCATAGTTCTTGCTAATGAGCAATTCTATCTTAGCATTCTGCACAAGTTATCAGCAAATGAATGCCAATATGCTGCAAGTGAAGAGAAAACACTGAAGTTCCAAGGGAATTTAAAATAGTGTTAAAAATAGACTTCGCCATCAGCAGTTCTCCCTGGCACATGGTAGTACAGGTGTTTTTTTGTTTGTATCACTGTAGTGTCTGATCACGCCCATTTGAGAATGCACTGCTTTTGTAGTAAGAATTGCAGGGCCACTTCTTCAGCCCCTTCTGTTAAAACTGTACCTGTGCTAATAAAAGAGTTAGTTAAGTCTCAAATCCACGGATATTACATGGGGAAACTGCCCAGATGATGATTTTTTTCCTCTTTAAATCAGTGATTCTTAATCTTTTACATCCTTACGAAGTGCAGGGAGAATTTACAAAACAAAGCAAAGCAAAAATAACAAAAAACAAACAAATAAAAAAACCAAAACCCCAGATCACTGGACCCCACCTTAGGTGTTCAGATTTGGAAAGGCAGAAATTTCTGTTTTTACCAAATACCTCCCAGACAGACTTCAGACCACACTGATTTAACAGTGCGTTTCCATTTCCTACAACAGCATACAAGGAATGAGCATTCAGTAAATATTTTTTTGATGCTGAGGTGGAAATCAACAGAATGTATATACTTATATTTTCCCTCCATAATACCATCAAAGAGGTAGCAAATGAAGGTCTTTCCTATAAATATGGCATGACAGGTGAAATACAACCAACAGATTCAAACAGTTTAAAAATGACTAGTGGAATATTTTAAGGCATGGGTTTTGATTTTGCTTTGTATTAACTATACATAACCCAGTAAGCCCTGCTTACCGATTTCTTAGCATCAGGCTGAATTTCTGACTGTATGGGTTTCTAAGCAACATTCAATATTCTATGATTAATTTTGTCTCTGTAATGAAGCATCTTGCAAGAGGGTTAAGTTGCTATCTTAGTTCAAATGAATAAAAACAAGTTCTCCAGCCCTAGTGTAGGCTGGGCTGTGGGTTCATCAGGAGGCTGCAGGGACACGGTAGTTAAGCCGGTCGTTTCAAGGAGCTGGTGCATGTAAGAAAGCTGAAGATGCCAACATCTGGGTTTAGTCCTCTGGAAGCTTTTTCTCTGGCTTTCCAGGTTTCCAAATCAATGCAGAAACTGCCTCTTGCCAGCTCCCTGCGTTTGAAAAAGTGCTGCATTTGCCAACCTCTTGCTGCATTCCCTCCCTGCTAGCTAGGAAGAACCTGAAAATAGCTGGAGGTCAAGGGCAAGTTTACATGTTAGTGCACCTGTTTTGAGCCACCTGTTTGTAAAGTCTGAAAACGGAAGAGATACAGGGCATTTCCGAATTGCCTGACTCAATGCCGCCCCCTTGCTGGGGAGGATGCAGACCGGTTTCCAGCCTTTCCTTAAAGACCTCGGCGATTTCATCAGCTAACAGCAAATGCTGACTGCTAACCTAAGAGGGAAGGTGAACAATACCTCCCACCTGCATAGCCCTTTCTGTATAAGTAAAACGAACAGCTTCCAACAGTGGTTTCTCATTCCAAAAGATATACTGAGAGAGAGAGCCTAGTGCAATCATAAAATGCAGAATTAAATGAAACTGAATTTAACCTCTTGACCCTTTTTTTACTCCAAGTTCCAATGAAACTGCTTAAAATTTTTTCAAGAGAATGGAAAAGTAAGAGTTAGGGCAGAAAGAGAACCGTTAAAGCCAGGAAGTAGGGCAAAGGTTGGTCTTCTTGATTTATTTTGAATAGACTGTGCCACCCAAGTTTGCCATGTTATCAAATTTCATAGATTATTTAAAAAATGGAAACTAGAATGTTGACAAGGGCCAGCAATAGCTTTCTGTAGCTCTTCACAAAGAAGCACAATTCAATTTAAAATAAAAAAATGTCTTTTGTGATATGAGAAGGACACCTTGATACCACCAGAAGTGAAAATTAAGCACCTACTGAAAGCCACAGTAAGGCTCTAGGGGTGAGCAACTGCAGACACTCCTGGCAGGAAAGGGCTCAGAAATACTTCCCCAGAAGAGGCCACACAGTCTGTCCCAAACCTGCCTGGGGCTGCTTTAAGGCAGTGGATCATCTGGAAACTTGTTAGTGACAATGTTTAACTGGACCTGAGCCCTGTGATCCTGGAAAACAGTGAATGGTAAGGATGCCCCCCTCCACCCTTTTGTATTCTGGAGACATTTTACTGCAAAGAACCTCCCTCTCCATGTGACTTAAATAAGACTCAGAGGTGTCCCCTTCCTAGGTGTTCACCTAGGACAAGGCCAGACACAGACCTTCCAAATTCCCACTCTTTACTTGACAAATTAGCTTAACTTCAGATTAATCAGAACAAAATGCTTGTTAACCAATCTTTGGTTAAGCTTCTCTCCTTCTTCCAGATCCTTGAACTTTGGCTAGTCTATAACCCCTCCTCAACAGACCCTCCTAACAATAGGCTGGTCTCAAGTTAAAATATTTTCTCTTCCCAGCCAAGGAACTACCCACATATAAAAAACCCAAAAAACAAAAATCAAAAAAACAAAAAACAAACAAACAAAAAAACCCATTTTCTCATCTTCAATGCATTCAAGCTACACTTTCCTCCCACTTCCTCACACCTTTCCAGCCTGGTATACTCCTCCCTATGAGAGAATTTCATTTTGCCTAACCCTAGAGACCTGTTGCAGGTCTTATAATCAGAGATTCTCTAATTACAATAGTCCTCCTTCTCCGATTACAATACTGCCTTTCTCCCCTTTGCAATAACCCTTTCCAATAAACTCTCGCCTTACTCATAAATACCAATTTGTTTTTTTATCTGACATTAGAAATACAAATTCTCAGGCCCCATCCCAGGCCTTCTAAATGAGAAAGGAGGGCTGGATCCGGATGTGTGCCTAAAAATCCATTTCTGAACAAGTGCTCCAAGAACAGTTTGAGATCCACTGCTCCACAGCAATCTTTCTAAGGTATGATAAGCATTCCACACGAACTCCCAGTCACCTGTGTTTCACTTGCACTTAAGTGCAAGCTATTTTCAAGGCTTACGGTGGACACATTTTTAGCATCCCCACGGACCATTTATCTCATAAAGTCATTTCCCACTGACAAGGACACACAGCACCTGTCTCCTGTCCTGGCCATGTGTGCTGTTGAGCAAGCCTGAACCCATACATACTTACATCTCCATCCCCTGGCCTCTGGTCATCACAATCCCTAGTGGGGCTAATGTCCTGACGCATGACCCAGATGGGCTCTTTGGGCTCGTCGGGGGTATAAGGCGAACGGATGGTCCTGGTTTTCACCTCCTCGATGGCCTCCTTGATGTCCTTGATGGCCAGCGAGATGGCATCCCTCTTCTCCTTGCTGTACCGCTGCACCACCTCCCCGCTGCCTGCAGTGTCTGCGGCTCGCAGCTGCCCCACCAGCGCCTGCGACCCCGGGCTGTGGGGGAGGCCCCCGCCCGGCGTGGAGGCGCGCTCCAGGTCCTGTTCGGCCTCAGGCATGTCCTCAGCTGCCTTGTCCAGGCTCTGCGAGCTCATGCTCTGCTTGACTTCAGCCACGATCTGGTCGATGTCCTCCTCCTGCTCATAGCTGTCCATGCGCGGGTAGGGGGCGAATTCAGCTTCCTTTTCGGGGCTGTCGGACTCCCCGTCCGAGCGCTCGTCGTAGTGATGCAGCCGTGCCCCCAGGGCCTCCTGGCGGTATGCCGCTGCCTCGTCACACTCGTGCTCGTACAGCCTCAGGTCTTCATGCACTTCCAGCTCGGGCGCGTCGCCGATCTCCTCGTACACGTGCTCCTGGAGGCCCCCGTAGTCGGCGTAGGGCTCGGCGTAGGGCTCATCGTCGCCGCGGTGGAAGAGCCGGTGAGTGTAGACGTAGCCCGAGTAGGCCGCGGTCATGGCCTCCTCGTGCTCCAGCGAGTGGAAGCTCAGGTGGCCGGGCAGGGCGCGGCGGTGCGTGGCCTCGGCGTGCTCGGCCTCTGCCTGCTCCGTGTACTCCTCGGCCTCGGGCCTGTACTGCACAGCATACGCGCTCTCGTCTTCCGGGTCCTGCGCACGCTCCGCGTCGTAGCCGTCGCGCGCCGCCGCGATCACGTCCCCCTCGGCCGTGTCCGTGTGGTTGTGGAAGCCGCTCTCGGTGCTGGCGGAGCGCGCCAGGCACTCCCCACGCTCCTCCTCCTCCTGCAGCCCCGGCTGGGCGCCCAGGTCCCCAGCGATGCACCGGCGTGGGGAGCGGCCTGCATAGTGCTGCTGCTGCTGCTGCTGCTCCTCCTCCACCTCTGGGCGCTCCAGGTCGGCTTCCACCGACTCATTTACCTCCCCGCTTGGCGTCTCTTCATTCACCTCCACCTCCACGGCCCCCTCCAAGTGGTTCATGGTGGGTGTCGGGGGTAGCTGGGGGAAGGGCTGGCCAGCTCAATGCACTCTCATTTTGCCCCACCCTGTAAAAACAAGAAGGGAAGGACGGATGGTCAGTGGTTCAGGCTGTAGTCGTGAACTGAGCATCAAGATAGCCATAAAAACACTTGCTGTTTATCCCTTCTGAATCTGGGTCAGTTAAAAAAATGGTTGCAAATTTAAGCTCAGTCTGACAGCACATAGTTCATTTTCTTTGTGGCCCTTACTGTAATTTGTAATTACATATTTGTTTAATTGCTAACTGGCTTGCTCCTTTCTCTACCCTTCAGACTGAGAACCTCACGAGCATGTTGTTCTCCACCACGCTTACTTAGTATTAAGATTCCATACCTGATGCATATGAATAAAGAGTACTACTAAATGGAATGGGCCAAATGACACACACTCCATCTGCTAGGGGATAAATCTTTCTAAACTAGAATCCTAGATTACTTTAGCAACAACTCTGTAAATAAATTTCAAGAGGATGAAATCTTGAAATTTTGAAGTCACTGCTGTCAACACAAATAAGCAGCCATTTTTGAGGGAGGCTATCAACCACCAATGGGTTCTCCTCCCATCATAACTGGCTGTTACCCTGGACAATTGGTTAATTTTCTGTCCTCTACTGTGAGATTGGACTCCTTTCCTACAGCAGGAAGTTAACAGCTGTTACACAGGGAAAAGATAGGCCATAGTCAAATAAGTTTGAGAAATGCTGACTCAGAGTTGCTTTTTCATTGTGAATATTCATGGAGAGGAAGATACATATGCAGGGTTTCTCAAACTTGTTTAACCAGGAAACATTTTTTTTCCCCTTAGAGGCCAGAGTTCTGACAAATCCACTTAAAGAAACACTGAGTAGTTCACTTTCCCCATGTACCTTGCATTTAAAATTCTATGAATTACCATTACAGCTGGAAGTAGATAATATGACCAATTTCTTAAAAGTATAGGTAGGTCTTTTTACCTATTTCTAGAGGAACTTGTAGCTAGAGAAACAGATTTGGTTTCTACCTCCCTCAACTATTCTTATCACAAAAATAGCTTTATAACACAATCTGAGTCCAGTGTATGGAAATAAATCCAAAGGATGTAAGGAACAAGGAAAAAAGGCAGGATCCCTATGATTTCAAGATAGACGTGGTACATGGGTTCAAAAATATGTGTAAACTCTTCTCACAGTGTTCATTGGGACAGCCCAAGTCAAAAGTGGACAAAATGAATGGGATAAACTCTCTGATGTAACAGGAGAAAGCTCCAGGAGGACCAGAGACATCTGGTAGACTCTCTAATACTGGGATGCATTATATTCTACTCGACTTACCACCACAACCGCAGCTATTTTCTTCAAGTATGATGAAAAATCCCAGTAGTAAAGGAGCCATTGTGTAGCTACTATTAATAAATTCACCTTTACGCAAAAGTGTCTTTCCCCCCCCCCCAAAGTGGATGATGGATCCACTTTGACTGACACATGCTAGAAGGAAACATTCATGGTTTCCTAAAGATGATCAATCCTTATTGCTTCCCTACTTGATAAGAGTACCACTTCATACATATTGTAATACAATTAGCCTCCTTTGAAAAATTGTAGCCTCCTCTCATTAACTCTTGAGAACAATAACTATGAACTAGGTATAATAAAGCTTTCCAAAAGCAAGTGTGAGTCTCTGTTCGGACTTTGAGGGATGCTACTGAGCGGAAGAGGCAAACATTGGTGCTGTGGGCTCCCTAATAAAGTGGCTGTCAGTGGGTCACAGAAAATGTAAAACAAATATTCAATTCAGTACAACACATGAGCAAGAACAGTCTACCTGCATGTCCTTTATAAGGACACTCTGGAAAAGACAACAGATTAAAAATGACACTGATGTACAAATCTGAGTCTGATGAACACAGAGCAGGTGTTCACACAGAGGGATATTAAACATACCAAACACTTCTCCATTTGCTGTTGCCCTGCACTGCATCACCTGTATGTGGTCAGTGTTAGAAATACAAGAACAACCATCCAGGGCATCTGCATGGTAATCACATGCAGAACTGATCAAAACACTGTCTTCAATGAAAATAGATTTTTCTACTTTATATGTATTGAAAATAAATTTTAGTTTACTCTGGGTTAAAATTGTATTTGACCAGCAAATGGTGCCCCGTCATAGCACCCTGATTCAAAGGAAATGGGATTTCCATGCATGTACATACATTAAAGCATGGTAAGAAAAATGATAAGAAATCTGTTTAGGGAAAAAATACTGTTACAATAATGTAGTTTGGTACAATGGGGCTTTCTGTTTACCTAGTGCATTCTCCTCATATCCCCATCCCCAATCCTCAGGGGAGTATGTATGCATGGAGTATTTATATTTCACTCAATGTCATGGTTTCGAGGATATAGTTGGGGTTGTAGTATTGGCAACATATTAATTAATAATATTGGCATGAAGGATTTCCTTAGGATGAAGGCAATGATCAACTTTTAATGATGGAGCTGACAATGGTGGTCAGGTTCATAGGTTGCACATGAGAGGACAGTTCCCCACACCCTGGAAACTTTGGGGTGGTATTTATAAAAGAATATTGAGGCTATTTTTAGAGAATACCATGTTATTGTGGGACTATATATTGGTGCAACATTTTTGAAAAGTAATTTGGCAAGATGAATTAAAATCTTCAAAAAGTAACATGCCCTATGTCCTGGTAATTCTTATAGAAATCTCAAAGTAGACATTCAGATGTGGGCAAAGATACTTCTCCTGGTATTTCCCTAAAAAGCAAAAGATTATATAAACACTAAATATTAAATGCTAACATTTATTAAGTACTAATAAGTACAGTCATATTGTGATCCAGGAAGGTGGGGGTTTTCTTGCTGGGTAGCTCCACCTAGAGTTCTCATAGGACTCAAACTCAACTGGCCACAGATGAACAAATCTTAACCTTCCCTCCCCACTCTAGCTGCCAAACCTGGTCCCCCTCCTGTATTTCCTATATGAGTGAATGGTGTTGCCAGTGTTTTGATCAGTTCTGCATGTGTTCCAGCCACCCAGTCGCCCTAACCTCATATCCAGGAATCGTTACTGACTTGTGTATTTCCCTCATCTGCTTACCCAAACTGACAACTGAGTCCACTGTCTTAATAATTCTTGCATTATCTTCATCGCCATTGCCTGGCTTTGGTCCTTCTTGCCTACACCATTGCTTCCTTGACTAATTTCTCAGCCTTCTCCAGTCCATTGCTCCCCACCCCACACCCCACTGCCACCCTGATGATATTTCTAAAATACAAATCTCAGTCCCATAACCCTATTTCTCAAACCCTTCAGTGATTCCCCTCTGGTACATAGTACAAATGACTAACCAACTATATATTAGGCACTAGTAGGCATTTTCTACATAATGACTCATTTAATGCTCACACCAGCCTCTGAAGAGAGTACTCTTCTATTCTCCTTATAAAGAGTATTATCAGCTCATTTACAAATGATGAAAGGGAAGCACAGTGGAGTTAGGTAATTACCCAGGTCACACACCTGGTAGGGACAGACTGGTACAACTGGTTCCTGACCCTTGCTTTCTAGCTCTAGGGTAGGTGCTTAAGACCTACCCCTGGCAAACAAAGACCTTGGGCCATGTCACTCCTCCAGCCTCATCTCCACACTTCACCTACACCCTATATTCCAACACCCCAGGGTCCTGACACTGGACCTAACTGCTTTCCCCATCCTTAGCATATTTTGTACCTATAACTTTTCTTTGGTGAATCTTTTTTGTCTTCCCAGAGCAAGTTCCTATTTGATGAGTGTTGGCCTCCAGGTCATGTTTCAGCCCCTGAGGCAGAACAGTGACCAAGCCAGACAGGTGTCTCTGCTCTTTGGAAACTCCCCACTCTAGTGCTTGTGGCTGTGAGGAGAAAAGAGAGGGAACAGACCATAATTATGTTAATAAACAAGCTAACTTCAGATAGTGAAAAGGTTTATGAAGAAAATAAAATGGAATAATGGCATAGAAAGTAACTGAGGAGAGGAGGTTATGTAGGTAGTGGCCAAAGGAGTTGATATTTGAGCTGGGGCCTGAATGGTAAAGAGGCAGTTAAGTAAAGATCTGAGGGCAGTATCTTGAGGTGAGAAAGGACTTGCTGTGTTCAATACAGAAATAATATTTGTTAAGTGAGTAAGAGCTGGTATGGTAGAAGATGAGGACATACGGTGGGAAGGGGCTGGCAGGACAGGATCTAGTATATCAGGTGGAGCATTTGGATTTTGTATCAAGTGCAATGGCATGCTACTGGGGAGTTCGAAGCAGGGAGTGATAAGGCCTGATTAACCCCTCCCCTTGCCCCTACTATTCTTTCTTTCTTTTTATCTATCTATCTATCTATCTATCTATCTATCTATCTATAATTATATTATAGTACCTGTTATTCTGAGTAACAATTCTTTAGAAATATGAAGTCCTTGGGAAAAGACCTGTCATTTATCTTTAATTCCCCAGTACCAAAAGCAGAGGATACACAGTAGGTAGTCAATAAACTTTTAGTGATTAAAAAGGAAAAAAAAATCTCCCCTAATATCTGGGGCCTTCGAGAAACTGGCACGCTTAGCTTCTGGAGAAGAACTCATTTCTTCTTTCCATCTTGAATCTACGCCACCCTCATCCACCCGTGCAACCTCTCCCACCTTCTGATGCTTTAAGCGCCCAGAGAACTCTAGTGAGTAAACATTTTCCTACATTCGAGTGTGCTGATCCAAATGGTATTTACTGGACATGTACTAGGCACTGTGCAAGGTGAGGGGGATACAGAAGTTTCCTAAATCTTGGCCCCAGCCCTCAAGGGCAGACAGCTTCAATAATTACAATTACTGGTGATAAGTGCAAAATAGAACTAGGTGCAAGCTACAAAAGCAGCCTGGAGTTAAAACAACAGCAACTGCATCATCTTTGTGAATTTTGTAAGTGCTGCTCTTCTTACAGGTTCTGCATTTCATAAGCTCATCAGCATCCTAGGAACTAAAGCCAAAGAGGGCCTGTCTCCTTGACTGTGACCCACGTACCTTGGAGGCTGAGAGAGTAGGAGCAGGAACAGCTGATTGAAGAAAATCCCTGCTGCCCTCCAAAAGGCTAGATGACTTGGAATACACAGGCAAGACAATCCCCTCTCCAGGAGCCCTACACAACATGGAGAGGGGGTGCTGTGGTATCTTGGCGGCAGGAGTGAAACACAGGAGGCTTTCTAACCCCTGGTTCTGGAACGTTCCTCAGCCAGAGTAGAAAAAATGAACAAAGGGAGGAACTCCACTGCTTGCACCATTTGGAAATAAAACATTTCATGATTCAGCAGTTGAGTCTGACATCTCATTATGTTAGCTCAGGCTCATGTTGGTTTGGGAATAAAAGAAGAGGAGGCTGTAAGTTACTTCGGTTGAGCTGACCTTAAGTAGTCACTGATAAGAAATAGACTCTCCTTTTTAACTCATTCAGAAGTAGTTTTAGAAGAAGGGTCTGACTCAAAACAAAATGCAATGTAAAAATACAAAAACAAAAAGGAATTATACCAGGTTGTTAACACAAAGAGTATTGTGTTTTGGGGATGGGGTGGGGAGGTTGGAGGTAGTGGTAATGCAGGTGTAGGGAAAATATAAAGGTACTGGGGGGAGAAGTGGGAAAAGAAGACTGTACTAGCCATTCTCTGTCCTGAAAAAACTCGAATGTCCTGAAAAAACTAGAATAAACATTGATACAAATTTTTATAGTTTTGCATATATTTAAGAAGTACAATTACTTCCCATGGACTTAATGAATGTTCTTCATCTCCCCCCACTGGAGTTGGAACGAAAGTCTGATTTTTTTGGGACAGCAGCCCGTTCTATTCCACCTGCACACATACTGTTCCAGACAATATATCGTCTGCCACCAAGCCACTGGAGGAGCCGCCAATGATCCTGAGACCGTGGCAATATATGAATTTCCATAGCAGCAAATACTGGTTGTCAAACAAGATTATGCCCTGGGTATAGTGTGTACACACACACACACACACACACACACACACACACAATCTGCATAGCTGGGAGATTAATGGTTCTCATTAAAAAGAAAAAAAGATGACAGAGTAAAACCCAGGTATTCTCGTCTATCTTCTCTACCCCATAATATGTTTTCTTTTCATGAGGTAGATGAATTGCAAAACATCTGTAAGGAATCCAAAAGACACCAAGGACCCCACTCAAATCATCAGCTCTTCTTAACACAGTGCATCTGTTAACAAGAGTAACATATGGAAGATGGAAATAAAAAAGGCTAGACTTCATTAAAGCTTAATTTCCTTTGATTCATTTGGAAATTAAACTTAGTGATACTGGGAGCCAAGATGGATACAGGAACACACATTTCTCCTTCCTAAAATCTGTAGTTTCCCCAACCAGATCCATTCCATACCTCCTCCATTCTGCTCTGTGCCTGCAAGGTTGGCCTCTTGGGGCTATATGGAGAGCTCCCTGTTCCTCTGGCTTCTGTTTGGGTTTGGCCAATGGTGAGCTCTAATGGGACATGAAAGAGAAGAAGGAGACTGAGGTTGGGATATGTATTCTTCCAGTTCCCTCCCTATAAGACTGCCTCGGGCTGGCAATGTTCCTTGTCTGAGGGGCATAGCCCCTGCAGGTGGCAGTACATGATTTCCAGTGATGGCTCCCTCCCCTTCCCTTCTGCTTATGGGTGGTAGGGATGGTGGGATCCACAAAGGCCACACCTTTGTAAAGAGTCCCTCTATTCAACTCTTGGACTTTTTGCATATTACTTAATTGAATGCCCTATCTATTTCTTGCTGGGATCCTAACTGATACCAAAGGTATAATACTCATGTTGGTAGATGACAAAAATAAATTAATAACTAGCCCAATTAAAGAAAAGTGTACAACAATAAATAATACAGCTGCAGTAAAAATCATGAAGGTGGCACCCTATGGGGAAATACTGCAGTGCACCAGGCTCTGCTGTGTCTGCCCAGACCCACTGCACTGCCTCTCAGGGAGCTGATGGAGAAAATCGGCACAGGACGCATAATGGGCACAAAACCTGTCTGCCTGTGTCTCTGCCTCTACATCATTCCTCTTGTAAGGACAGAGGTCACTTGACTTTCTCCAACTGCCCCCATCTGTCAACTGCAGGCTCAGCCTATACCCAGTCTCTATCCAATCCTAATTTTAGACTGATCTTTGCCCCTTCCTCAAGGATTAGGATGAGGAATCTTCCACCCAGAGATTTGGGTTCTCCCCTTGTGAACAGACTATCCCAGTGTTGGCTGCCTCAGTCATC
Organism: Lyroderma lyra; assembly: GCA_004026885.1. Taxonomy (NCBI): domain Eukaryota; kingdom Metazoa; phylum Chordata; class Mammalia; order Chiroptera; family Megadermatidae; genus Lyroderma; species Lyroderma lyra. The sequence goes on along the minus strand of PVJL010000620.1, from coordinate 66,642 downwards.
TTGGAGACCCCATTTTCTGGATCAAGAATGTCAAAGCTTGTCTGCATGGGGCACTTCTTGATGGTTGCCATTTCCCTTAAGATGTAGATAGCCTGTTGGACTAAACTTCCATCCATATGTGCAGCTGAATTTGCCTTCTAACACCTGCTCAACACACGTGGGTGGGTCCTGGTCCTTCTCAACTAGGCTTGGTAGACTGTAAAGTTACATGTTTCAAGGCTACTGCCTTTGTTCAAAACACTTTGGCTGCTCCCTTATTGGAAAAATTTGTAGTTAATTTGTGGGATTTTTAAGTTACCTGCAGATCATTCTCAATATCCTATTATCATATTTAGTCATATTTGATATCTAACCTCAAAGGATTATCTCCCACCTTATTTACAACAATTGGCCATAAATGGTACTTGATATCCTTCAAAGATCAAATCTATCCTTAAAGGATCATCCTATCATCCACTATACTTCGTGGGGTATTGTATTGATTAAGGGGACAGATGTGGGCAACAGACTACTTGAATATGCATACTGGTTTCATCACTTACTAGTTCTTTGACTTCTTATGGCAACTACTCCATTTTTATCATATCTAAAATGTGGATAGTAATAGTACATCACAGGATTATTGGATGATTATATATATATATATATATATATATATATATATATATATATATATTAGAACAGTGTCTGATACATTATAAGTGCTATTTACCCTTCATTGGTGCGTTTGCTGCACACATCATAATTGGCATTTAGCAGGTATAGTTAACAGTATTTAAAAAGAAAAAATTAAAACAATTGTAATATAAATGCTTTGAGCATATGGTACATTTATTAATGTTATCCTTTCTCAAATAAGGTTCTGTAGGAACAGAAAACAAGCATTTAAGCTACTTCTAATCCATTTTGAAATAAAGGTGGGTATAAATAAATCCATCAAATAATAATAATGAACCATGTACTGTGTGTAGGCCAATGTATGTGGCACTTTACATACTATATTTCTAAACCTCGCAAGAGTCCCATTGGGAACTTTTATCTTCAATAGGTAATTTTGAAGCAGATGCTCAGACAGCTTAGATAACTTGTCCAAGGTCACTCAGAGCTGAAAAGGGTGTAGGTAGAACCATCTGGCTCTCACTGTTCGTGCTCTTCCTGTTACATTTCACTGAGCACATCAAGTGATGCGATTGATTTTTTAAACAAACATCTAAATTGGTGTAATCCCTTTCAGAGCAGTCACCTTGGCAGACTCTATACTTACATGTTCCAAGGGCACTGCCTTTGCTCAAAACACTTTGGCCACTCTTATATTGGAATCGATTTTAAAGTTAACTTAAGGGTTTTGAAGCTCCTAGCAAACCATTTTCAATATTCTATACTCATATTTAGTCATATTTGATTTTTAATTTCAAATGGTATCATCCAATTTTATCACTCACTTTGTGTACAAGATTTGGCTGAAAATGCTATTTGATGTTCCCCAAATATCAAATCCATCTCTAAAAGATGAAGATGTGCAACAGCCAAGATTATTAAAAAGATTCTGGTTCAAGCTCTTAAGTCAATTCCAAAAGAGAGCTTTGCAAATTGTTTTGGCCAATGGCCACACCTTTAACATATTTGTTCTTGCAGAGTAAACAGAAAGACAATGGTCATTTGGATGAATACATTTTTGTGTCATTACTAAAAAAATCAGGCTCATTACTTTCACCCACTTTAAAATCTGTATAGTTGTGGCTAACACTAACCAGGCAGAAAAATTAATTTCCTCCACTTGTATTAATTCAGATGTGCTAACCCCAAAACTCTGATCACAACCCAGTCTTTGATTAAAGAGAAAAGTCTAAATTTATGCAGACTTCCTTATTGTCTGGCACTTTAATAATAAAATCATTCATTTATCATTCTGATTCCAATAAAATACATGAAATAAGCTTAAAGCAATCATGGAAACTCAGAGGGGAAATATTGCAAATTTTACAGAAAACTCAAGATATATTCCCTGGAAATCAAGCCAATTAAAAGTCTATCTGAATTTTTATAAAATGCCCATGGTATAAAATCAAAGATAGCGGGAGTTCCCTGGTGATGTAGTGGCTTAAGGCTTCGGCGCTGGCTCTGTCAACTCTGTGACCTGGGTTCGATTCCCAGCCAGGGAGCTACCCACATACCACCAAAAAAACCCAAAAGACAAAAAACAAAAAAAACACTAAATAAATAAATAAATAAAATCAAAGATATCTATATAATCCATTTATTGAGGGTTATACAAAGTTGGCATATTTTTCTTTTCCTTTTTTTTTTTGGCTCTTTTTGTTTGTTTTTCTTTCTTTATCCCCCATACAACAACTTCCTTTACTTACCTCACTACATTTATTATCTCTGTTGCCACATTACTCTCAGTTCTCAGGAATTAAATCACCAGTTACAATCAATCTGAACCATTTTTCTGATATTTCTGTTATATAGAAAGTCATATATATACAACACTATAGTGTTAAAAACCAGTTCAGCTGTTAAGTTTTCAGAGGCTCATTACTTCATAGTGCAAAAGGAGATGAAAATGGGAAGATATCTGGCTAAGGATAAATTGAACAGTAATTCATAAAAATCTCTTTCCTTTGAGACCACGTCACCTCAAATTTACTGCTATTGTTACTTTTACAAATTATGTGGCTCATCAGAAAGTCAGTTAACTTGTTTCTTCTATTTCCTCAAGTTTTCTGTAGCTTCCTTGGACATTTACCTTTTAAAATTCACACCAAAATGTCAGTCACAATCCTAATTATGAAGCTTCAAATTAAATTCTTGTTTCCAAGCTTCCTTTCATTCACAGGTCAAAAAAGCAGCTTAGAGAGATCAGCAAGATGGCAAACAGAAGGCAAGGTTTTTAAAACTTCTCTGGGAAAATACAATTAAAGGGCCAGCCAGGATACAACATGGGAAACCCTGAATTGCATAGAGAAAACTGAGATATCAACACACTGCAAGAAAAGACCTGAAGGTTAGAGAAGGGGAATGAGCGGGAGGGAAAGGAGGGAACAGAGATGGATCACTACCCAACACCACCACAGCTAACTGAAGGAACTAGAAAGAAATCAGGGAGCAGCATGATATAGGGAAGAGGGCAGGCCAAGTGGCAACAAGAGTGGAAGCCAGAGCAGCCAGAGTGTGGGGAAACTGTGATGGAGCTAGACCTAAAAGCAGCATGTTAGAGACAAAGCCTGGGAGCGGAGATTTGAAGCTCTAAGTCCCCTACCTCAGTTTGCGGCGTGTTGCTGTGGAACCATTGTGGCTCGTGAAGTGCACATGCACTGCCCCCCTTGCATGTACCCCCCACCACATGTGGCACACAGGTCATGCACAGCCTCCTTATGTGGCACCTCCCACGCCCTCCCCCCAACCCTCCTGGCTTGCAGCATGCATGTGCCTGGTTCGGGGCTTGTGCCCACAAATGCTGCCCAGAGCAGTTGCTGTGGAAATGAATTGCTGAACCATGAAGGGGTAAAACACTGGAGAAGGGACAAAGGCAGATTTAACAGAATTAGCCCCAATGTGAATGGCTTCAGCCTGCATTCCATTGGTCTTCCCTGTCTCCCCCCAGCTTCCCCAATAAAACACAGGAAGCAGAGTAGCCTCAGCTTGCACTTTGTTGGCCTTCCCCTTGTCCCAAATTTTCTCCAATGGACTGCAGGAAGTGGAGAGACCAGAGACTGCCATTCCCCACCTCCAAACACTAGTGGACAATGAAGATATGGTCTAAACACCTCCTCTATCTCCCAAAACTTGGCCCCCAGCATCACCTAGTGACTGCTTTACAGCAAGGCACCACAAAAAAATACTAATCAGAGAAATAAAGTGATCTAAGCTCTGCTGAAAATAAAGCCCTCATGCCAAAGAAGAGGAATACAACAGAAAATATGAGTACCTTCAGATTTAAAGCTGTTCAGAAGGAAGATGAAAAATCTCCAGAGAAGGATCTTATAGACCTAGAAATTTATGAAGTAACTGAGAAATAATATAAAATAGCCATTGTAAAGGCTCTCAGAGAAATGAAAACTTACTGGCAAAACACCACAGCTGAGTTGAATGATCTCAGGAAGAAACCTGTGAACAAAAGGAACAGTTTAACAAAGAAATTAAAACTATAAAGAAGAAAAAGATGGTAATTCCAGAAATAAATAATACAATAAAAGAAGTGAGAAATGAAATAACTGCCATAAAAAACAGGGCCAAGAGGATGGAACAAAGAATTAGTGATAGTGAAGATCAGAACATGGAAACATGTCAAAAAGAGGAAGATAGGGAATACAAAACCAAAAGAATTGAAAGAACTCTGAAAGAACTATCTGACTCAATGAGACAAAACAGCATCAGGATAATAGAATTGGAAGAAGGAAAAGAACACTCCACAGAGAGCATACTCAAACAAATAGTAGATGAGAACTTTCCAAACCTATAGAAAGATACGGAGCCCCAAATTCAAGAAGAAAATAGGTCCCCTAGATACCTGGACCCTTGGATCTTCTCCAAGGTACATTGTACTGAAGATGTCAAAAACCAAAGACAAAGAGACAAGGAAGTCAGAGGAAAAAGACCTATAACCTTTAGAGGTAAACCCATCAGGCTGGCATCAGACTTCTCAGCAGAAACTCTACAAGCCAGGAAGGAGTTCAATCAAATATTCAAAATATTAAAAGAGAGAAATTTCCAGCCAAGAATAAATTATCCAGCAAAATTATCCTTCAGATATGAAGGAGGAATAAAGGCCTTCTCAGACACATGGAAGCTGAGGGAATTCTCCAGCCCAAGGCCAGCACTTCAAGCAATACTGAAGGAGGCTCTTTGACCTGAAATAAAACATCAGAATAAATGAAAACAAAAATAAAAAAATAAACTAAAAAAGGAAGTAATGGTCATAGGAAATCCTCTATATCAATCATTACTCTAAAAGTTAATGGACTGAACTCACAGAGTAGCAGACTGGATTAAAACACAAAACCCATCCATATGATCTCTCCAAGAGACACACCCAGCCATAAGGACAAACAAAGACTCAGAGTGAAAGGATGGAAAATAGTACTCCAAACAAATGATACCCAGAGAAAAGCAGGAGTTGCCATACTGATATCTGATGAAACAAACTTCAGGGTAAAAAAAATATCAAGAGACAAAGATGGATATTATATGGTGATAAAAGGCACAATACAACAACAAGAAGACTTGACACTAATCTATATATATGCTCCCAATCAGGAAGCACCAAAATATACAAAGCAACTGCTAACAGATCTGAAAGGAGAAACTGACAAAAGCACAACCAGTGTGAGAGATCTAAACATTCCCTTAACAGTCATGGACATATAATCCAAACAGAAAATAAATAAGGAAATATCAGCTCTAAATGACACATTGCAGCAACTGGATATAATTGACATTTACAGGATACTTCATCCAGCAAAAAAAGACTATACTTTCTTTTCTAGTGCACATGGAACATTCTCAAGGATAGACTATATGCGGGGACACAAAAATAGCCTCAGCAAATCCAAGAAGATTGAAATCATATCAACTGCATTCTCAGAATCACAAAGCTCTGAAATTGGACATCAACTATAAAAGGAAAGCAGAAAAAAATCACATATACATGGGGATTAAACAACATGTTATTAAAAAATGACTGGATAAAAAGACAAAAGAGATGAAAAATACATAGAAACTAATGACAATGAAAATACAACATATCAAAATTATTGGAAAATAGTGAAAGCAGTAATAAGAGGAAAATTTACACCATTACTGACCTATCTTAAGAAACAAGAAAAATTGCAATTAAAATTCTAACATCCCATCTTAAAGAACTAGAAAAAGAAAAACAGAAAACACCCAAAGTCAGCAGAAGGAAAGAAATAATAAAATTAAAATGCAGAACAGAAAGACAGTAGTAAAAATTAATGCTACAAAGAGCTGGTTCTTTGAGAACATAAACAAAATTGACAAACCCCTGGCTAGACTAACTGAAGGGTGAAATAAAAGGACACAAATATCTAAAATTAAAAATGAAAGGGGAGAAATTAGCACTAATACCACAGAAATACAAAGGATTATAAGAAAATATTATGAAGGGCTTTATGCCACAAAATTTAACAACACAGAAGAAATGGACAAGTTCCTAGAAACTTATAGCACACCTAGACTGAACCAAGAAGAACTGAATAATCTAAACAAACCAATCAATAGTAAAGAAATTGAAATGACAACCTCCCTACAGGCAAAAATCCTGCACCAAATGGTTTCACTGACGAATTTTACCAAGCATTCAAAGACGAATTAACACCTATCCTCCTCAGACTCTTCCAAAAAATTGAATATGTGGCAATATTTCCTAACTCATTCTACAAGGCCAACTTTACCCTAATACCAAAGCCTAGTAAACACAGCACAAAAAAAGAAAACTATAGACCAATATCTCTGATGAACACAGATGCAAAAATCCTAAACAAAATATTAGCAAACAGAATACAACAATGCATCAAAAAGATTATACATCACGATTAAGTGGGATTCATCCCAGGAGCACAAGGATGGTTCAACATACGAAAATCAATCCATGTGATATACCACATAAACAAAATAAAAGATAAAGGCCATATGATCATATTGATTGATGCAGAAAAAGTATTCGGCAAGATACAACATCCATTTATGATCTAAACACTGAATAAAATAGGTATAGAAGGAAAGTATCTCAACATAAAGGCCATAAATGACAAACCCTCAGATAATATCATACTGAATGGGGAAAAAGCTGAAGCCCATACCCCTAAAATCAGGAACAGATAAGGATGCCTCCTGTCACCACTGCTATTCAATATACTACTAGAAGTTCTAGACAGAGCAATCAGGCAAGAGAAAAAAATAAAAGGTATCCAAATTGGATACCTTGGGAGAGAAGAGATCAAATTATCATTATTTGCAGATGATGTGATCCTTTATATAGAAAATTCCAAACATTCCATCAGGAAACTACTAGAAACAATAAATACAGTAAAGCTGCAAGATACAAAATCAACATACAAAAATCAACAGAAACTCCTATATACAAACAACAAATCTTCAGAAAAAGAGTTAATACCTTTTGCTATCAAAACAAAAAGAATGAAATATCTGGGAATTAACTAACACAAAGAATGTGATGGACTTATACAAGAAAAACTACAAGATATTTTTGAAAGAAATTGTAAAGGACACAAAGAAATGGAAAGGTATTCCATGTACATGAATAGGAAGACATAACATTGTTAAAGTGGACATACTACTCAAAGCAATTTACAGATTTAATATAATTCCCATCAAAATCCGACAATCATACTTTCATGAAATAGATTTAAAAATTATCAGACTTGCATGGAATCACAAAAGACCTTGAATTGCCGAAGCAATACTACATAAAAAGAATAATGCTAATGGTATCACACTCCCTGATTTTAATTTATGCTGCAAAGCATCAATAATCAAAACAGCTTGGTATTGCGAGAAAAACAGACACACAGACCAATGGAGAAGAAATGAAAAACCAGAAGTAAATCCCCAAATTTATGGACAAATAATTTTTGATAAAGCAGCAAAAACTATGCACTAGGGAAAAGACAGCCTCTTCAGTAGATGGTGCTGGGAAAAAATATGCAAAAGAATGAATCTGAACTGTGAACTCTCACCATATACTAAACTTAACTCAAAACGGATTAAAGACATCCATTTGAAACAATAAACTGTATAGAATAAAAAATTGGTACTAAACTTATAGACCTAGGACTCAAGGAAGACTTCATTATCCTGACCTCAAAGGCAGGGGAAGTAAAATTAAAAATAAATGAATGGGACTATATCAAACTAAAAGGCACAGCAAAAGAAAACATTAACAAAGCAAAAAGAAAAAATCCCACCAAATGGGAGAAAATATTTGCAAACAATGCATTTGATAAGGGTCTAATATCTAAAATATATAAAGAACTAATATGACTTAACAACAAAAAAACAAACAACCCAATTAAAAAGTGGGCAGAGGACCTAAACAGACACTTCTCCCATGAAGACATACAAATACCCAACAGACATATGAAAAAATGCTCATCCTCATTAGCTATCAGGGAAATGCAAATCAAAACCACAATGAGATACCACCTCACACCTGTGAGAATGGCTGTTATCAACAAGACAAGGAATAACAAGTGCTGGAGAGGGTGTGGAGAAAAAGGAATTCTTGCACACTGCCGATTGGAATTAGTACAACTGATATGAAAGATGGTATGGAGGTTCCTCAGAAAATTGGGAATGGAGTTATCATATGACCCAGCAATCCCACTTCCAGGTATGTACCCAAAAAACTTGAAAACCTTTGTCTGCAAAGACTTATGTACCCCAATGTTCATTGCAGCACTGTTCCCAGTGGTCAAGACATCAGAACAACCAAAGTGCCTTTACATAGATGACTGGAGAAAGAAGCTGTGGTATGTATACATGATGAAAGAAAATATGAAATACTACCATTTTGTGACAAAATGGATGGACCTAGAGATCATCTAAGCGAAATAAACCAGAGAAAACCAAGAACCGTTTGATTTCACTTATATGTGGAATATAAAACTGAAAGCAACAAAGAAAAAACTCATAGACACAAAAGTTTAAGGGTTATTTGGGGGCAAGTGGGGAGGGTGTGGGAGAAGAGAAATGGGGTAGGAGAGGAGGGAGGGGGGATCTACATATATGGTGATGGAAAGAGAACTCACATTGGGTGGTGAACATACAATGCAACAGAAAAACGATGCACTGTAGAATTGTATACTTGGAACCTATGTAACTCTTGATAGCCAGTGTTGCCCCAGTAATTCTAACAATAAAAATATTTAAAAAAAGAAAGCAGCTTAGGGTATCCTGGCCAAGGTCCTCAAACATTTTTTCAGTTATGCCTCAAATCAGATATGCAAGGGCTACACTAGATGATTAAACACAGCCACATCCAAAAAAGGTTTGTTCCCTGACAATTTGGCTTTAGAACTCCAAAAGAAAAAAAATCTATTAAGTAACTACTAGGTAGCAACATTGGTGATGACTTGAATTTAATGAACAGAAAGTCATATTAACAGAAAGTTAACAAGCAAAGAAACATAATATGGGGAAAGAAGAAAACTACTTTTAAAAATGATCCGTAGATATAGTATGGAAACTCTTAAAAAGTTCATTGGACATCTTGACTAGAATGTAAAGGGACAGGGTATCTATACTCTACACTCTTTTTCTATTTAACTGATCTCATTTTGGCCTGAAATATAGACTAGTAAAATTCAAACATGGTTGTCTGGGACCCAGAGCTTTACAGTAACCTTGAGAGAAGACACAAGCACCAATGCTAGCACCTAGTCCACCCTTCAAAGGAATTTTGGAACTCTTTTTCTGGAATGGCCATCAGAGCTGTCATCGTATGACCCTTGGTTTCCTGTCATCAAAATGTTTTCCTTTCAATATTACCTTTATCTTCAGGTAAACAAAAAAGTAATTGGGGGCGGCCAGATCAGGTAAGTAGGGACGGTGTTCCAATACAGTTATTCATGTACTGGCTAAAAACTCCCTCACAGACAGTACCGTGTGATCTGTTGCATTGTCGTGATGCAAGAACCATGAGTTGAAGGCAAAAAGTTCAGGTCGTTTTGTCTAACTTTTCATGCAGCCTTTTCCGCACTTCCAAATAGTACACTTGGTTGACTGTTTGTCCAGTTGGTACAAATTTAGAATGAACAATCCCTCTGATTATCAAAAACAGTTTGCAACATCGTTTCAACTTTTGATTTGAACTGATGAAACTGTTTTGGTCATGGAGAACTGGCTGACTTCCATTGTGCACCTTGACACTTTAAGGTCGTATTGGTACACCCATATTTCATCACCAGTGATAACATGGCTGAAAACATCGTGTTGCCTCTCCAAAAGGTCTTGGCAAACTTTGACTCGCCTTTGCTTTTGTTCATCAGTGCGCTCCTTTGGGACCATTTTTGCCCACACCTTTCTCATGCTAAGATTCTCAGTTAAGATTTTCCTAACTGTGTCTCTGTGTTACTTTGTCTGTTGTGTTTCTCACACTCATTCAATGATTTTGATGCACAGCTCAATAAATTTTTGCAATGTTTTCATCAGTTCTGCTTATTACTGGCCAGCCTGGCCTCTCTTCATCCGTGACACCTTTTCTCCCTTAGAAAAATGTTTAATCCATTTGTACACTGCTGTTTACTTTATGGCATTATCTCCATAAACTTGAACTAACGTGTCCCTGATTTCACTTCCACTCTTGTCAACTGTAACAAGAAACTTAGTGTTTGTTTGTTCTAATTTGAGTTCCAACATTCTCATGAACACCACTCAGCAAGACACCACCACAAGTCAACACAAACACAGCTGTGAGACAGATATACCAGGTTATGAAACCTTACCATGCTGTTTGTACAGTGCTGCCAATGTAAGCTCATGGTGGCAAGTTCATCAACTTAATTGTCAGACCTTTAGAGTTGCCATATATCACACCCCCCACTAACATGTGTTACAACTGATGAATCTACATTGAGACATCATTATCATTCAAAGTCCACATCTACATTTGAGGTGCGTGTGTGTGTGTGGTACATTTTGATGTATGTGTTTTGATAAATGTGTAATGACTTATATCGACCATTATAGTATTGTATAGAATAGCTTCACTGCCCCCCAAAATTCCATCTTCTACCTCTTCATCCTTCCCTACTCCCTAACTGCTGGCAACCACTGATTTTTTTACTGTCTCCATAGTTTGGCCTTTTCCAAAATGTCATATAATTAGAATCATACAGTATGTAACCTTTTCAGAGTGGCTTCTTTCACTTAGTCATCTGCATTTAAGGTTCCTCCATGTCTTTTCATGACTTGCTATCTCATTTCTTTTTAGCGTTAAATAATATTCCATTGTCTAGATATATCACAGTTTATTTATCCATTCACCCACTAAAGGACATCTTGGTTGTTTCCAAGTTTTGGCAATTATGAATAAAGCTGCTGTAAACATCCATGTTCAGGGTTTTGGGTGGATGCAAGTTTTCAATTCCTTTGGGTAAATACCAAGGAATGTGATTGCTGGATTGTATGTATAGTAAGAGTATGTTCAGTTTTCTTAGCAAATTGCTGAACCATCTTTCAAGAAAATTTATGTAATTTTAATTATGCTTAATACCTCCTTTTGTGCTCAACAATGTCAAAGTTTGGGTGCTAAATTAAATGGTCACTCTATACTTAAGACAGATAACCTCTCCTGAATTACAGAAAAACTGTACTTCACCCTAGCATTTCTGTAGTTGTATTTCTTTGAACCAAATAAAAATGAATCACAAATAGCAATTCATCATTGAAGGAGAGAGAGGGCAAGTGCACTGGCTCTCATTTTCCATGCAGTGGAAATCAGCGCAATGAGGTTAAGAGGCTTCGGCAGGCCCCAGCCAGCCAGCTGCAGAGCAGGATTACAATGAAATCTCTGCAAACTCCATTAAATGTGCTGCCTTCACTAGTCCAAAATCTCCTTTTATTGTCCAATTAGTTAGGGTTCTTTAGCTTCTAAGAATGGTACTCAATGGATTTAGAATGGAAGTGTGTCAGTCCTGAGAGGGGCAGTGGCTGATAATTGGAGAAATGCCCCTGAAGGTTCTCTGACCTGGGCTAGGCAAGGACTTCCACACCTGGCCTGACCTCCACAGCCTGCACCATGCTTGGGGTCCTGACTGCTGTGTTGTTTCCACACTCATGGGCAGAGCATAGAGGTCTGGAAACCATTAGGAAGTGGTGAATCATGGGGCCAAGGAAGTCCATGATGTTGTACCTTGCTGCCTTTCTAGACTGCTCCACTGATTTGGCTGTTGGGCTTACAGAATTGTACGGGGAACACCCGTTGGCAGTGCTAACACACCAAGTGCACAGACTCCAGGCCCCAGGCCAAACAAAAGCACTCAGATGGCATTTCCTATGTTCTGGGACTCCCCTACACACTAAAGTATTACTTAATAACTATACCAATACTACTGACGTAGTTATCTTCAATTTAAAGAGGAGGAAACCAAAGAACAAATAGGTCAAGTACCTTTCCCAGGGTCACAGAGCAGGTAAGTGAAGGGTCTGGGAGTTGAACTTGCACACTCTTTTGTTCCAGGATCTGGTCTTAATGACGAAGGTATGTCTCTTCAATGTGTCAACAATATCTGACTTTTCCCTGGTTAAACTAATGGGTTAATTGGATCTCTCTGTCATCATTTCTTCCATTCAAGAAAATATTTTACAAACAGTAAAAGTACATTAATTTTGGTTTAAATAATTTGATGTAAATTGCAGGCCTCTTAAACTTAATTTCCTTCCTTATTATTTGGCATTTGTTGCAATAATAAAAGATGTCTTTGAAATGTAGAGTCCGTGTATCAAGAAACTGCCATAGTAATACTATCTTCTTTTAAAAATAATATTCTTTTAAGATATTATTGTTTTACTGTTACTGTTATTTTTAGGCTGAAATGGAACTTTCCCTTTGCAATATCTATGAAGAAAATTTGTAATGGTGCAAACGGTACTTTCAGTATTTAAGGTACCTTTAAGGGATATTTTAAAACACTTTAAAAGCATTTGTTCCAAGTGTCAACAATCACCATGCAAATTACAAGTCATGCTTAAATATTCCTTATGGCACATGTAAAGGACCTTTTTAAATCAACCCTTTGTTGGCCCAGTTCCTGATACTGAATGGAGTTGAAATTAATACAAAATCAGTTAATTTAAATATTCTCTGTCATTGAAAATGGGCTTTCTACCATATTACAGTGGTACCTTGGTACTCATCATTAATTGGTTCCAGGAGGAGCTATAAGTACCAAGTACCGAGTACTGAAAATGACAAGTACCAAACAAATTTTTCCCATAAGGAATAATGCAGTTGTACCTCAATATTTGTTGTTAATTGGTTCCGGGAGGCACAGCAAGTACCAAACAAATGACAAGTACCAGGACTTGTCAAAATTTTCATGTCAAAATGCATCAGAGTACCAACTCTGATGAGTTTCAAAAGCAGTCGAGTTCCAAGGTATGACTGTATATTTATGTATATAACATATTACCATGCAGTAAGATGTCTACAGACAAATTCATGACAATACAAGAAAAAAAATGGGAACTGATAATAAAACATAATTTGAAAACAGGATATTTTAGCCAGTTAATGGCCTCTGACATAGGGACTTGTAAATATCACAGAAGATCCAGGTCAAAATTGTCACCTCTTCAAAGAAAGGAAGGCATTTTAAGAACTCTCTGGATGATGGGAACAATCTTTATTACTCTTCAATTTATAAATTTTCTGAAGTATTATGATCTTTCCAATTATACAAGATTAATTTACCTTTGAAAGTTCACAGTTTGATTAAGAATTCTTCATTCCTTCTCAGTGGTTCTCAACCTTCCTGATGCCGCGATCCTTTAGTACAGTTCCTCATGTTGGGGTGACCCCCACAAAATTATTTTCGTTGCTACTTCATAACTGTCATTTTGCTGCTATTATGAATCATCATGTAAATATCTGATATGTGTTTTCCGATGGTCTTAGGTGACCCCTATGAAAGGGTTGCTCAACCCCCAAAGGGGTTGCAACCCACAGGTTGAGAACTGCTGCTTTAAATGGATGAAGTAATCTGAAAATGAAGATGTCATTTTTGTTTAGGGCTATTTTTTGTACTTTTTGACCTAGATTCCATTTCGTCATCACAAAAATCAGTATTTTGCCTTTCAGGTTAACCTATGAGGCTTAAAAACCTCCTATCTTTCTGAGCAGGTAGTTCACTACAGTGGTAGAATGAGTTATTCTTATTCAGAGGTCAATCTACTTTAGTGCTAAAGGTAACTGCCAGAGACAGGTAGTGGGTTGTCTTTTCTGTCCATGATTCTGTTTCTCTGGGAATTGTTGTGACTCAGGAACTCTGCTAAAGGAATATTCCAGGTTGGTTTACTTAGAAAAGGTGACCAAGAGAGCTGGAGGGAGTCAGAGAACCCAGAGGGCAATGCTCACTGTGGCTTCCAGGGTCACAGATCCATGTCCAGGGCCTGGCCATCCTCATTTCCAAGAAGACCCTCTGTGGGTATAACCAACTACTCCTTAAGAACTAGTTTGAGTGGGCTTCCTGTTCTTGGGGGGACGAAAGAAGTCTTAAGGAAAATAATCTTATAGGTTTTCCATATTAAATACACATCATAGGCAAAACAAAAATATTTTTGTATCATAAATCAGTTGTTCTTTTAAAATATAACATTCAAGTGAGGAGAAGGAGAGAGTAAGTGGCTTAGAGTCAAAAGATATAAATAAAGACTTGGGGTCTGTAAGAATACTGTTAAAGCTCTTCGTGTCTTGGTTTCCTGAACTATAAGTGAAAGCAATGCCAGTATCTGACCCACATGCTTCATAGGGTTATTTTGAGAATGATAATGCATGTGAAAGGAGCTATTGCAATTTAAAAGTGTTATAGAAACATAACTACTTAAACAATCATTTAACAGACTTATATTTATTATTAAGAACAAGTTATTTTGCACAGCTTGCTTCCCATTACTAGAAGACATTTCTGAATCTTGGGATAGTCTTTAGAGTAAGAATTGGCTGTTAGAGCATAACAGCCAATCTGGTACCACCACAATTCAGCTGCTTAGCAACAGCGTGTCTCCTACTTCCTCCCCTTGCCAATTCCACCACTGGCCTATTCTTCTCTTATACAAAAGAAATCCAGAAGTGGGTAGTCCAGAGCTGATGTGGGGGTTCCACCCTATGTGCTCTCTCCAGCTTTCCAGTCTGCCATCCTTAGGGCTCGATTCTCATCCTCACACTTCCAAGATGGCAGCCTGAGTGCTTGCCACCATGTGTGTACTCCAGGCAAGCAGAGGGGACAGGGCACAGAGCAAAAAATGGTGTGTATCAGCTGAGCCAACTCCTTTTAAAGAGCTTTCCTAGAATCCCTATCCAGTGGTTTCCATTTATATCTCCCCACTCAAGAACATGCTATACTGACTCCCCCTATTTGCAAGGAAAGCTGAGAACCACAGGTTGTTTTGTTTGTTGGCTGTTTTGTTTTTTGGCTGGACACCTTGCTACCCCAAATAAAACCAGTTCTTTCAGTAACTAAGAAGGAAAGAATGAGTATTGAGTAGGTCCCCATTATACCAGTAATGGAAAATTCTGATTACTAGAATGTTAATTAATTTTTATCATTTTCAGTTTCTAAAATAGTTTAAAGCTGGACATCTTGGCAATTTCCTAAAGAAATAAAACTGCACAGCCTTGGCCAGGGTCATGGCTGCAGGTCTAAAATGAGATCCAAGGCTTCCTTATCCCCAGTCAAGTGCTTTTCCTCAGTGTGCCTTGTCTGGTTCCCAATAAATCATCAAGGGCTGGGATCCGTGGTGTGGTCGGCAGGACAACAGCTTCCACAGATGTCCATCCCCCAACACCCACAACTTGTGCAGATTCCCTTGATGAAGGGAATTTGTAGTTGTGATTAAGGGAATGACCTTGATGTGTGAAGATTATGCTGGATTGTCTGAGTGGGCCCAACCTAATCACAGGAGTCCTTAAATCCAGAATCTCTTCCAGATGTGTCAGACATAAAACTGAAAAAGGAAATTGGAAGCATGAGAGCAATTTCACGCCCCACTGCTGATCCTGAAAATACTGGGACGGGGGCATGGCATGAAAAAAGGAGTGAATACAAGTGGCCCCGGAAGTGGAGAACAGCTCTCAGCTGACAGCCAACACATCAGCCAGCCTAGAAGTGGGGACCTTAGTCCAAAAACTGCATGGTAGTGAATTCTGCCAACAACTCGAATGAGCAAAGAAACGAACTCTCTCCTAGAGCTGTCAGGAGAAACAGAGCCTTGCCCACCCTTTAACCCTTCTGGTGCGACTGTCGCCTGAAGTCCACTGTGGGGACTGGGTGTAGGAGGGACCAAAGTCTATATCTAGGGGTCTAGTGCTACAGCCATGCTTACATGTTGACAGAAACTACATAGGAAGAAACCAACATAAACTGCAACTATAATTGGACCCTTTATTTTGGCCCAAATTTTGGACAAAATATTCAGCATTGGGATGAGAGAAAAATTTTTTTTCAGCACCGAAAGGGTTAATTTTAGCTCTGCGAGTCCTGTGTCAGCTCCTGATTTACAGAACTTTAGTAAATTGTTTTTTGTCTTAAGCTGCTAAATTTGTGGTCATGTTACAGCAGCAATAGGAAACTAATACAGTGAATCAGCAGAGGCTGCAAGTTCTTTTGTAATGTTTTTCATAGTTTTAAGAGAGCTTATCAGTGAAATGTCTCCTTACTGCACAGGAATAGCTTCTGACAAATTAACAGGTAGAAGCCATTAAAGGGTGAAAGGTGGTCAGGATGCCTGAGCTCCCAGGTATTAGAAGAGCCCAATTTTAATAATAAGATGGATCAGACCTGGAGCCAGGGAGGTAGTTAAATGAATGCAGCTGTAGGTGTGACTGCTCAGCGGTGGGGACGGAGGCATGAACTGGACAACGCATACCATGTTCAAAGACCTTCAAATGTAATTTGAGTTAAAACACAGCACTAACCAAACAGCATCCACCAAAGGGCCAAATTTGGCCCCTGCATCGCCACCAGTTTCTGCTTTGGCCACCAGAGAGTGCAGAAAGCAATGAGGAGATAACGGGGTGACAGGGGTAAAATAGGAAAGTGGATGAAGTAAGAAATAAAAAAAAAAGGAAAAGGAAGAAATGAAACCCTGCAAGAGAAAAGAACAAGGTTGTATGCTTATGGAGGCTTCCCGGTACCACCAACATGTGGCCATTGGTGCCCCCAAGGCCAGTCATGTCTGAGATGCTCCATTTAGAACATCCTGCTCATTGGTGATCCCCAATTTCCTTGAAGCCAATTGGTTGTTTTCTTTGAGGAAAACAAGGTCATTTGATTTCAGATCTTGTCTGGAGTAGAAGTAGCTGACGTCTCCTTTGTTACAGGAGCTGCTGAGGCAGCATGACAGCTGAAGCTCTGAAATGCTCAGGGCAGTGGTAACTAGACCTCTCAAAGCATGAGCACAGAAGTAGACAGGATTTGTGTTCACAATGTGCAAGGTGAAAGAGAGAAGACAGGGCAATCACAGGGAGTCACAGGAAATCACATGGCTATAGGAGCCAGGCAGGTATACGAAAAGCAAATTGTAACAGTTCCAGATCAGCACGTAGGCCACCACCAAACAAACCCAGCTGCAGGCCACTGCAGGCTTCATTTGCAATATCATATTTACAGCAAATCATGGAAAATATAGTGGAGGCAGCCTGCCAGCCCCCCTGCTAGACCTTGAAGGGTTTGGGGGAAGAACAGGCTATGTCCTTGTTGTCCAAACACCCAGTGCAGTACCTGAGACATTATAGGTGCACAGGACAGTGCTTGCTTAAGAAAATGATTGTTATGTAATTTTTACTAATATCACCCCAATAAATTTAAGAATAAAAAAGAAAGAAAAATTACATTTTAAATTGTATAAAAAGAAAAAAGAACAGAAAATGATTCTGTCGAGGGCCATCATAGCCAGCTGAGGTCTCTCTATTTTTTTGTCCTCTTGTATTCTGCAACTGTCTTGTCCATGGGGGTATAAAACCCACAAACATTTTACTTCCTGCTTCCTTGATCCAATGAGTCATCAACTTCACATATTGGCAGGAATCATGACACGGTCTATAAACTTTAATTCCTGAGTTCTTTTACAACTTCTCATAAACCCCTTAGTGGTCATGGCCTTGCTGGCCTGTAAGTGACCTCTAGTGGTCAAAGAGGGTAACTGCGGAGCTAAGTACCAAATCCAAACAATTCGATTTCCATTAATTCGATCAGTAGTTACATAGTATCAGTGGGAAGAAGAGACAGTGAGAATAGAAGACTTTTACAATAAGTTTGTAATGAAAAACAAAATGAATACCTTGACAAGGTTGTCCAGATGGAAAGGAGACTTACATTAGAAGATATAGTTTCGAATTTCTTTTGTGTAACTTGCTTTCTAGGATTATTGCAAAAATTGGAACTGAATTTTTTCCCATCAGGTATTACAGGCTTTAGATTCTAAATATGTGGCACCAAATCTGGGATCTGGTATGCATACAATTTATAAACTTGAGTCATGTCATTTAGAGTCTCTGAGACTCAGTCACCACATCAGAAAAATGGGAATATAATCTTTACACGTGTGCCATTGATATGGCAGCTATCCGGTACAAATTAGACGAGGCATGTCCAGTGTTTTCTATAATATATTGGACCTCCTAATCTTTGTGTCATGATATAGTCTCACCAGTAGTCCTCACAGGGGCTGCTTTTAATTATTAAATCATTTATTTAGTATTTTAAAATGTCATAAACTGTACTTGTCACCATAGAGTGATGCACATACCAATTTCTGTGAGATTAAGAAATAAAAATACTATATTATGCCATGTATTATGTGCATTTTTTTGCCCAAATTTGTGAGGGAGAAACAAAGATGTGCATATATATGGTTAGTACAATTTCATATCTACATAGTTTTTAATTATTCTATTTATACTTATGAGTTAAAAGTGTAACTAGAAATCAATAATGATATCCATATACAAAATGATAAACTGAAACACGATAATCAGTTTCTTACATGAAAAAAGTTTTATACATAAAATTTCTTGTACCTTGTATCTGTTCTTGTGTTTTGTAATTATTTGTTACATAAAATTTCCTGTACCATCCTATGTTAAAGATAAATGCTAAAATTCCTTTATAACACAAAATACAGGTACCTAAATATAAACAAATGAATTTGAATTAAAAAAAATTAAGGCTCCCGGTGCTGCTTGCGTGCTCGGTGGGTGAGGACCTGGTTGTGAAGCAGCAGCTGAGACTCTGCCACTGGCCATGGCTCGTGAAAAGCCCAAGGAAGGAATCAAGTTTGAGAGCGAAGCCCGTAGTAATTTGAAGGTGTTGGGGCAGGATGGTTCTGTGGTGCGGTTTGAGATGAAGAGACACACACCACTTCGTAAACTAATGAAAGCCTATTGTGAGCGACAGAGTTTGCCAATGAGGCAGATCATTCCAATCTGACGGGCAGCCAATCCATGAAGCAGACATGCCTGCACTGTTGGACGTGGATGATGAAGATCCAATTGATGTGTCCCAGCAGCACACAAAAAAGGGGGACTTGCTCCTTTACTCCAGAACTCTGTCCTCCACACCAAGAAGAACTTCTCAACTAGAAGATTGGCAATTTGGTTCCACCACATCCTGACTACTATATTTTAGTTTTCTCTATTCTTTCATTTTCCCCTTCCCCACTCCCTTATTGTACATAAGGTAACTGATACATATGCACAAACATTTGCTTCTTTTTTAAAACTAAATGGCCAATTATATGTTTTGATTGACATCAAATGGAGATAGAATGGGAGAAATACTGGTTCTGTGAAAATACCCACTTTCTCCATTAGTGGCATGCTCATTTGGCTCTTAATCTTTATATTCCAGGAAGTTATTTTGCTGTGTAACAAACAAAGAACAACATAAAAACCCTTGCATACCTTGTTTGATTGGAGAATTTTAATGTTTTTCATTTATCATTGCAAAACCAAGGACAATTTTGTCACTTTTTTGTACATAGCTCTTATATGTAGGGCATGCTTTCTTTAAGTAGGGATAAATTGCTCTAAAAGATAAGCATCCTTGCTAAGTTTTCCCTTCAAAGTCAAGCATCTTGTTGTTTAAATAAAATTCTTCTTTAAAATGAAAGATTTTAGTCTCTGAAAGTTTGGGCCAAAAGTGTGGCTGTACATTACTATACCCGGCAAAATACAGTAATAAGCTCTGTGACAAATGAGGCAGTTTCTATCCATCAGCCATCTTTTCACAATATAAAACATGTCAAACTGATTTCTTCTTTCCTTTTAAATGCTCTCTGAAGTTTTCCTCCTCATTCTCAAGTCACCTTGGATCATTCATCTATTTTTACCTCTTATGTACTCACTCTGTTCTGATATTATATGTAAGTGCACTCCAATGAACTCATATAGGTTCTTATTGGAAATGACACAAAGGGAATTCATGTGTTTGGTAGAGGATTGGATCAAATGACCTTTAAGTCATTCATTCATTCATTTTGAAAATCTTTAATGAGCTTCTATTATATGTGTGCACTGTGCTAAGCAATAGGAATATAAAGTGAATAAAACAGACAAGCTCCTTGCCCGTGTGGATTTTATATTGAGTTTACAGTACAAGCAATCGAATCTATACTGCGAGTATGGAGAGGGCTGTATAGGTAACGAACGAGGGTAAAGATATAGGAGATGTGCAAGCGAGCATGCAGTTACGAGGTGGGGCAGGGACATTTCCCAACAGAGTGACAGCACATTCAAAGGGCTCCAGGTAGGAGAGTGGATCATTATGCTGCCCCCCACCATGTGTGAATAATTTGTTGGACATCTCACAGATGTGTAGGTACATTTTATTGATGTGAGTGCATACAGATGTATAAATATATATACTATGGATATTATATATGCATATATGTATAGATACATCATTACATACCTAATTATCTTAAAATTTTATCAGAAGTAATGTTAAATCTTTAGCTATAAGAAAAAATAATGGTAACATTTTCTGCCTCCAGATAATTTTTATGAAAAGAAAAATGTTTGGATAAACAATTCAATGTCTATCTTTTGGATCCCTAACCAGCTATTAGCCCTTGGTGACAAATTTTAGGGTGTAATGTCACAGTTACTTACAATGCTGCCACATACTGTGGTTCACAGCAGCAGACTGTGGGGCTTTAAAATTAACATTAAATTTTAAAACTAAAATATCTATTTATTTTAGCTCACAGAGTTTCAGAATTCATCTTTTTTTTTTTTGCAAGCACTAAAATATTAAAAAAAAAATAAGTCTGAGCTGGATGGGTGAACTTTTTTGTTCTTGGAATGAAAATCTTAATTATTTGGTATTAAGAAGTTTTGAAGGCTGGGAGAGACAAGGCTTCTGAAAGGTTCCATGAAATCTTTATTAGTGCAAAACCTGTGTACTATGAAATGGTACATCTGAAACATTTCAGTTCTTCTCTTAACCTTTGCTGTTCAGACAGATGTTGGCTTTCTCTTTCTCCACTTCCTTAATTCTATAAACTCTGAATGCCCCCTCTGTGTATGGTGTGGTTTTGTGCTTAATGCAGAGATGGGGAAGTACATGGCAAGGGGATAAAAAACTTGGGCTGAGAGGCCAAAATGGAACTGCTCAGAGAGTTTTTAAGAAATATCACAGAGTTCGTTGCGAAGAGAAGCTCAGGGTGGGGATTCCTGCAAAAAAGGGATATGTGTGACCGACTGAGGAAATATCATGAAAGGTACTAGAGGAATATACTTTGAATACTACAACAGAATAATTGATTTATATTCATCATGAGGGTTTATAAGGAAAAATGAAATGATAAGAGTCAGTATTTGCCTTCCCGAGATTTTCCTAAGCTGGGTGTTCATTATATTTAGGCTACACCTAAATATGTTTCCCCCTTGCTTGAATCACTGAGTCTTTCTCTTCAAGTCCTAGAAAAAGCATACCATGGAGCAAACAGACAGCAATCAACAAATGGGTCATTTTTATGCACAAAATGAAGAGGTTCTGCATGAAAATTAATTTACATTGAGTCCAAACTCATATTCCCATTCAACTCTTGAGCAATTCCTCCTCCTCCTACTTCTCCCATGGAGAGGACTCTAACAAACCTAAGATGGGAAGATGAATTTATAACATAACTTGTTCTTTTCTCTGAATGAAATAGTGATGCATCCAAAGAGACATTTAAAATCAATGTCACTTCTACATTCAAAAGAGATACACACCTTCTCACATTTCAGAGCTAGAACGCACTATTAAAGTGAGAACTATTTATATACTGTGCATTCTGTTTCAGAGCTACGGCTTTACTTTAAAAAGTTGGGATCCAATTAATCTGTCTAAACTGATGAATTTTTATTTAGTTTTAAAATCATACTTCAACAGTAGATTTTTTTAATAGAAAGAGCTTAAAAGGTGTAAATCTCAGAAACATTGACATTCTAAGAGTTGATCTCTTTCTACTCTCACCTTACTTGCTCCCACAAACAAAATGGTGCCCTATCTTGAACACTGTTTTTAGGTATAACTTACTACATACTGTATATGCACAAATTTTAAGTGTATAGCTTGATGAACATGTACACTGTATATATATCTTGTATCTATAAGATACAGGATAGTTCCATTACCCTGAAAATTTCTTTTGCTCCTTCCCCACTTAATATTCCCAGAGATAACCGCTATTCTGACTTCTATCATCATAGATTTGACTTGCCTCTGAATTTTTTCTTGTTAAATTTATTGGGGTCACACTGGTCAGCAAAAATTACGTAGGTTCCAGGTGTACAATTTTACAGAGCATCGTCTATGTGCTGCATTATGTATTCACCAATCAGAGTCAGTTCTCTTTCCATCACCAAGTATTTGGCCCCCTCCCTCCTCTCCCACCCCTCCCCACTTACCCTCAGGTAACCACTAAACTATTAACTGTGTCCATGAGTTTTTGTTTCTTTGTTGCTTTCAGTTTTACATTCTCCATATGAGTGAAGTCATACAGTTCTTGGTTTCCTCTGTCTGTGGTTTGCCTCTTCTTGAGCTTCATACAAATGAAACCTTACAGTATTTACTGTTTTGTGTCTGGCTTCCTTGGCTCAACATAATATATTTAAAATTCACTCATATTGTTGTATCTATCAATAACTTAGAATTTTTTTATTGTTGAGTAGTATTTCATCATATGAACATACTACAATTTGTTCATCTTTTGTCTTATTGATAATTATTTAGGTTGTTTCCAGTGTGAACAGTTTTTGATAGACCTTCCTGGGGTTTAAGACTGTGCTAGAGAGGCATAAAGAAATGAACTGGGAATTCTAAGTTATGAGCATTAGATGATCTTTTTACAGTGTGTTCTGAATACTTTACATTACAAGTTCCTGGCAGAAATAGAACATATCTTTCTCACACCCCATAAAGTGTCTGAATCAGAATTATTAAGCATCCAATTAAATATATTTGATTCATCATGGTGCTAATGAATAAAGTGTAGATTGAATCCTATATGAACTTGTTGGTTTTTCTGGTGAGAACTCAATTCCCAGGTCTCGGAAAACAAAAGGGACCCCCTTGCTGCTCACCAGTAAATACATGCTGTGGAGCCCAAAGTTAGTGGAAAGTATTTGTGTACATCACCTGAAAGCACTCATCCCGACTATAGATGTTACCCAAAGAGCATCATGGTCAGTTTGGGTGAATTATAAGTCATTTGAAAAGCAACTCACTCAAATACCTCCACATGCAATGCTAATAAAATGCTGCAAGTACTCAGGGTAACTAATACATGTTGATTCTTCTATATTACACATATTGTCTTTAATCCCAACAACTCTGCCAAGTGAGCGTTGTCATTCCCACACTTCAGGTGAAGAAACAGACTCAGAGGTAAACTGAGGCATGTGGTTAGGACTTGGCAGAACCAGACTTGACTCCAAGGTGTCATTTTTCAAAGTCCACTTATCCTCTTTACACTCAGACACCTTTATAAAATTAATAGGTACCATAAACCTAGTACTTGAAGAAGTTAGATATAGGTGCCACTGCCTCACCTGTGATCCATCCACGGTTTTTGATGATGAGAAATCTAAACTTCTAATATTTCTCTGCAGACAAACAGGCCCCAAAGCTTCCATCAGCACCCAGTATTTGCAGGGAGCTTCAATGTTATACAACACTTACATAATGTGCTTATTACAACAGCTTTCCGTGCTTCAGTGCCACACCCGTCAAAATATTTCACTTCTAATTTTTTTCTACCTTAAAAATAAAAACTATTTTGATGATGAGATGTTGCTACTTCCTCTCAAATAAGGCACATCCTTTAAAAATAGCAGAGAATGGCTGGTATTTTTAGGTTAAAAAAGTCATACCTCACATGGTGATATCTCAAATTCCCAAGATAAGTCTTTCTATGAGAGCTTTTTCTATTCATTTGGATTCAGTAGTAAAAACATCTGCAGAAGGATCAGCTCTCTTCACAATGCAATTTGTTTAGAATTTGTCACAGGCATGAACAGATGATAGGATATAGAATAAGCTTAGAGAGCTGGAAAAGTCCTGATGATTCTGATGTCTTGCACGTGTCCTGAGAAGACAACACCCCCTTAATTTAAGTGTGTATTCAGAACTGAGAAACTACAGACATTTCAATATCAGAAACTCATTTTGGAAACAATCCAGGTTTCTTCCAAACCAAAACAAGTTTTAATATTTGCACAACCATATTCCAGAGTATGGGGGAAACCTGCTGGGTTGTTTCATTCAAGTTTTAAACATTCCCGAGGCTGTATAAAGTGGGAATGAAGGTGACAGCCACCCTGGTGATCTGCACAGACTGGATACCACACACCATTATCATCCCATAGACACTATGTGACACTATACGAGGAGCGTGGGGTCTGGGGATATATACAATGTCATTTGTCTTTTTCATAAGCATCTCTTCTGCATTGCATAAAATCTTCATAAATATACATTTAATGCCTGCAAGTATGACATTGTATATTTGTGCAGTAATTGGTTGGATTGCTGGCAACATTTTAAAAAGGAATTATCTCTATGCAGACAAGACTGCAGACACACAGGTATATCCTCTCTGTATCGGCATAATTGGGAGTACAGTTGGTACAACAATCTAGCAAACATTTCGCGGTATATGAGGCTGTCTGGAAAGTATCCAGCCACGTAATATGAAAAACAGAGACATTTGCAGCTGGATTTTCTCCAGACAGCCCTCATAGATAAAAATTTATCGATTTAATAAGATAATATCTTATTTTTTAATTAAAATTTTGAGAAATAAGTAACATACCAAAGTAGAATTTCAAAGATGAGAAGGGATACTTTATGGTTGTTTTGACATTTCTGTGATTACTAGTGAGTTGATCAGTTTTTAAAATGCATAATGGTGATTGAGATTTTCTCTTTAGGGTATTGTTCATGTCTTCTGCTCACTTATCTATTGTGGCCTTAGTGGTATTCATAAAAATTATTTAAGTTATATACATAAGGAGGATACTACCTATTGAACTGTCCAATTTCATGACTGCGATGCCTGTTTTAATCTAAGCCTAAAGGGAGGACCCCCCCCCCCCAAAGCCGTTAACTGGGGGAAAAAAAGAAGAGAAAAAAAGAAAAACCAAACCAACTTTCATATTTATAGCTCAACGTGAATTGCTACTTGAGCCTAAATCAGAAAAGCATTCAGAGAATTCTCCAACTAGTGATCCACATGCAGCAGAATGAAATCTGTCACAGGAACCTTAAAGCACAGCAATAACGCAAACATAATCCAGGGAAATCTGTTGCTATCACACTGACACATCCCCACACTTTATATCAAGTGGAAAACATCAAATCAATTCAAATATATCTGTATCTGAAAGAAACCATGTTTCCTGTGGTCAGCAAGAACAAGCCAAAGCATTTACATCTTTGTTCAATCCATATACTGAAGACTGAAATCCTAGGGGTAAGTATGGGACACCAGAGAGACGCTGGATACAGACACCAGCTGCTGGGCACAACGGTGCCGGACAGCTTGTCGTATTTCACATACGTGCAGCCAGTGACGACTTTCACCATGGAAAGAATTCTGCTGCCCAGGGTGAGTTTTTGAGCAAGTACACTGTAGTTTATTACTTTGTGCAAAGGGACTGAAAGCACTTTTAGAAAAATACAAACCTGAGCATTATTTATTCCTTAAAGCTTGGCATAATGTCCACTCTCAATTGCTGTTTTAGCTCTCCAATTATCTGTAAAATTAACTGTGACAGGTTGTTTTACTCCTCTTGTGTGAACCGAACACCCAGAGATAGATAATTTGGTGATCAAAGCCTTAACATAAAATTGTTAAAAAAGATTTCAGACAGACTGATATCTAGTGTGCAAAGGCAGAATATAGAAGGAAACTAAAAAACATTCTGCTAAAATGTTCTCGGGGGTGGAGACTCATGGTAACAAACAGAATCATTTCAAGTTTGAAGGAGGTTACCTGTGGGGGACTGCACAGACCTTCAGGGATCACTGTGTTTCCTCGGCCTAAAAATGGAGCTGCCTGTAGAATTTCTAGGTCAGGCAGAGACACAGAAGAGATACTAAAATGTAACAAAAGGAGAGGCTGCCATGAATATAAAGCGTTAAGAATGCTACAGAAGAACACATTAGGAAGACACACCCCAAATATAGTGTATTATAACCACGATATTAAGCACTATTGTTTGTACGCCATGGGGAAAGGAGGGGAGACAATTAGGTGGGTAAGAGAACTCCTTTACTGTTCCTGATACAACCTCTCTTAGAGGTGAGCTTCTACAACCAGGGACAAGGAATAACTCCAAATTCATCACAGAATCCTTAAAATTAATTTAAGACAACAGCTCTTCCTCCTCTCCCCCTGGTCCCTGATGTCCTGTCATCACTTCCAAAGACGACTGGTATGGGAAGAGGGGTCGTACTCACTGACAACATCTTCCTCTTCTATGAACACAGCTATCTGTGAGTTGTCCAAAGATCAGACAGGGGCAGCCAGATGCAAAGGCAGTAACAGACGTCTGTGCTGGCGTGATTTCTGAACAGTGCAATCACCTAGAAGTTTCAAACCAGAGGTCACAGGCTGCAGGCACATTCTCTCCTCTTTGCCATAAGCCTCAATGCTCCCAGTGGCCTTAGACTTTGCATGATATAAACGTAGTTATATTGGCCCTCATTTTAAAAAAATCTTCTTGATTTATCATTTTTCTATCACTTTGGCTTTGTGAAATTTGCTTTCAGAGTCTCTCTTACAAACAGTATGGAAGAATCTTTCTCTTCTCACACGTTAAGAGTTACATTGTTCAGAAATTACATTTATATTATAGCTACTAATTTAGTTGGACTTACTTCTTTCTTTCATTATTTTTTTCTATTTACCATGCTTGTTTTTCTCCTTTCCTGCTTACTATTAGATCAAACTTCTTAATTATTTTATAATTGATTAATGAAAATTAGGCATTCTGTTTCTATTGTTTTTGTGACTGCCTTAAATTTTTAACATTGCTTCAACATTTCTATGCTCCTTCAGAAAAAAAATAAGGATCTTAGAACACTTTAACTCCAACTACCACCCTACCTCCACTCACTGGTTGTTATTTCTCATTTTCACTCCATCTTGGTTTTAACCTCCAAGCCCCAAAGGCATTACTGTTGTTGATAGTCAATGTTTGTTCAAATGAAACCTCTTATTTAACACTTTCTTTTCACACAGTTCATTATTACAACCCACTCCAATCCTTTGGATTCTATCTCATTCTTAAAAATATACATACAGCTTTAGCAATTCTTTACTGAGCATTTATAAAAGCAAACTTTAAGTCTTTATTATGCTGTATCTTTAAAAAAATATTCTTTGGGGCAGTCAAAATACATACAGTGAGGTATATCATGTGGAGGCATACAAAAAGGATAGCTTGATGAATTTTTGCATTTACCCAAGTAAATACTACCCAGATCAAGATTTATAATATTTTCATCACACCAGAGGGTTCTTTCATGCCCCCTCTGTCAATACTTAACCCCACTAGTTAGACATTTATCACTACCAATTAATTTAGCCTATTTCTTGAATAGCATATTAAACGGAATCTTTTGTGTCTGGCTTATTTCACTCAGAATGTTTATGAGATTACTGTTTTCATCAGTACTCTTTCCTCTCACAGTGTCATTATCACACACTTAAATGATGGCTTATAGGGTATGGAATTCCAGGCTGATAGTTATTTTTTCTCAGCTTTTGCAGATGTTATTTAAATGTCCTTTCATCTTTATTGTTGCCAGAAAGAAGTGTCCTGCCAGGTGAATTATTTTCCCTTGATAGCAGTTAGCCCCTTTTCTCTGTTATTTACTTTTTCTTGTTTTGGTTATGTTGAAAATGCTCCTTTCATCTGTTTTAAAATTTTCATATGTTATATCAAAATAAGGATTTGTTTCTGATGATGGTAAAAGGACAGACAGAAGTCAACATGCTTCGCCCATCTGAAGGCTTATAACTCTGTGTCTAGACAATTTCCCCTGGCTTCTGCATCACTGGGGTAGATTTGGACCAGTACATGGAAATAGTTGGATAAATGACAATTTTCAAACCCCTTTCAGAAAAAAGAGTGACCCTTGAGGAACTCAGAAATCAGCTTTCTGTGAGGTTTAAGTTTTAGCTCCCTCCTTGATGTGAATCTACTGTCCCTGCATGCATGGGAGTTAACGCAGAGGTCTATGTCTAGATTCAATAGATGTCTGGCCCCAACCTGCAGCTTTCTTATCTGGCTCCTTTGAACTTCTACTTCCTTTCTCACACCTGGTGATTATTACCTTTCTTTCTTTTGATCTTGATTGTTAGAACATTTTTAAAAAGTATATTTTAACTAACTTTTCTATTTGTTTGTAGTTAAAGTTGACTCTATACTCATATAGGTTTTGTCCACCTCTTCACCAGAATCTGAATCTTATTCACTCATTTAGCATTTATCTGCCTGGACCTTTTGGGCTTTTGAGTGACTAAGAAGAGCGTGCGTGGATCTTAAAGCAAAACAGAACTGACCTTGAATTACTGCTTTAATATCTGACTAGCTGTTTGATACTGGGTAGGTTATCTAACTTCTCTAACTCTCAGTTTCCTCATCTCCAAAAAGAAGATGACAAAAATTCCTACTGCCAAGGTGGTGAGGATAAAACATGCTAATACATGTGAAGCACTTGGCACAGTACCTTAGGAAACATTACTCAATACCATTAACATTATGAAACACTGCATAATATTAGTAAGTTTATTAACTTGCCTACCTAGGAATCAAATTTATGTCCAAGGTGATGCTACGTAGAAACAGAAAAGTATCTTTCATGAAAAAGAAGTAAACTGAATAATAACTAAAAATGATAATCTGAACTCTATATATGTGGGATTACATAATGTTACTCTTTATAAATACAGCTCCACAAAAACCCCATGTTCTCATATTTTATACATTCTGAGAGAACTTTCCAAAGTTTGGAGAAAATCCTTGGAAGTCAGAGAGAGGACAGTAAGAGAGAACACACTGCCACTTTGCTTCTCTCAGAATGTAAGTCAGTGCACTTGCTTCCTTCATTAAGGAAGTTGCCATAATCAACAGATTAACAATGTGCTTAGTGACATGGTTAGTTTATCTGGTGAGGGTGGTGCGAGCTCCTTTAACTCACTGCAGACTAGTAACAAACAGCTCACTGAATGGGTATGTGAGCTGGGTCACAATTTGAATAGCAAGGCTTTAGGGACCATCATAAAAGTAGAATTAGTGTTACAAAAGAAGGAAAGTGTCCTTTCCTCAGAAAAGGATGCTGAGGCCCTGAGTTAAGTCATCACCTCAGGTAGAGAACAAAATTATGCTACATTGTTAAAGAAAGTTCATTATTTGTTTATAATGAACCAATACACTGGAGTATTGACTATAGCTGATTTTGATGTAGCTGGATCTGCCAACTTACCATTTGTGGTTCTAGGTGATCTTTCAAAGATGATCATGATTACCATAATATTCATTTCTGCTATTTGCCCTCTAATAACGTTTTTGGCTTTTTTGCTCCTTTTTTGTTTTTGGTAAAGTAATAATTTTTCTCAGAGATTTTTCATTATTTTCTCCCAAAAAGCAGTAGTTGGGCTGACTTCTTGTACTTCCAAAGTAGATCTAATAATACTTTCCTTTTATTTTCAAAAGGAATTTTCTTGCTACTGTAAAGTCAAATCAAACATTAAATTTAACAAGCAAGTTTTAAAGTCTTATAATGGTACAGCAAGAAAATTAAACCTTATGGTCTAAATATTACTGATACTCAAAATACTCCAGATTTTGTTGATTCTATTTGAATTTCTGTTTTAGTCAAAATTTTAAAGATTAATTTAAGGCCTACAAAAAGACAACATGCTGTGTATGCCTGGCTTGTTACAAAAAGAATACACTAGATTTGCCCAAATAGAAAATATTAATTCTAGGCTTAAAAATGTAATAATCTTTAAA
This sequence comes from Lyroderma lyra, assembly GCA_004026885.1. Lineage (NCBI taxonomy): Eukaryota > Metazoa > Chordata > Mammalia > Chiroptera > Megadermatidae > Lyroderma > Lyroderma lyra. Next base: position 36,368 of record PVJL010000620.1, on the reverse strand, counting down.
AATATTGAATTAAAAATGATAAAGTTAAAAGCAATTAATCTGTTAAAACAGTATTGGTAGACTTGAACACCACTGAAATTGATTATTTTAAAATTCACTATCAGGACTTGCAAGATGGTGACCAGAGAGGGGTTCCCTGAAACCTCTCCTGGAAAATGCAATTGAACAAATGGGATCCAACATGGGAATCCCTGAGTGGCACAGGCTCAGCTGAGAGATCCATGCATTTCAAGAAAACACCTGAAGGTCAGAGAAACGGGGGCAAATGGGAGAGGAGGGAGCAAGCAGAGTGAAGCGGAGATACGCGACTGAGGATTGTGACCCAACCAGGGCTGACTGAAGGAACTAGAGGGCCAGGGGAAACTGGCCATGAAGCAACATGATCCTGGATGAGAGGGAGGCTGAGTGGCAATGGGAGCAGGGTTTAGAGTGGCTAAAACCCTGTGAGACCCTGGGTGACTTGGACCAAGCAACAGCACATTAGGGCCCCTGTTGGAGCATTGAGCCCTTGGTAGTTCAGAGGGTGAACAAAGCATTTGAACTGCCCTATGCTAAAATAGGGCCCCCAGCTGCAGCATCCTGCTGTGACCACAGAGCAGCTCTGGGTGAATTTGAAACTGAGAGCCAGCTGCCATGGAAACACTGAAACAATGACACATGGTCCTGGGTGAGATGTGGACCCAGAAGAAGAAAGAAAGGCTAAGCTGGCAGCGAGCATTCGGCCCCCTACCAATGTGACTATGGCCTGCTCCTGGCTTGCTCTGTACAGGCCTGGACTCCCTTCCTCCCCGGGGCCTCCCTGATGAACAAACTAGTGTTGCAGCAGAGTCAGCAGCCAGGAAAGTTACTGTAGGAAACAAAGCAGCCACACTACCTCCACCTCCAGCAGAAACCTGAGACTCTGAGCCTGACTGCTTCCCTAAAGTCTGTTCCAAAGTCATGCCCCAACTGCCCAATGACACATAATGTCCGTTCTACAGTCAGTTGGAATCAAGAGAAAAATATTGGAAGACACCATAGCAATACCAACTGAGAAAAGAAAGACCTCTCTATATCTGCCACGGGAAAAGCCTTCATCACCACCACTGCCCCCCTAAAAAAGCAAAAAACACATCAAATACAATGAGCAGCTTAGAATTTAAAGCCATTGAAAAAGAAAATGAAAAATCTCCAGAAAAGGGACTCATAAATATGAAAATATATGATCTAAGTGACACAGAATACAAGGCTGCAGTTCTTAAAACACTCAGAACTGAAATAATATTGGCAGAGTACCCTTACTTAGATGAATGATTTCAGAAAGGTTATCCATGAACAAAAACAAAAAACAAACCAAAAAACCATTTTAACAAAGAAATTAAAATATAAAAAAGAATCAAATAAAATCTGAGAGATAAACAATGCAATAAAAGAACTGAAAAATTAACTACCATAGGAAACAGGGCCAACTATATGGAGAAAAGAATTAGTGATATTAAAGATTGGAACATGAAAACAATACAGGAAGAAGAAGATAGGGACTTCAGAGCCTAAAAAACTGAAAGAACTCTACAAAAACTATCTGACTCCATTAGATGTAACAATGTTAGAATGACAGAACTAGTACAAAGTGAAGAACAGAACTCTACAGAGAGTTTACAAAAACACATAGTAGATGAGAACTTCCCAAACCTATGGAAAAGTCTGGAACCCCAAATTCAAGAAGAAAATAGGTCCCCTAACTACTTGGACCTCAGCAGATCTTCTCCAAAGCACATTTTGACTGAAGATGTTAAAAATCAAAGACAAAGACAATTTTCAAGACATTCAGATGTAAAAACTATAACCTTTAAAGGAAAGCCCATCAGGCTATCATGAGACTTCTCAGCAGAAATTCTACAAGCCAGGAGAGTGTGGAATCAAATATTCAAAATATTAAAAGAGAAAAACTTCCAGACAAGAATAAATTATCCAGAAAAATTATCCTTTAGTTATTAAGAAGGAATAAAGAACTTTCAGACATACAAAAGCTGAGGGAATTCTCCAGCATGAGGCCAGCATTTCATAAAATGCTAAAGAAGTCTATTCGACCTGAAACAAAAAATCAAACTAAAGTGGAAAGAGTTGGGACAAGAGAAAACAAAAGAAAAAAAAGGGGGAGGAAGTAATGGCCATAAGAAATTTTCATATATCAATCATCATTCTAAATGTAAAAAAAAAAAAAAATCCCCATATATTGGTCATCACTCTGTGCCAATAAAAAGGCACAGAGTAGCAGACTGGATTAAAAAACAAAATCCATCCATATGCTGTCTCCAAGAGACAAACCTCAGCCATAAGGTCAAACACAGCCTCAGAGTGAAAGGATAGAAAGCAATACTCCAAGCAAATAGCATTCAGAAAAAAGCAGAAGTTGCCATACTGATAGACTTCAGGATAAAAAAGCTAAATATAAGGTGATGGAAAGAGAAGTCACATTAGGTGGTGAACTGATTATACATCAAGTTGACAATGCACTGTAGAATTGTATGCCTGAAACCTATGTAATCCTTGCTAACAGATGTCACCCCAATAAAAAAAAAGGTAACAAGAGACAAAAATGAACATTTCGTAGTGATAAACAGGACAATACAACAACAAGAAGACATGACACTCATAAATATACATACTCCCAATCAGGAAGCACCAAAATTTACAAAGCACTATTAACAGATCTGAAAGGAGAAACTGACAAAAATTCAATTATAGTAGGGGATCTAAATACCCCTTTAATAGCCATGAACAGATCATCCAAACTGAAAATAAATAAGGAAACATCAGCTCTAAATGACATATTACAGCAATTGGACATAATTGACATTTATAGGACATTTCATCCAACAACAAAAGACTATACCTTCTTTTCTAGTGCCCATGGAACATTCTCAAAAATAGACCATATGCTGAGACACAAACCTAGCCTCAGCCATTTCAAGAAGATTGAAATCATACCAAGTATGTTCTCAGACCACAAAGATTTGAAATTGGAGATCAACTGCAAAAAGAAAGCAGAAAAAAATTCACATACACATGGAGATTAAACAACATCTTATTAAAAAATGACTGAATCAAAGAAGGAACAAAACAAGAGATTAATAAATACACAGAAATTAATGACAATGAAAATACAATGTATCAAAATTACTGGGATGCAGCAAAAGCAGTAATAAAAGGAAAATTTATATCATTACAGGCCTATCTTAAGAAACAAGAAAAATCACAAAAAAATCCTAATACCCCATCTTAAAAAAATAGAAAGAGAGGACCAGAAAAACCCAGTCAGCAGAAGAAAAATAATGAAAATTAGACCAGAACTAAATGAAATTGAGAACAGAGAGACAATAGGAGAGATTAATGTAACAAAAAGCTGGTTCTTTGAAAAAAATCAATAAAATTGACAAACCCCTGGCTAACTGAAGTATGAAAAGAAAAAAACACAAATAACCAAAATTAGAAATGAAAGAGGAGAAATTACAACTGCTAGCACAGAAACACAAAGGATAATAAGAAAATATTATGAAGGGCTGTGTGCCATCAAATTTAACAAATAGAAGAAATGGACAAGTTTCTAGAAACCTGTAGTCTACCAAGAGTGAACCAGTAAGAATTAGACAATCTAAATAGAGCAATCAACACTAAGGAAAATGAAAAAAAAAATCATCCCAAACCACCTGAAAGGCAAAAGCGCTGGACCGAATGATATCACCAATGAGTTTTACCAAGCATTCAAAGAAGAATGAACACATTTCCTCTTTACACTCTTCCAAAAAATTAACATGAGGCAATACTTTTCAACTCATTATACTAGGCCAACATAACCTAATACGAAAGCCTGGTAAGGACAACACAAAATAAGAAAACTATAGACCAATATCGCTGATGAATGCAAATGCAAAAATAATAAACAAAATATTGGCAAATAGAATAAAACAATGCATCAAAAAGATTATACACCACGACCAAGTGGGATTGATCCCAGGAGCACAAGGATGGTTCAACATAGGAAAATCAATGTGATACACCACATAAACAAAATAAAAGATAAAAACCATATGATCCTATCAATTGATGCAGAAAAAGTATTTGACAAGATAAAACATCTACTTATGTTAAAAACACTGAATAAAATTGGTATGGAAGGAAAGTAGTTCAACATAACAAAGGATATATATGACGAACCCTCAGCTAATATCATATAGAATGGGGAAAAGCTGAAGCCCATTCCCCTAAAATCACGAAAAAGACAGGGATGCCCCCAACACTACTATAAATACAGTACTGGAAGTTCTAGCCAGAAATATCAGGCAAGAGAAAGGAATAAAAGGTAACCAAATTGGTAGAGAAATCAAACTGTCACTATTTGTACATGTCATGACCCTTTTTATAGAAAATTCGAGACTCCACCAGAAAATTCTTAGAAACAATAAACAAATATAGTAAAATTGCAGGCTACAAAATCAATGTACAAAAATCAATTTCATTTCTGTATACAAACAACAAATCTTCAGAAAAAGGAAATGAGAACCAATACATTTTGTGATCGCAACAAAAAGAAAATACCTGAAAATTAACTTAACAAAGAATGTGGCAAACACAATACATAGATAATGTATTGCAGAATTGTACACCTGGAACCTATGTAATTTTTATTAATCGATGTCACCCCAATAAACCTAACAATAAAAAAAAGAATGTGGTGGACTTATACATGGAAAACTGTAGGACGCTATTTAAAGAAATTGAAGAAAACATAAAGAAATGGAAAGATATTCCCTCTTCATGGATAGCAAGACTTAACATGGTTAAAATGGCCATATTACCCAAAGCAATCTACAGATTTAATGCAATACCCATCAAAATCCCACATTTTCATGAAATAGATTTTAAAATTTATCAGATTTGTATGGAACCACAAAAGACCTTGAGTCACTAAAGCAATACTACATAAACAGAATAAGACTGGAGGTATCACGTTCCTCAATTTCAATTTATACCACAAATTGTCAATAATCAAAACAGCTTGGTGTTGGCAGAAAAACAGACACATCGATCAATGGAACAGATTTGACAACCCAGAAATAAATCCACAAATTTACAAAAAATCATTTTTGATAAAGGAGTGAAAAATATACAATAGGGAAAAGAAAGCCTCTTTTGCTGGAAAAACTGGAAAAACATATGTAAAAAAATGAATCTGAGCTGTAAACTCTCACCATATACTAAAATTAACTCAAAATGGATTAAAGACCTCCATATAAGACCCAAAACAATAACACTGTTTAGAAGAAAACATTGGTACTAATCTTAATAGACCTAATGCTCAAGGAAGACTTCATGAACCTGACCTCAAAGGCAAGGGAAGTAAAAGCAAAAATTAATGAATGGGACTATATCAAACTAAAATGCTTCTGCACAGCAAAGAAACCATCAACAAAGCAAAAAGACAGCCAAGTGAATGAGAGAAAATATTCACAAACAACATTTCTGATAAGGAATTAATATCTAAAATATATAAAGAACTAATACAACTCAACAAGAAAAAAACGAACAACCCAATTAAAAAGTGGGCAGAACTAAACAGACACTTCTCCCATGAAGAAATACAAATGGCCAGCAGACACATGAAAAAATGCTCATCCTCATTAGCTATCAGGGAAATGCAAATCAAAATCACAATGAGGTACCACCTCACACTTGTTAGAATGGCTGTTATCAACAAGACAAGGAATAACAAGTGCTGGAGAGGATGTGGAGAGAAAGAAACTCTCACACACTGCTGGTGGGAGTGCAAATTGGTACAACCACTATGCAGGATAGTGTGGAGGTTCCTCAGAAAACTGGGAATGGAGTTATCATATGACCTGGCAATTCCCCCTTCTGGGGATCTACCCCCAAAAATGTGAAAACCTTAGTCCACAAAGACTTATGTACCCCAATGTTCATCGCAGCACTGTTGACAGTGGCCAAAACATGGAAACAACCAAAGGTCCCTGTGACAGATGACTGGATAAAGAAGCTGTGGTACATACACACAATGGAATATTACTCAGCTATAAGAAAAGACGAAATATTGCCATTTACAACAAAATGAATGGACCTTGAAATTATCATGCTAAGCAAAATAAGTGAGACAGAAAAAAAGAATCATGACTTCATTCATATGTGAAATATTAATATAAAACCCAAAGCAACAAAGAAATGAAAACTCATGAACACAGTCAATAGTTTAGTGGTTATTGGAAGGCTAAAGGGGAGGGGGTGAGAGAGGAGGGAGGGGGAGTCAAGTATATGGTGATGGAAAGAGAACTGACTCTGGGTGGTGAACAGGTAATGTAACACATAGATGATGTTCTGTAGAATTGTACACCTGGAACCTATGTAATTTTTGCTAATCAATATCACCCCAATACATTTAACAATTAAAAAAAATGCACTATCACTATCATTTCCAAAAGGTGCTGCTTATCAAGTTTACCTTACTGCTTTGAAAATGATGATTTTATTTGTCTTGAACAGAATTTAAAATTCTCACTATACTTAAAAGCATTCAGTTAATCTTTGCTGTAGACTTCACTCTGGGTCAGTTCATTTGTCAACTGAACCCTTTGCACACACTAATCTCAAGTCTATTTTATCTTGTTCACATCAAGTCAACTAAATTTGGCAGATTCTTAAAATATAAATTACATACTCTTGTATTTTGGGTTATACACCACCATTCTTAATAAATTTAAGAGGAAGTATCTCTATATCCAACTTACCAGTTTTTTAAATTAAAAATGATTTGTTTTCCCCATCTACTGAAAATGGAGTTTAAAATTAAAAAGATTTTGCTATTAAATTTCTCAACTCTCAGCAGTAAAGGAAATATCATCAAAATCCCTCTTCTAAAATTACAAATGAAAAGCTGTTCCTATATTAGCACAGTTTTCATCAAGATCCAACTTGAGGTCTGCTATATGTTTTCTGAAATAAAATTCTCAAATTTAAGCATAGAAAAGGTTATTATATTGGTTAATATTTGAGTTGCATGATTACCAAATAAGGTATTCAAACACCCCTACATTAACCATTTCTACATTAGCTGACTTGTATTGGTAGAATTATATTGGCTCACATCACTTTGAGTTCACTGATTATTCGGTTGTAATTTTTTTTAAAACTGCTAGAGAGACTTGTCTGTCCATCCATTCATCAAGATTTAAATCACTTTGAAGACAGCAAACCCTTCTAGATGAAGTGCTTTGGATTCTGTGGTTCCTAACACTCAGTCAGAAGCTTTCTCCAAGATGTTTGAGAGAACAGGAGGTCTTTAGCTTTGTGAAAGACTTGATTATTTCCCTAGCACTCACTGACTTTTGTTAATGTAAAAGTCACTGGGATAAAATGTCAAGAAATACAAGTTACTCATCCTGAAAACAAGTAGTGTAGCCTTGCCTCAATGTCAGTTCTCCAAGTGTGTACAGTGGCATTCATTGGACAGCAAGGGAGTGTTTTCCTGATGGTGGTGTTTTATTCCCAGTGACATTAAGTACACACAAAGTACACATAAAATGCAACTCCCCAAACTACATTCCAGAAGCTCCCTTCCAAGCGCTGTTTCCTGACTTCTGTACTTCTAGTAATCACCTCTTGGTTCCAGAGCACAGGCCTGCAGAACAACAATGCCAACTGTACCCAAATGCAGTTACGTGAAAAGCAGTGGAAGCACCATTTCAGCCCCATGGCAACACTTGGAAACCCAGTGACAACTGCAATGGTGTTGATACCGAATGACAATCTCCTTGCAAGAGCTTTATAAATATTAATACTTTGATCAAAGAGTAATATTTAAAAACAAATAGTATGTCTGTACTGTCAACTGCAACATGTCTGAATTGTAAAAGGCTCCTTTTCCCATCATTTCTAAAAGTACGGATGTACATTTAAAGGTTATGGATGTGGGCTTGATGTTGCTTCTGCTGTGAAGGTGGGAGATCATGACGTGTTTGTATCATCTCTATGTTCTTAACTGACAAAAGTGAAACTCATTATTTTAACGTGTCAGTTTTTAAATAAACACAAGTAAATAACTATTTACAAGGTCAATTAATTTCACAAACTCATCCTAGAAAAAGAGCTATTTACCTCATTGCTGAACATTACTACAGTCTGAATAACAACTTGGTAAGGACACCGTACTGAGTTGTTTGTATAGTGCTGCCAACGTACATGCATGGTGGCAGCTTGTGAACTTAATTGTCAGATTTTGGGCATGACAACAGCTTTGATGGCCATTCCAGAAAGAAAGTTCCAAAACTGCTTTGAATGGTGGACTAGGCGCTGGCATCGGCACGTAGCTTCCCAAGAGTGACCACAGTGATATTTAGCAATGAGGTATGTAGCTCTTTTTCTAGGATTTTGCAAAATTAATTGTCTGACTTTATACTATGTGCTCAGAACAGGGCTAGAATTTTTGGGAAAAGAAGTAGGAGATATTGCTCCCATCTTCAAAGAGCTTAAACTCAAATTTGGAAAAGACTACTAACATAATCAAACAATTAGACCACAATATAAAATATTTCTACTCTGTGCCAAAGACTCTGCTAGTCCCAAGGTTATAAAAAGATCAAGATTCTTTCCTTAGGCCCTGCCTGGGGGCGAAGACAAGCACACATGTACAATAGAGTAATAATAACAAAACAACAATAAAATAATGGTAGATAAGATTTAGTGAGAACTTACTATATATTAATGTGCCTGGCACTGCCTGGGATATTGTGAAAGTCCATACAGACTTCAGTGGGGTTGAGAAGGGCAAGTGTACCCATGTAATTTTTACTAATCAATGTTACCCCAATAAACCTAACAATGAAAAGAGAAAAAGAAGAAAGGGGAGTGAGGTCAGTTCTCACTCTAAGCAAATCACAATGAATAACACTACTACAATCAACTCTTACCAAGAATGATCAATTCTGCTTTAGCCAGGCATCATTCACTAGATGTTTCCTTTTCTCTTAGCCATACGTAATATTTCTTTTTTCCCCCAGCCTTACTGAGATATAACTGATATATAATATTGTACAAGGATAGGTGTATAATGTACTGACTTGACAGATATATATATATATAGAAATGATTGCCACAATAAGATTGGTTAACACATCTATTACCTCACAAAATTTCAATTTATGTGTGTATATGTGTTTGTGTGGTGAGAACTTTTAAGATTTATTCCCTTGGCAACTGTCAAACGTACAGTATTGTTAGCTCTGGTCACCATGCTGCACGTTACAGCCCCAGAACATATTCACCTTGTAACTGGAAGTTTATACCCTTTGATACCTGCACCCACTCCTTGCTCTGCCACCAACCCTCACCCACACCTGAAATGTTGCTAATGGGAGTTTAGTGAAAAAGCTGCAGCTCAAGTCTGTGCTCTTTGTACAATATGGCCATAAAGCCAAGAGAAGAAAACATTCTAAAATACTCTTTCTAATTCTGAAGTAAGAGAGAAAACACCACCAATTCTTCACTGGCAAATGCCTCCAAGCAACAGAAATGTGAAGGTGATTGGAAACACTTGTCAGGCACAGGTCTAAGCTCATTTATCATTGTGGTGGCGACTCTTACAAGGATTCTTCTGTTAGCAGGGGTGCCTTCAGCATTTGTGATGGGGCTGAGATTTAAATTCATACCTGGTGAGACTCTTCAATACAGGTGTTGCTCAGTTATCTCTCTGCACACTCTCATGTATTTCCATGACCTTCATTATCTATGTCCTAGTTCTCACAAAGATATACCCTTTGTTTACACTTCCCTGTGGAGCTTCATACCTGAATATCCAGCTGCTGACTGGATATATCCTTGCAGCTATCTCAAACTGCCCAAAGATTAACTCATCATTCTCTCCATCACAGTTCTTCTTTCATATTATATTATTTATCTCGACAAATACCTCTGACACCCACCATTTTAAAGCAGCACTCTGGCAGTTGTTGATGGTTCATCTTTCTCCCTCACTCACCATGTCCAATAGTTTGTCTAGTCCTCTTGCTTCATCTCCCACAGTGTTCAAATCCAGCAAAGATTCTTTCCCAGACTGAGGATGGTCTCCTTGTAGCAACATACACTGCTGCTTTTATTAACAGATTAGGAACATTACTGACAATGTTTTTATCAGGAAAATCTCTTCCAGTGCCCTTGTCCTGGGCCTGTAGCCCCCTCACCATGCTGGGCATCACAATATTAATGCACTGTGCTGGTGCTGTCTTTTTGCATAGTGCTTTCCACACCAGACTGCATGCTTCCTGAAGGCACATACTGGGTCTTCTATATGCCACTCCCCAGTATCTGCTGCAGTGCCTAACACATACTGGTGTTTGATAAATGCTGGTTGAAAGAAGAATGATGAAAATGATGTAAGTGGTTCTGAGAAATATAAATCTGACCATGTCACCTTCCTGCTCAATAGCTGTATATCTCCCTAGAATAAAATTCAAGAGATCCAAGACGGCAGATTAGGTAAACATTGTGCCTGCTTCATTCCATGAACACATTAAAGTTATAACTAATTACAGAACAACCAACCTGGAGAACCATCTGAAGTCTAGCTGAACAGAAGTTTTATAACTAAGGATACAAAGAAGAAGCCACATCAAGACTAGTAGGAGGGATGGTGACACAAAATGGATGGGTCCCAAAACTCAGTGTGGCAGATATCTCATGAGGACATATCTCAGCCATGAAGGTTCCCCACAGAGGAGCAAGGGACCCCAGCCCCATACCAGGCTCCCCAGCCCAGGGTAATGGTGCTGGGAAGAGGAGCCCCACAACATCTGACTGTGAAAAACAGTGGGGATTCTAACTGTCCAGGTGGGACAGAAGGCTGTAGGAAACCTCTTCAAAGTGCCTGAGCAGATTCAATCACTCGTGGGCACTCACTCTGGGTTTCTGCAGAAGGATGGTGACTTAGGGAGCATTGGAGGCATATGGTGGGGAGACTGAGGTGTGTGGCTATGGGTGAGGGCTAGAAGTCAGTTGTTACTTTTCCTGAGGTGGATCCTCTTCCTGTACAGCTGGCAGATGGCTCCCATAGTTCCTGTGTTGTGCTCTTCCCTGACATGGCCAAATCTGAAACTGAGCTTCACTCAGTCCACCCTGCTGACTCACTGGAATCCCACCCTACTCAATTTCCTCAATGCCATATGCACATTTTCCAGTGAGAATCTAGCTCCACCCTCATTGCAATCTTTCTTGGAAAACTATCAGAGTTTACAGGCCCTATGTGGGCAGCAACTGGTCTTGGTAACCTGTGTGACTTTTGCTGAGTAGCTCCAGGCATAACACTGGCATCAAACTAGAATCTAGAGGAGCAACCAGAGCAGATGAACAGGGAGACTGTGCCAGGGCTTCATAGGGCACCTACTACATAAGGCCACCCAGCAATGCTGGAAGATACAGCAGATGTATCTAACACATAGAAACAGACACAGAGACAATCAAATGAGAAAACAAAGAAATAGGTCCCAAATGAAAGAATAGCAGAAAAACTCCATCCAGAAAAGGAACTAAATGAGATGGAGCCAAACAACCTATTAAATACAGAGTTCAAAACCATGGTTATAAGGATGCTCAAGGAACTTAATAAAAACTTCAACAAAATGATAACAAGCATAAAGAAGGACATAGAAACCATAAAAAAGAACCAGGCAGAAATAAAGAATACAGTAACTGAAATGAAGAAATGCAATAGAAGGAATTACCACCAGACTAAATGAAGCAGAGGATCGAATTAGTGATTTGGAAGACAAGGCAGCAGGAAACATCCAATCAGAACAGCAAAAGGCAATAAGAACCCAAAAAATTGAGAATAGTTTAAGAGATCTCTGGGACAACATGAAGCATAACAACATTCGTATTATAGGGGTACTAGAAGGAGAAGAGTGAAAGCAAGGGATTGAGAACCTATTTGAAGAAATAATTACTGAAAATTTCCCTAACCTGGTGAAGGAAATAGACAGGAAGCACAGAAAGTTCCAAACAAGATGAATCCAAACAGGCCCAAACCAAGACACATTATATTACAATTAAAAAGGGAAAGGATAAAGACAAAGAGAAAATCCTAAAAGCAGCAAGAGAAAGGAAACTATTAATTTATAAGGGAGGTCCCATAAAACTGTCAACTGATTTCTCAACAGAAGCTTTACAGGCAAGAAAGGAGTGACAGAAAAGCAAGGATCTCCAACCAAGATTACTCTACTTAGCAAGGCTAGCAATCAAAATCAAAGGACAGATAAAGAGATAAGGGACAAGAAAAAGCTAAAGGATTTCATCACTAGGAAACCAGTATTACAAGGAATGTTAGAGAAACTTAAGACAAAAAAAAAAAAGGCAAGCAAATTATGAATAAAATGGCAATAGCTACATATCTATCAACAATTACTATCAATTTAAATGGATTAAAAGCTCCAATTAAAAGATATGAAAGGTATTGTGGTGAGTGAAGTGTCAGACAGAGAAAGACAGATGAAATTTGATTTTGCTTATATGTGAAATCTAAAGAAAACAAAACAGAAAAAAACTCATACAGAAAACACATGGATGGTTGTCAGATGGAAGTGGGGTTAAGGCTGTGGGTAAAAAAAAGGGAGGGGATTAAGAAGTACAAATTGGTTATTACAAAGTAGTTATGGGGATGTAGGGTATAGCATACTATTGTAATAACTATGTATGGTATCAGAAGGGTACTAGATTTGTTGGGGTGATAGCTAGGAGGAAGTTGGGGGCAGGGTGAAAAGGTGAAGGGATCACAAAGTACAAATTGGTAGTTATAAAATAGTCATGGGGATATTAAGCATAGGTAATGATATGGTAATAACTGTGCATAGTGCCAGGTGGGTATTAGACTAGTCAGGGGGATCACTTCTTAAAGTATATAAATGTCTAACCACTATGCTGTACACCTAAAATGAATATAAAATAATTTTGAATATTAAAAAAAGGAAGAAGAGGTAGTACATACATACAATGGACTATTACTTAGCCATAAAAAAGAATGGAATATTGCCATCTGCAACAATCTCATTAGACCTAGAGGGTATTGTGCTGAGTAGTAATTCAAGCAGAGAAAGACAAATGTCATATGATTCCATACATATGTGGAATCTAAATAACAAAACAAATGAACAAACAAAACAGAAACAGACTCACAGATACAGAGAACATTTTGGTGGCTGCCAGATAAGATGGGGGTTGGAAGGGTGGGCGAAAAATGGGAAGATACAAATTTATAGTTACAAAATAGTCATAGGGATGTCAAGTGCAACAAAGGGCATTACAGTTAAAAATATAATAACTCTGTGTGGTGTCAGAGGGGTACCAGATTTATTGGGGCAATGACTTTATAAATTATATAAATGTCTCATTATTGTATTATACATCTGAAAGCAATATATATATATATATATATATATATATATATATATATATATATGTCAAATGTAACTAAAAAATTAAAAGTATATAAAAAAATAAAAATAAAAAAATTCAGGGGAGCTCCCTGGTGGTGCAGTGGCTTAAGGCTTTGGTGCTGGTGCTGTCAGCACTGCGGCCTGGGTTCGATTCCCGGTCAGGGAACTACCCACATACCAAAAATAAATAAGTAAAATAAAAAATAGAAATTTAAAAAAAACGAGGGGTTCCCTGGTGGTGTAGTGGCTTAAGTCTTCGACGCTGGTGCTGTCAGCGCTGCGGCCTGGGTTCGATTCCCAGTCAGGGAGCTACCCACATACCAAAAAGCAAAAATAAAAAAATAAAAAAACAGGTTTGTTAAAAAAAAAAAAAAATTCAAAGTCCTATTCATGACCAGTCAAGCTTTACGTGGTTTTGTCCCTGACTACCTCTCTGACCTCATCTAAAACTGTCCTTTCTGTTTCTCAAACACACCATGCTCATTCCCACACCAAGGCCTTTGCACCTGCTGTTCCCCCCACCTGAAACCCTCTTCCCCCAGATAATCCTATGGCTGACTCCCAGCTACAGTCAGGCCTCTGCCCGGGTGTTTCCCGCCCAGCCTGGCTCCAACATCACCAGGCTCACCTTGCCCACCATCACTTGAAGACCTCCTGCCCTGCTAACCATTTCTTCTTAGTACACTATTATCTGACACCAGATATTTGCTGTTGGTTTACTGTCTGCCTCACTGTACTAGATTGTCAGGTGTGTAAGGGCTGAAATTGTCCACGTGGTTTCTGCCTGTATTCCCAGGGGCTGGAACGATGCATGGCACCCAGTAGGAGTATAAGAAATATTTGGTGAATGAATGATGAATGGAGAAATGCTCAAAATGGAATGGTTTATACGCATCAGTACTTTCTGAATTATTTTACAAGGTCATTTATTATAATGTCAAAATGGTGTAGACTCTTGTATGAAATTATCCATTGACTCGACAAGTATTTATTGGGTTCTGTATACAGTAGGAGAGTCCAGAGGAGGGGTCAACCATTTCCACATAGGAGAAACTACTGGAATGAGCTCTGGGAAGATGAGCAGACATCTCCTGGATGGAGAAGGGTGTGCCCCACAGAGAAAATTGCACCTGCAAAGGAGAAAACAAAGCTTCTACTAACACTAAGGAAATTCCTGCCAATTTAACTCAAATTGTTAAATCTTTGAGTTTTCAACATTGGTCATTAACTATGAATCCTAGATTTGGGCTCCATCCTCTAGTGTCAGTCTGACTAATGCAGTGATTCCCAACAGACAGGCCTGTCAGAACGACCTGCAGTGCTACTGCAGATGACATGAGGGTCCTGGACATCCTGTGTGTGGGACTCCCCACACTGCTTCCCCCATGAACCTATGTCCCCAGGGTGGGAGTTGGGGGGAGTGTGAGCTACACTCCTCAGTGAGCAGGAGGCAGGAGAATCATGGAGACCGTGGGCTTGTGCTCAGAGTCCCAGGGAGGGCTGGTCTGCCCTGGCTGTGCCCTCCTCCCTCTCCTTTCCACACTTCATTCATCTCCTTCAGAAAATCCCTCCCTCCACCCCGAGTATATTTATACTTTCCGCCATAAGCACTTAACTACTACACCGAGTTAGAGAATGACACATTGTCTTACTCTACTGAGTCACTCTACACTCCTGTGCAGGATGAGCAACCAAATTGTCTGGGTGGGAGACAACGCAGGAACATTTGCCACTTACAAAGGAGCCACGGAAGTCACTGGGATTCCCTGAGAATGTCTCACTTGTCCTAAGTGAAAGTTTTCCTTTCTCAAAGTTTCTAATCAGAGTTGGTCTGTGATAACACTTCAGCAAAGGACGAAAAAACACCTCATGGAAGATTCAGAGCATTCTTTTAACTTTTAGGTGAATCATTCTCATTTGAAAATTTAAATTTGTAGCAGAATAATCTAGCCAGGAAGTCAGCATTTTAGGGCTTTGTTATGTTATTCAAAATAGAAGAAAACCAATTACATAAAAATACAGCCAGAATATGTACATTATGTCACATACCACGCCTTTCCCAGGTGACTGTTTCTGGTCACCTCTATTAGAATTTTAAATACAGCCTCACTTCCTCCAGTCCCCTTTCTGTTTTCTACCAGAAACAAAAGGGATCATGTAAAAAATGTAAAAGGCATTTATTTAAGTGTTTTATGATACAGTCATCTGAGGTTCTTAATAAACAAATTCACTAATCCTTGGGAAGGTAACACAGTGCAGTGGTCAGAGTGAGCTCTGTCATTTAATAGCTATGTGTGTTCCGTGTTCTATGCTTGTTTCCTCATGAGTAAAATTGTGATATTAATAGTGCCTGCATTATATAATTTTTGTAGAACTTAAAGAAATAATATGGGTAAAGGGTTTAGTGTACAGCAATGCAATAACAGTAGTTCTGTTACTACCAGCTACTAGGGTAGAGGTGTATGTGGGCCAGTACAGGAGAACTGGACTTCCCAAGAAGGTCTGATCTCTACAACCTGATGTGTCCCTAAAATCTAGCTATGAAGACGGACACTCAGCACCAAAAGAGAGGAAACAGGAAGGAGCAAGTGATTGAACTGCTCCCAACTCTATCACTTAGCTACAGAACAGCATCCTGTAATGTTTCTGTTTACCTCCTGTGGTGCGTTTGCCACCTGTCTATGGAGATGAGGTTTGTCATTCAGGTGTGGCTGAACCCCCGTACACCACCACCATCCCATCCTCCAAAGTGGAGAAGTATGTCTAAAATAACAGGTTTTCATATAAGAAATGACAGACAAGCAGGAACTGCCAATTGCTAAAGCTATACGAGGGTGTGAGAAAGTATGTACAGATACATATTTGTGTGTGCGTGTGAGTATCCATAGTTCTCAGCTGCGTATGATTGTGTCCTCCTGCCTTTCCCAGTGACATCTGTCAATACCTAGAGACATTTTTTGTTGTCACAAGTGCATGTGTTGGGGTGTTACTGATACCTACTGGGTAGAGTCTGGGGATGCTGTATAACATCCTACTAGGCACAGGACAGACTCCCCTACAAAGAATTATCCAGTCCAAAATGTCAACAGTGCTGAGATTAAGAAACTCTGAAAAAAAAATTTACATATGTTTTTTATTATTGAGGGTGATTGAAGCAACGCTAGAAATTTCTACTAACATAAAGAACAGAAGGCTTTGTCTGCAAGACTTAACATTCTTATGAAATAAAACTCTATAGAGGTGAATGCCAGGCTTAAAATGGAAAAAAAAATTACCCTGCTTTCTTGTAGAATAACACTCATTCACAAGTGGCCAAGAAACGTTCCAGAGTCCTTTTTACTTGCTGAGCAGATAAGAACAGCCTGAATCAAGCTCCAGAAATAATTAAATCAAATTGCCAGGCATGCAAGCTGTATCGTGGGTGAGGGACACTGTAAATTCTTGTTCTTCTGCCAGGTAGGTCAGAATTGAGGGAGAGGTTTAAACATAGTCTAAGACAGAGAATCCGAGAGTATTAATCAGGGTTCTGGGAAGCTTGACATGAGAAGGCACTGAACTCAGTGCCTCCCCTTCTAGCAAGACGAGGGTGGTGCCGGCATTGTTGAGACGGGAGGGCTCCGTAGCATAGTTTAACAGTCGCTTGTTTTATGAAATGGAAACATTTAGTATAAAATGTAGTGAGTGCCTACTATGTGCCAGGCACTGAGAACACAAATGAGAGACCCAAGCCCTGACCTCTAGCGGCTCATGACGGAAAGGAGGACAGCCAAAGAACGACAGGTCATGTCAAAGGGCAGCAGGTCAAAGTTCAAAAAATCCTGGAGAAAATGCAAAGGAGCCACCTGGGAACGACGGAAGGCACCCTATAAAAGCAGGGAACTTCCTTGGGTTCTGAAGTGTGAAGGATTTCAAACGCATTGGATGGGGTGGGGGCAGTGGCTGTGCAAAGGCACAGAGGTGTCAAACGGCACTGTGTGCTCAGGAGGCTCAACACCCCAAACTTCTGGAGCTGAATAAGTGTACTGGGGCGAGGGAAGGCGATGTTCTGGGGGACACTGCTGGAACACAGGTCGGGGCCTAACAAATAAATACAATCCTGATGGCGTAAAGTTAAGTCTTTTCATTGTCATATTGCATTAGTTTCAGATGCTTTATATTATAATATTATAATCTATCTTTTGTCTTAAATTCAAAGCGATTTCCCAAAGATATTAATGTTTTGGGCCCTTTAAGCCCCTCTTTTTTCTGATATTTAGAGATTATAAACAGATAGAATATATGAGAAACTGGTTCCCTAAAAGGGTGAGCAGTAAAATCTTTTGTAATAGAACCCCCACCACCACCCCACCTTCCAATCAGTTTCTAGCTCTTTCAAAAACTTTTGGAGATGCTTTGAAAAAGCATCCCCCCCTTTCACTTTTCCCCCATTCCCTCTCAGCCAACTAACAAGTTATACCCTTGCTGTTTCAGGCTAGATTCTGTTATTTCTCTCCCTACACAATGTGGTAGGTGCCATATACAAACATGAATAGGAGATAAATTAAATAACATTTCATTCTCAGGGCCATGGATTGCCAGAGCCTCTGACTAGAAACCCAATTTTCCCTCTTGCTTTGTTTGAGACTATGTTCTGAAGAAAGAGAAAAAAAATAACATTAGACTCAATAAATCAACACAGACAATATCAGCTAATTAAAATTAGTCTCTTCCGGTTTTTATTACTTTTTATATTGAGAAAGTAATTTTCTGACTCTCAGATGGGAGTGAGACCATGGATTCCTGTTAAGGTAGTCTTAAAGGACCACATTGAAAGCACAATTCCCTACTGTTTTGTGGCCACACTGTCATAGTTATATTATACTTTGCTTTCAAAAGTGGTGACATTGAAAGGGCATTGTTAGAGATTTCTCTATCCCCTCCCCTCCTCTTTCTCCAAACCCAAACCCAGGACTGGATGTCAAACAGAAGCACAATTTTATTATGAATTGGTGATTTTGTCGTTTGTAACATGAAAAATTTTTCATTGTTGAATGAATTAATGCCAAAGGATGAAAAAAAATTTTAAACTGAGTCATGAAAATAACCACAGTAGTGAAAATAAAAGGAGAAATAGTCCATTACCCCAGCATGATTAATCTGTTTCTTATGCCAATTTTACATGGCTGTAACCAGAGAGTCCATATAATTTTGTATTCTTGTCTTTTCTCCATTTAAATAATTACTTGTCTATAAAATGACAAGTAAGAGAATACTTAATGGCATGCATGGGAAATGCTTTTAAAAGAATGTTAAGTAATAAATACAAATACAAAACTATACAACTTACAACCCTAACCTTCATGAGTGTGTACAAATACACTTAAAATACATGTAGATGGAAAGAAGTATACCCAAATATTAACAGTGCTTATTTTGGGATGGTAGGCTTATGTTTTTTACTATCACTTTTCTGAATTATTCAGTTTCTACAATAAAGATTTATCAATTTTACATGGAAAAAAGTATAAAATTGATAAATCATTATTGTAGAAACTGAATAAATATTATATTAAAATTTATCCATGTTGGGAGTTCCCTGGTGGTGTAGTGGCTTACGGCGCTGGCGCTGTCAGCACTGCGGCCTGGGTTCGATTCCCAATCAGGGAGCTACCCACATACCAAAAAGCAAAAAAAAAAAAAAAAAAAAAAATTTACCCATGTTTTCCAGTGTTGATAACTATCATTTTAATGCTTCCACAATATTCCATTGAATGAACATTACTTTTTTACTTAACTCTATTTGTGGGGACATGGAGGTCATTTCCCTTTTTTGGCTGTCATAACCCATGTTTTAAATTTCTCCCTGGCCCCACATCCAAGTTTCTTTATATGGAAAATGAGGCCTCGGTGATCGGACCTCTGCCCACGGCTCTGGCCTCAGGGCAGAGCTAAGAGCACAGGCGCTGGAGTCGGATGCTCGGGGTAGACTCTCGCCTTGCCCCTTCTTCAGTAGCATGGCCATGGCACCAAACACTGTGAGGATGGATCTAGAGTTTCTGGCAGACTGAGGGCACTCAGAGAAGGGTGCTGCTATTGTTATTACCTCATCCCCACTCCCAAACCTCCCACCCTTGCTGAAAGGATTCATTCCAACTCACCCAAATCACACCCCTCCCCCAGTTTCTAGTACCTTTGTGTGTACAGCTCTTACTCTATTTACAGAAAGCTGCTCCACTTCATCTCTACCAGGGCCAACTCACGCCCACCCAGTTCAAGTGTCCTTCTTCCTCTTAGGATCTTTCTGTGACTTCTTGTCTGGTTTAGTTGCCCCTTTGTGTGTGTGTGTGTGTGGGGGGGGTGTCCCAGAGTCTCTGGGAAGTCCCTCCATTTGAACATCTGCCACATCATCTTTGCCCATTAATTTCTCTTTCTTCTGCTACACTGAAAGCTCCTCAAGGTCAGGGCTGGGATGTCTATCCCGGGCATTTAGAACAGGGTTGGCCACACAGTAGATTTTCAAGATGGTAGTTGCATGAATGAATTTTTACCATGTCACTCATCTTCAGAAATATGATTTTAAGGGTTCTATATTTTATTGTTTTAGAGGTTCTATAATTCATGTAACTATTCTCTTTGTGGTACAGTCTTTTTTTAGTCTGGGACTAGATATAATTTACAGGAACATCCTTGTACATAAATCTTATTTTTTTAAAGGATAAAATTTAAGGTGTAGAACTCTTGGCTTTGAACATCTTAAGACTTTGAGTGTCATTGCCAAAGTGGAGGGATTCATATCTTTAGAATCCAGTTTCAGCCCTACATGTCCATTGCTGCCAACTCAATTGCTTGTGTTAATTAACTTCTTGCCCTGTAAAATGGCATTCTTGCTGAAGAACCTTAGCATTTCTGATTATCTCTATATGCCAGCCTGGGGCTTGATCTCTCTTCCTCTCTCTCTCTCTCTCTCTCTCTCTCTCTCTCCTCTCTCTCTCTCTCACACACACACACACACATACACACACACACACACACACACACACACAAACGGCACCTGAAGGGGCTGCCTCTGCTACAAGGCCTAAAAAAGGGAAAGGGAAGAAGCCATTGAGTTTTCTTCAGCTTTCTGCCTATAAGTGGCCAGGCAGGTGAGTGTGAATCTGAAGTTCAGCTCAGCACAAGAGCTCGGAGACACTTGGATATCATTGTTTGGACATTCGGGGCTAGTTCCCCTCCCCAGACCTCCCCAGAAAGTTATGACACTTTCTTTCAAACTTTGCTTTATTAGGTAATATTCAAATGTTTTTAATCCTACAAAAATAGAATTTCTGTATATGTGTATATGCATATGAGGGCTGTCCAGAAAGTACCCAGCCATGTAACATAAAAAATAAAGGCATTTATGGCTGGATTTTTTTGGACAGCCCTATCTTATTGATGTTACAAAAATCTCCTCCACTGAATTTCTTAAAAATGATAAATTTTATATCCACTTTTATTGAAACGGAGAACTTTGATATATGGTTCATTTCCTGGGCCTGTGTAAGGATCACCGGACCCGTACCTGCCTGATGAGTGAGCACAGGGACCTATAGTTAAAAAGCTCCTAGTAAAGTTCTTCTTCCCAACCCCAGCTTTATTGAGATACAATTCACAAGTAACATTGTATAAGTTTAAGGTGTACAACATGATGATTTGCTATACAAGGGCCGTCTAGATAGTATCTAGCCATGTAATATGAAAAACAGAGGTATTTATGGCTGGATGTTTTTCTGGATAGCCCTTGTATGTCTATACATAGACTCTCAGTTAACTGGCACCCATGGGGATTGGTAGATGCCAAATAAATGTTAAGTAGAATCTCCATTAACCAGAATTCAAGCAACTGGCACTCTCAAGCAACTGCCAGTTGCTTGAGAGTGCCAGTTGCTTGAATTCTGGTTAATGGAGATTCTCCTGTATTATGAAATGTTTAACCACAATAAGGTTAGTTAACACTCCATTACCTCACATACTTCCAATTTTATTGCTGTGGTAAGAATATTAGAGCTCTACTTTTGTAGCAACCTTCAAGTATACAATACAGTATTATTAACTATAGTCACCATGTTGTACTTCAGATCCCTAGAACTTACTCATCTTATAACTGGAAGGTTATATCCTTTAGCAACACCCCCCCCCATTTGCCCCCTTCCTCAGCCATGGCAACCACCATTCTACTGTTTCTATGAGCTCAGCTCTTTTTATAATCTCAAATATAAGTGAGATCATACAGTATTTTTCTTTCTCTGACTTATTTCACTTCGTATAAATGCTCTCAAGGTCCAACCACGTTTTCACAATGGCAAGATTCCTTTTTTTTTTTTGGTGGTTCCCTGGCTGGGAATTGACCCCAGGCCCTGGTGTTGAGAGCTCCAAAGCCTAGTCACCAGGGAACCCCTCTCCATTCTTTTTTCTAATGGCTGAATAATATTCTACTGTGTGTGTGTGTGTGCATGCGTGTGTTATCAATCACATTTTATTTATCCACTTATCCATCCAACTTGGATCTTTTTCTATGTCTTGGATATTGTGAATAATGGTGCAGTGAATTATGAGAGTGCAGATATCCCTTTGAGATAGTGATTTCATTCCCTTCAGATATACACCCAGAAGTAGGATTGATGGATCATATGGTGGTTTTATTTTTAGTTTTGTTGAGAAATCTCCATACTGTTTTCCATAATGTCCGTATCAATTTACACTCCCACCAACAGTTCTCTCCAGTACTTTTTGTCTCATCTTGTTGATAATAGCCATCCTGACACATGAGAGGTGGTACCTCACTGTGGTTCTGATTTGTATTTCCCTGATTATTAGTGATGTTGAGTATCTTCTCATGTACCTGCTGGCCATTTGTATGTCTTCTTTGGAAAAATTTCTATTCAAGTCCTTTGTCCAGTTTTTAATCAGGTCATTTATTTATTTATTTTCACAATTGAGATGCAGAAAAGTTCTGAGCTTGCTAAGGTTTGTAAATCATTACATTAGAGTTTCATCTTTTTCTAGCTATAATATAGTGATTGCCTCCCTATAACCACACATTTTCCTTTCTTTCAATTTTAAAGGAACTTATTTACTTTTATGCATTTTTTTCTTCACAAGCAACATCACTGGTTTCACTAAGTTGAAAACGTTGGTCAGGAGAAGAGACCCAGAAGAAATTTTAATAATTTTAAAAAACCTCTATCTGGCATATAGACAACATTCCACAAAGCAAATTAATTGATCTCTTATTGAAACTCTGGCAAAACAGATCATGTGAAGTTTCTAGGGAACTAAAGTTTAAACACTGTAAAAGGCCATGATGATTTTTTGTATTATATTTAGTGTCATGATTTTACTCAAATTTTAGGTAAATATGAAAAACATTTATAAGAACTTCCAGATAATTTTGAGAAAAATGTAAACCCAGTCTAGCTGAAGAAAATATCAAATCATTCTTATAGACACGGTACACAGACATGGCAACAGCTGGGAAGGTGACTTGGGACGGGAAACCCTGAAGAAAATGGGCCCTTTCATGTGAAACCCAACTGGTTTTCTGATTTTCTTGCGAGGGTGCACTTCAGCACACCCAACACACAAAGTGAACAATCTCCCTCAAAATCATTATAAAATGAATGGCCAAGACAGAAGGCTTTGGAAAGGAGAGTGGAGGGTTCACAACTCAGGACCATGGATACAAGGCAAATAGAGAGTCACGGTTAGCTTGTGAGTAAGGAAATCACGTGAGGAAAATGTAACTCAGATGAGATTACTTTAAGACATGATTATCATTATTATGAAAACCTAGTACCACTTACACATGAATGGAATTGACCATGAAAATATATGAGTAATAAAGAATGCTCATCCTTTAGCCACTTAAAATTATCTGGCTAAGCACAGATGAAGAAAGTTTAACTTAAGCTCTTTATATTTTAGATGATAAAAATATGGTCTAGAGAGGTTAAGTTGCCTAAGGCCACACAGTGGAATCCGTATCTCTGAAATTCTTCACCACGACCCCTCTAGAGTGGCAGAACCCAAGCAAGCACCAAAACCAGCCCCGCTGGAGCAATCCTTTTTCCCAAATGACTATAAACACCTTCTCGGTACCTCTTAGCCCATCTAACGTAAAGTGCCTCAGATTTGCTATGCTGAAGGTAAGTGTTAGAGGAGTCTAGAGGCAAATTAGAAAACATCGATTACACTTTCTCTAGAGTGAGAAATTAAATCAACCAAGCAACATTAGAATAGCCCAGCTGCAGTGTTAGGGGACCCCTGCAAGGCCCAACACAGCATGAGAAATAGACAGTCAGCGCTGCATGAGGGAAACAGAATCCAACGACTGAACTTTTCCTAGGTCCTCACAGATGCTACCCTTGCAAGCCAGAACACGACTGGCCACTCCGTTATTTTCTTTGTGAGCATGTGCTGATTACACACGGGAAGCCTAGGGCACCTAGGGTCAAGATTTTAATCATTTTGAGAATCGATTCATATACCGTCTCCTGCCTGAGGTTTTCTGTCTTCTCACCTTCAATGATTTCCCCCTTCTCTAGATTTTACCCAGAATTTCTGGATAGAATTGGCTTTGAGGTGGCAATCTGGGTGAAAATAAGCACACTGATTTTATTTAGTTTATATGCTTAATTAAAAAATTGCAAAGTTTCTAAATGTACTTTTATTAATATTTTACAAACATTGAGAAATCGACTGTCTAGAATTGGGGGTATTACTATATAGTGGATGTGGTAGATTTCATGAGAGCAGGGAGTTACCTCTCCTGTCCACCCACATTCTTTGATAGAGTCATTTTGCTAAACTAGAGAAGAGTCCAGTTTAGCACATGAACTCTATCTGCTACCATAGGACAGCTGTATGTTAACAAATGCAATTTAATCAGAACATCACAAAAAGCACATAGCTCCATGAGGACAGGGATGCTTTCTTTGTGTACACCATATACCCAGCTAGCACCTGGTACCATGCTAGCACATCTTTGCACTAAATATTTGTTGGATGGATGAATCAATGAATGAATGAGAACCCTTGGGCTGTCAAAAACTATATTATAGAAAGCCATTCTTTCAATGAATAAAAGAAAACTAGGAAACAGAGTTCTAGCAGTAACTGAGTTTTATTTCCTACAGAAATTCTCAGTGAGGTTTTTGAGGATAAGAGGGTATATGGCTTTAAAAAAATCCCAAACATCACTAAGAAAACTCAGTATTTTGTTAACATGCAGCTCAACGTTAGGATTCCTGCCTCCATACACCTCCTAACCATCATACTGGGACCAGTGTCAGCCCAGCATAATTTACACAATGTGGCAATAATGTACAAAGCCACATGAGGAAAGCCACCAGGCAGCACTTGTAGTAGCTGCTTTTCCCCCCTAATTCCTGAGCAAGACTGGGTCATGTGATGGATGGCATGTTTCCCAGATTATGGGCTCTCATATATCAACTCCACCTATAAAATAAACATCCATATTTCTCTCTCTTTTTTTTTTTTTTTTACCAATCTAATTTCTCAATTAGAGTATAAAAGCAAGGGCTATGTCTTATAATCATCCATGTAATAGTAAACTCATTTTTCGTCATCACCATAAAGCGAGGGTGGTATTAGCCCTGTGTTACTGCTGAAGGTTTTGAGATTTTGATAAATTAATTTGTCCGAGCTCATACAGCTATTAAGGGTGGAGAATCAAATCCAGACATGACTTTAGCCAATTAATTCTCTTAAGCATCTTGCCAAACTTGTCGTGGTGCTCACAGAAAAAAAAAAAGTTGTAGGTCTCAATGAATGCATGTTACCTGAGTCCTGTAAATCTGTCATAACTGAAATAAGGTGTAAAAGAAGAAGTAAGTTAGTGGTGGGTGGGGTAGGAAGGGAAGGAGAATAAAAGAGAGGAAAGCCAGTTTGGGAGCAGACCTAATTTGATTCTTGCTCACTCTATCCCATTTCTCAAGAACCAATTAGCTGCAGAGCGGTTTTCACAGCTGCGTACACCCAGCTCTATCAGCCAGCCTCTGACCCAGAGCTGCGCTCTCTGTAGCCCCAAATGGAGTTTTTTCCCCACTTCCTAAAAAAATATTCACATCTGCCTGTGGGTACCACTCTCAAAATGCAAGTCATTCTTTAAAGAAAGACCTTTACTGGGCAGCAAATATAGCCAAAGCCCAAGTGTGGAGCTGGGGAGCTGGGGTCTCGGTCCTTGAAAAATCCTTTTAAATACCTAGATGGCACATGGGTGTTATCTGGCCTGCCAAACCCCATTGATTGATTTTGGCTGGCACGAGCCCTTGGCCATGAATTATGAGCCAGAATCTAGGCTGAATAGGTCAGTATTGTTGGGAAGCAATGTCAGCCAAGGGCACATGGTAGAACAGCTTTTAGCACAATGCCTACATAAGTACATACTCAACAAATACTGCTTTCTTTAAATTAAGCCCTGACAACCTTTATTTTAGCCAAAGCACCAGAGCGCAACCTTTCCCTCACCAGGTCTAAGCTTGGGACAGAGAATAGGCATTGAGAGAGGAAGGTGGACTTTATCAGATGGGTAAACATCAACATGCCAGTGGTCATGACCAACCCTCCTGACCTATGTCAACAAATCCTACTGGCAGAAATTAGTATCCTCTTATTGGAGCAAAGCCCTGAGTTGCCCTCGTAGTGCTCTGACATTATCTGACCGGGCAGGACTCCTGGTGAAGCTGGACTATGGCACAGTTACTTTTTGGCCTAGGAAACTTGCTCACAGGCCTCCTTTGAAAAACCAAAAGTGTGTAATGCCTTTTCACTCTTCAGAACGGCGTTCCACGTGACACACACTGATGGACCCTACAGAATCCTGTGGGCTGTATAAAGTACCTTCAGCTTCCCACTGTGTAAATGTCACATGTCCCTCTCTGTGTCACCTTGGCAGCATCTGGGGTTTGTTCTCAAACAGTTAAGTAAAATGAACACCCATTAGGAGCTGAATAGTTCTCCCTAAACTGGAGAGCTGAATTGCTTCTCCAGATTCTGGATGGGTATTCTGACCCAGATCCATCTTTGACATGCCTCTATGAGCCTCTGATAGCTTATATAATTGATAGCCACTCATTTCCTGAGCAGCAGGTGACAGAGATCAAAGATGGCCCCAATCAGGACACCACTGAAATGCCCTGCAAATGGCATCATCTCCAGGCCCCCTTTTCTGGCATTGTAATTACCTGGTACTTCTGACCTAAATCAAATTCAGGCTCACAATAGGCCACATAAATGCTATCAGTCAAAGGAAAACTGTCAAAATATATTTTCCTCTTACCCTGCCCCACAATTTCCTCACCTCAGGATTAAATGTTAGAATGGCCATGGTTATTATTTCTGCTGCAAGTGAAAATAAGATTATTCAGTCAGATTCACTGAGAAAATATCCCTGACATTTACCTCACTGCATCTAGAAAGCTTAGTTCACCACACTTCTCCAGTGACACGATAAAAAGAAGTCCTGACTCCTTCAAAGAAATTACATGAGGCAAGGGGACCAATCATTTTGTTAGGAAGATATACTGTCTTCAGAGATCTGTGTGTGTGTGTGTGTGTGTGTGTGCATGTGTGTGTGTGTGACTACATAGACCTTTCACACTTTAAGCACTCTCATATTTTCCCATTTGAAGTCTGGTTTCTGAACAAGAAGGCAGAGACGTGACTAACTTAGACTAGCTCCTGGCACGCAACTCAGTAAGTATTTAATGAATGGAGGAAGACCTTTGCAGCAAGAATAGTGTTTACTGACAATGTCCTAGGAAATAAGCAGGGTAGAAAGAGAGGACTAATGCCCCGAGGAGCAGCAGATCTGAACATAAATCCCACCTCTTACTTCCCAGTGGGGTCAAGTCACCTCACTCACTGAGACTTAGTTTCCTTGAGGGTTACTTAAGGGTAAGGACAAGAGTCTGGCTTCTCTCTCAGAAATGTTGAAGGTGAAAGGTCAAGGGACCATAACTAGGGAAGGGTCTAGTTTTTTATACAAGGAGTCTTGGCTTGAGGGCCAATGTTAGGTGTCCTCATGGGAGTAAAATAACTTTTCATGGCAGAAAAAATACACTGTAGCCCTGTGTGATTCTTACAAAAGGTCCAAACCCTCCCTTTAGTCATTACCAAGTTATTTACACAAGAGGGAAAGAAGCAGCTACATTTTTAGCCAACAGATACACATTCTAAGTGCCCCTGGGCATCTAGCCTAGCACACATAGGACAAGGAGAGCCACAGTTGTTTTCTGATTTAACCTATCAGATACAAAGATAAACCAATAGTGGGCAGTTCTTTAACAGCTAAATTCAGCTTTTAGATACTATACAGGTCCAAACAAATAAGTGAAATCTTTTTTGTTGTTAATCATAGTAAGTATATTTATATGAGATCTACCCTCTTAAAAAAATTTAAGTGTCCAATAAGGAAGTGAAATCTTGCATGTTCCATTCTGCTTCTAGTACAGTTAAACAGACCTCCCACTATCAGGACTGGCTGCTCTCCACCCTCCATAATCAGACAATAATTTGGTGATGCATCAGCTCATCAAACTAAACCACAGACTCTGAGATAAAGGAATATGTAAACTGGAGATTTTTGCAGATTTTCAGTAAGCTGGCTTTCCTTTCCTCTGGCTCATGTTGCTTCCCATCTCACCTTCCCAGTCTCCTCTACTGAGTTTTCCCACTGAGGAAATGGGGCAAATACCAGTGTTGAGTCCTGTTATCTCCTTTGAAGCTCTTTCTACTTCTCCTCTACTGCCTTTTTCTTCTCATTCAGGCTGTCCCCATTTTGGCCTCACTTCACCAGCCCCGTCACTGGGGACACCTTCTTCTAACTGGGGACTTAGCTCTCCCACATTTCCTGCCTTAGCTTGCTTCCCTGGCTCTTAGCTATGAAAGTGACTTAAGATCCAGGCAAGCTAGAGTCTGTCATGTTCACTTAGAACAGATCCTATGTAGGCTCACAATACATATTTCCTGAATGAATGAATGAATGAAGCAAACGAATGAAGACACATACAACCAGCCTGTATAGAAATCCCAAGTGTTAATGGTTTTGACAACTGGGATTTATTTTAAACCTATTACTGCACTACAAAATTACCCTTCATCAATCAGACACTGTTCTTAAGAATTCCATCTTAGAGCCTGTATCTCAAGTAATTATACTAAAATGGTGTTATTAGAGCTAGCTCAAGAAAATGATCCAACAAATGAATGAGATTTAAAGAAAAAAATCATCTTAAAAGAGATTTCTAATTACACAGTTAAAAAAAATTACCAGGGTTTCCATCCCGACGACACCCTGCATTTCATAAAAAGCCTAAGATAGCAGCAGTTTTCGTGACCTACTGACTTCCTCTCACCCAATGTTATAATGTGTGGTATTGTGGCGTCTTTAAAAGCACTGGCTCCGTCCTGCGAGCTAGTCAGCTCCGGGACCATGGCAAGTACCTAGGCTCTCCAGGCTTCCACCCAGATGTGAGTAATAGTGCCTAATTTGAAGGGATATGGCAAGGATTCATGGGCCTGAACCATGTGAAATGCTTTGTATAGTGTCCAGCAAATGAGCACTGAATAAGTGCCAGCTCTTTTCTTTCTACTTGTAAAATGCTTTTTCTATCAAGTTGGTTGAAGAATAGCTAAGATTTGCCATTTGTCCAGCAGTGAGTCACAGCCCCTTCTTGTGTGTTTGCTAAATAAACTTCATTTAATGTCACTGGTGCTCCTCTCCCAATTCATGCTAAAGAAAGAAAATATTGACCAATCCCAAATAAAAATCTAATGAATTATATCTATGTATATATTCCTATACATATATGCACACACATATAAAACAATGTATGTAAATAAATATATAAAGCATATATATATATATCCATGTCTACAATACTGTGAGATCCTAGAGGGTGGTGGATAAGAATGGCTAACATCTGTTCAGTGGTTATGGTGTGGCAGACACCATAAATGCTTTGCACATACTAATTTATTTGATCCTCACACATGTGTTATCTATCCTCCATTCACTCAGTAAATGAAGACTATGTACCATTACAGGGTGTATAGTCTAGTGGTTAAGAATGCTCCTGACTCATTTATTTATTAGCAGTATAACTTTAGGGAATTTACTTAACCTCTTTGTACCCCAATTTCTCCATATACAAAATGGAATTAATGACAACAATACAAATAGCTATTACAAAGATAATTTGATACATGCAAATGGCTTACCCTAGTGTCAAGCACACATACACATTGAGTAAATTTTAGCAAACCTTACCATGAATCCATTTTAAAAAAGAAATAATACCCTTTCTAGGAAGTAAAATCCAACTCATTGGTTATAAATATAAATAAGCAAAGCTCACTTTTCTACTTTTGTGGGAGAATAAGAAAAAAAAGGATCAAAGTTTGAATTGACATAAAAGCCTGAATTACTGTTGGAGTAGCCAGGAAAACAAAGGAATGGTCATTTATTGTCCATGATGAATTAGTCATCATTTATCTATGATATCCAGAGGAATCCTTTGATAACTACCATAAACTTGTAAATGATCTCATTTGGGTACAATGTGTCTATCGACAGACTTGAGCTAGCCAAGCCCATTAAAAGGGAATTTACTTACTTCTGTTCACCCCACAAACAGGTTGAGCATTTACTCTGTGACGGGCACTGCTCTAGGCACTGGGAGACCCAGTAGTGAACAAAGTGAAGCCCCAGCCCTTCGGAGTTCACTCTTTTAGGTGAAGTAGGCAGCAAACGGATAAGTACATAACATGTCAGGTGGTGATAATACCATAGCTAATTAATAAATTTGCATTTGCAAAATTATCTCCTCCTTAAAATACTAAAAGCAAAGGAGAAAGATTTAAAGAGCAACCAGTTGTTGAACCAAATAATCTGTTAGATCAGCTAACTCAGCTACTTGACCCCAACCCTCTGCCGAGATCCTCTGAATGAAAGCAGGAGAGGTGAAGAGAAGAGCCGCAGGCACAACAGAGAGGGTGTGTGCCAGTTTCCTCCACTCATGCCAGGCTGGGAGGCTGGTCTAGGCCAAAGCATCCTGGAGAGAGGGGGAGCACTTCAGAGACAGAGCCAGCCCTGGCTTTGGTTCCCACCTTTTGCACTTCTCTCCGGGCCCCAGTGATGTCATCTGACCTCCAGCTACAGACTCGGCCCAGCAAAACCCCCACAACTCAGTCCTGACCTGCTGGTGGTGGGATATCTACAGCTCTGATCTGATATCCAGGGCCCACACATATCCCTTTAGCATTTCTGAACTGTACTCATGCACTGAAAAGCAGGCTTCCTCCCTGTTCATAACACTTGGTTCCAACTCAAGGACCCACTCCTGGTGACAAGATTCCTGGTTTAATCTCTGTACTGAAGCTCCTTCTGGTCACCTGCTGAGACTCCAGTAGTACATGCCTCTCCTGTGCTCATCTCATACAGTCTCTCTTAGACACCTGGGTTGGGCTGTGCTCCCTGTAGGCAATAAGCTACTCCATCATTTTCAAGCTGGGCCCATTTCTGGACTGCCCACCAATGTGTATGCCTGCCTTATCACCTCATGATGGAAACTTGCCACAGTGACTGATTGCCTGGCTTGTGAAATTTGCTCTTTTGCCATGGAGCTCCTGAACCTTCATTGTAGCTGCTCAATGAGATTTCTGCTAGGGCAAGCAGTTGGGACCGTCCTTCAACACCCCACCTGCATATTGTAATTATTGAAAAGACAGATCAGTATGTCTCTAGGGTTTGGCCATTGCAGTAATTAACATTAAGCACCAAGAAGTTGTATCCAGACCTACAACCAGAATCTTCCTCACCCCTACTGCATAAAATCAGCCAAGAATCAGATTTCCCTGTATTATGCTCCAAACACTTATATTTCTCTATTATGAAAGCTTCTGTTCTGATGTTTTTCTGATTATTTGACTGACGTCTATCTCCTTTACTTGGCTTTAAACTCCATGAGGACAGGGGATGTATATGCTTTGCTCACAATGTATCTTTTGAACTTAATGAAGAGATAGATCATCAACAGAAGGAGGCCTCTGGTGGACTGGCACAAAGCTAAGCTTTAATTCAGCCCCTACATGACCTGGAATCATGATACATTGGCTTCAGGGTAGAGAATCTCAAAGTCATCCTCTTAGCCGAACATTGTTGCTTGCCTTCTTTTTCTAGCTGCAACCTGGTGATCTCATGGGGGCACTGCTTTTCCTGTAAGGTTCTCAAATGGTGGCCAGATTTCTTGACCACAGCCCTTGTGTCCCTGGACTAAGAGAAGTAGGAGGTATCTTTCCTATTTCTTAAAGCTGTTTCCAGGTCACACTCTCCTTGCTCCCTAAAACCTCCTCAGCTTTGAAACTCATCTAATCACACTATATATTACCCACTACACTACACTGTTTCAGCCATTCAACAATCTCTGAGTCCCTTAACTTTATCCCTTATGTTCTGGGTCCCTCCCTGTCATCCTGGATGGTTTCAATATACACACAGATAATCCTACTAATACCATGACTCCAAGTCCCTTTACTCTGATGAGCTTGTTCTAGCCTCACTTAAGCCACTCAGTCTTAACCCTCAACCTTATCATGAGCTATAACTGCATTCTCTGTGCACTCGACAGGGGTAGGTGACATAAGGGAAGTCCTAGTTGCCCATTATAAATAACAACTCAAAATACTTATTTAACTGGAATGAAGCCACTTAGATTTATTCTTAGTCAACAAAAAATTTAGGAAAAAGTATTAATAACAGAAATCAAAGAATCAAAAGTTTCCATGTACTTTCACAAATAGTTGTGGCTGTGCAATATGATTCTGATAGAGGCCACTGCTGCCAGAGGTACTTTAAGAAGAAAAATCTTCCCAAAATGTGGTCCAGTGATCCTAAGATTAACTAATTTAGGGAGTATTTAGAATTCTAAGTGTTGGTCAAAAAACTCATGCGCTGCTGTAGTAGATGTTCGATTTTTCTTTTTCTTTCTTTTTTTTTTTTTTGCCATTGGCATCTATTCATCCTATGTCCCAAAAGAGACCTTTAAATATCCATCTTTCCTCTAATCTTGATTGACTGGGGTTCAACTGTCTCCCTGATTCCCTAAATCCAGGCACAAAGAAGACATTAGTCTAAGGTCACATTCCCTTGGTCATAGTAATTGGTTTGATGATGGGAAGGTGACCCAGTCAGTGTCAGTGAGACTTCTGCTGGGCTTCCAGGAGAGGCTCTTGCTGTTTGCCACTGCAGGTAGCAAGATGTAGCTTCTGTGTCCGTCTTATTTCACTCAGAAGAGAGCCTCTCTGAGAATGGGACCAAACTGAAAGAGAATCCAGAGATGGAAAGAGACAGAAACGATGCCGGTGTCACTGATTATGTTGATGAAACCACACACTTGGGCCTCAGTTACGTGAGCTATAGCAGCCAATGACATGTTTCCACTCTGTTTCCTCTTCTGAGTATACAACCAAACTACATTCTCAGCCTCCCTTACAGGTAGGTTGGGTCTATGAGACAACTTGTGCTAAAGGAACATGCGCAGAAGTGATGTAACTTCCAAGCCCTTTCCTAAAAACATCCTATGAGATCCTCCAGTACTTTTACTCCTCCTATGGCACCCTTCAAGATGTTCCAGATGGTACAAAACAGAGAACTGTGATAGGAGAAACTGCGTGAGAGGTGAGGCTAGACGTAGTCAGGGAAGACCTCTTTACAGGAATGACATTTGAACAGAAACCTGATTTGTGAGAGTGAGCAAATGATGAAGCTATTGGGGAGAGAAGGAGGAGGAACATTCCCAATAGATGAAATATCAGGTGCAAAGGCTCTGAGGCAAGAAAGGGCTTAGCGTATTAGAGGAACAGAAGGGCAACCAATGTGACTGGCACTTAGCAACAGCAGGAAAATGAAAGGGTGCAGTAGTCCAGTTGAGGCAACTGATGGTGGTGCCTTGGACCGGAGAGGTAGCCATGGAAATGGAAAAAGGGAGACCAAAATTCACGACATTTTTTGGAAGTAGCACAGACAAAACTTGCTGGGTGGTTGAAATTAAGGTAAAGAAAAGGGAAAGAAATCAATGATGTCTGTTAAATCTTTGGTTTGCACAACTGGTTAGATGTTAATTTAATCACATGGTGAGATGAGAAAAGAACCAGTTTAGGTTGGAAAATAATCAGAATTTCCATTTTGGGCCATGTTAAGTTTGATCTGCCTATTACAGATCTATGTGGAGATGTCAGTGTAGGTATCAGAGCTTAGACGTCAGAGTTTAGCTCTAAACTACGATGACGATTGTCAGGCATTATGTGAGGTGCTTAACATAAAGTATCTTGTAATCTCACCACATCCCACTAAGCTATCACTCCCATTCTACAGATGAGGAAACTGAAGGTCAGATTCTGATAAGGCGATGTGTCAACCGTCACATGGCTACTAAATAAGTAAGTAGTAGAATTCTACCTGATATGGCATGAGACCTTGTCACAAGGTCTGTCATATCTCCTGAGCTAAAATAAAAGGTGCTTCAGGGATGGGCAGTATCTTTTTCAGTTTTTATGTCCTCAAAGCACTGAGTGTCATGCTTTGTAATTAGAAAATGCTCCATCAGTGTTTGTTGCTGAATTTATCACTCATAGGGCTAGGCCCAAACAAAGAAGGCTTCTACTCTAGTTCTTCCTATTCCTTAGCTCCATGTAATAAGGGGAGTCCAACCAAATGGTTCACCTTCCTTCTTCACAACCATGTAGAACACCCCACAGAGGCATCTGTACAGGACAAAATGACAAAATTTAGAGCACAAAGTCACCAGAAGCGAGGAGTTAGGGGGCAGTCTCAGCACACAGCCTTCATTCAGTAGCTCATTTAGCCCATGGTTTTCCAGCAGGCTTTTCAGGTTATTAGGGTAGTCTTTAGTACATTAAAGCTAAAGCTCAGTCTGTGCCCCCACCTCCTAAACTCAGGTAGCTTCCAAAAAGAGCTGAAATAAAGAGCATGGAGATCGGGGATCATGACTGAATCAGAATCAAGCAATTCAGACTGGGTTTGGCTTTTCTATTTCTCTCCTGCAAAAAGGCTTTAAGTCAATCTTCCACTTGACAAAATAGAAAAAGAAAAATTCAAACACACTCACTGAACTCACCGCCTGCAATTTTAAGAGAAATGAGGTTCCTGAATCCCAGATGAAGACCATACTGTTTGTCATAGAGCATCACAATCAAGTGCTTTGGCAGGCAAGCCCGGAGGAGAAGCTAATGCTGCTCTCTCCCTTGGAGGGCCTCTTGCCTTCCTTCCCCGGGCTGTTCCTTGCTAGTCCTTCAAGTCTCACCTCAAATGGTCCCTCCTGCAGCACTCCTAGGATGGCCCAGTGCTCTTCCACTGTGTTTCTGGGCCTGTGCTCATTCCTGTCTTAATTATTTTTTTTTTTTAATTAGGAGATTGGCTCCACCAATCTCTCTCTCTGTCTCTCATGGACCAAGAGTTCCTCATGGAAATGGACCATATTTTGCCCATCTTAGAAACCCCAATTCAGTGAGATATGTGAGAGTCAAGACACGGCTGTTAAATTGAATGGTGGACAGATTGGCATTGTGTTATCAAGGGAATAGGAACCTATAAACATGGAGACACTGGTGTTAGTCCTGGCTTTGGGCTGACTGCCTGTGTGCTGCAGGGTAAGCTCTGGACCCTCTCTGGGTCTTTGTTCATCGGCTAAAATAATGGGGCTGGACCAACTGAGTTCTGAAGGCCTCACAGCTCTGAAACTGAATGATGTTGTGTGCATAGATGGGAAAGCTACTAAAGATAGTGCATTCATGCAGGCTGGCTCTACAAGGCCTTCACCGTTACTCACAATTCTGCAGTCTGACAAAATTCCTCCCCATATGATCTCAGAGGATGCTATACACGATGAAGGAGAAATAATCACCCCCAATTTTCACGCAGAGAACTGTGTTCGAATGCCTATTAATTGTCAGTCTTCTCCTGGCAAATTGCATATGCTGTACTTCCCCTGGCTTCCCATGACCCCAACCCCTCACCTCTCCAAGGTGGAGGTGGGCAGGGGACCTGGGGCTGTACAGGAGACACACAGATGAGAGTGGGGTCCTGATCCCTGGCATGCACTGCAGACAGCTCAACAACACAGATAATATTCTGCACATTTTAATTTCTGGATCTGATTCCACACTCAATATTAAAACCAAAGTCTGAAGACAATGCTGTGGGCTTTCAGTAGAAAGCGTTTGCCAAGAGCAAATCTGGACAGACCTGTGAAGAAAATACTTTCCTGTCGTTGCCATGACTCCAGGAGGGCCACCGTACCTCTGTGGGAATCTGGGAGAGAAGGTAAAGAACTGCACGTGCAGCCCCCCTCCTGAGGCTGAGCGAGGCTCCGGGAGGGCAGCATGCTCGGCCCATTGGGCTCCATGTCTCTAAACGCTTTCAAGGCAGAGCTTCCGATTTGAAGTCCTGATGTGCCCTACATTCCGAAGTACATTGCCTCCTCTGTCCACATGCTTTTCTTCTCTCTTTCTCTTTAGCACTTTGTTTATTTGTTTTTTGTATTCAGGCTTCTCTTGTGAATTCCAGAATCCACAATTAATACGAAAATATTCCTACGGAGTAACATTTTATACTTTCAAATATACATGGTGCACAAATATTCTTTTTTTTTTTTTAATTCATTTTTATTGTTAGACTTATTGGGGTGACATCTGTTAGCAAGGATTACATAGGTTTCAGGCATATAATTCTACAGTGCATTGTCAACTTGATGTATAATAAGTTCACCACCTAATGTGACTTCTCTTTCCATCACCTTATATTTAGCTTCCCCCCTCCTCTCCCACCCCCTCCCCTTTCTC
>PVJL010000619.1:160917-374216 GCA_004026885.1 Lyroderma lyra | reverse complement strand
CTTGTGCAAGGCAGACACACAAACAGGTGTCTACGGTGTGCGCATCTTGTGCAAGGCAGACACACAAACAGGTGTCTACGGTGTGCGCATCTTGTGCAAGGCAGACACACAAACAGGTGTCTACGGTGTGCGCATCTTGTGCAAGGCAGACACACAAACAGGTGTCTACGGTGTGCGCATCTTGTGCAAGGCAGACACAGATGCTGTCTCTCTGCCCCAGCAGAACCGGCTAGACAGGCGTTAACGAATTAATGACACAAATGTGAAACTGGAAGATAAACGCACTTAAATTTGGTAAGAATGTCCTGAAGAAGAGGTGTAAATGTTCTTTTTAAGAACAGGATTGTTATTGCAATATGAAAGTGCAGCGTCTCTCACAGAACCCTTCGTGTTCTCTGAGAGCAGAGAATGGGACAGTGGAGACTAGTAAAAGGCCAGAGATGCATTTTAAGATGGTCATTTTGGCTGCAGTGCAAACAGAGTCGAGAGTTTCCAGAAAGGCAGTGGCCCGAAGCATCCATGTGCAAAGCAAACACAGGGGCAGCCTCAAGAAGGCCAATTCTTAGAAGCCACACTCTCCCCAGGAGGAATGTCCGGATTCGCTCCACACACCCTCACACATACTTCCTGGGTAGGCTGACCAGATGCCCCATTTGAAATGGGGCAGTACTGTTGTTTTCTATCTTGTTTAAAGTGGGGCATCTGGTCAACCTACTCCTGGGGGTTCTGAAAAGGGTGGTCCAGAAAGCCGTCTGGGACCTCACTGACACAGAGTGTCTAAGAGCAAAGACAAGTTGGCTGATAGCAAGCATAAAAGACGAGAGTTAGAGTTCTTTCAATACACCACAGGACCAGAAATAGACAGGAAAGAAAGAGCTAGAAACGCCCAGAATTCAGGACCTACCTTTGGCTAGGATATTGTTAACTGAGTGTAGCAAATGCGTGCACATGTCAGTGTTGTCTTGAAAACAAACCAATTAAAGATTCTGCTTGGCTATTCTGATGTTGAAAATATGTGAACTGGGAGACGCAAAGCTTTTATCAGGTCCAAGTTCAAAGTGGATTGAATGGCAAGCGGCTCTCAAACGTGGAGGTCCAGGGACTAATAAAGCTTTAGAAAGAAGACATTACAGACCAGAAATAAAACTTGATTTTCTTAATTACATTCTGGACTTCAGATGAACTGCATATTGTTGCCAAGTTCCATGATATTATTAAAAATATATTTTAAAAACTTGAGCAGAGTATAATAAGTTCTTGTTTTGTCACAAAGGAGTATTTATAAATGAAATAGATATTCTAGTTACAACTTCTCAAAAGCCAAATTATCTTTTTCTGTTTGCCGTGGAGAGAAACTCATGTTGGGGAAGAGTAAGATGTCTGAGTGGTTTTCTAGCCCACTGTAATCTCCGAGATTACATGTAATTTGGCATATAAACTGGCAACAAGGGAAGAACAGAAATAGAAAATCCATGGGACACTTTAATAATCCTGAAACGCAGCTGTCAAGTCATTTAAAAATGGTCGTCGGGAAGGAATCACAGTTTTTTTTTCAGTCCCCCAATTTTCCTCCATGTCCTTGAAATCAGCGTGCTTTTTGGCCACGGCAACTACAGAGGGTGCCAACAAAATGTACACACATTTTAAGCAAGGAAATATTGTATTAAAATTGTAATGCTTAATATATACCAATAACAAAAGATGACTACAAGTCACGTTTGACCTTGGCCATTGCAAGAGGCGCTCAAAGTGGTTCCCATCAGTGCTTATGTAATACATAAGACAACAGCTCTTAAAATGTGCATGCATTTTTTGGGCAACCCCAGTATTTTGTTTAGTCACGCTCACCACAGTCCATGTACATGGCTTCGTAAATAGTATGGAACTGTGACAATGTCCTAATGCCATCAGAGGTGTTCAATGAGTTGTCGCAAGCTGGTCTGTTTCCACAATATTCATCTGGAAAAGTTCTGAAAATGGACCTTCCAGCAAAGCCACTAAAGCCAATGGACAGAATTTTGCAGAAACAAAGGAAGAGTTTTAGAAGGAAACACACAACATCAAATCTGGGATACTGGTCCTGGTGGCTACCATCCACACAACCTTTTCCATTTTCTGTTATCTTTATTCGTCCATTCATTCAACAAACATTTATTGGGTACCTCTGTAAGCCAGGAACATAGAATTGAAAAAAAATCAAGTAAAGTGCTCGCCTTCATTGGACTTACATTCTTGCATGGTGGAGTATCAATGAACGAATAAGTAGCAATATAACACATGTAGTGTGCAGTCTACAACATATCATCATGCAGTGATAAATATAATTTCATTCTTGCATATGTTATCAGAACCTGCTGGTTGAGATGTGCCACTTGTGTTTTATTTGCATGTGCTCCATGTACTCTCCTTTTGTTTTTGTTTTTCTTTAAACCTTCCACAGCCAGGAAGCTCTGAAGAGAGGAGCCACATCTAATTCAGATTTGGCTTTCCCACAATGCTTTGCGTATAGAAAAATTTTCGGTGTATATTAGCTGAAATCCCTCCTGCATCTATAACTTACTGCTTGAAACTATGAGTACATATGAGCACATGTTTGTGGAGTTTCTTCTGCCCGTGTGGCCTCTGTAGGTCACATGTATGTATGCGTGCAGGTACGCCCACTTAATCCCTAAAGCATGTCCTTGGGCATCTCTCTGTAATTTCAGACATTCCTTTCCCTCAAGTCTAAGCTCTGGGACTCTGCAAACACTCTCTCTCTCTTAGTTTTATTTTACTAAATTGGGGGCACTGATCATGTTCTACTGAGTACTGACAAATAGTATATCAGGTGAAGGAAATTATAAGTGTCATTCTGGTTTGCACTGCCAGGGGACGTGAGATCTTTAGAGCCAGAGTTTGCTATTAGGAGGTTTGAAGGTCACATTTGACTTTTAGATTTGTTTTCCTCAGTGGGCACACTTATGGTTTTCCTCCCAATTTGACTGCCTGTACGTGGGCACGCACACTCCCGTTCAACACAGTCCAGGTGCACCTGTTGTCTCACACCTGGCTCTACTTCCCTCTTCCAGGGCTCTCTGAGCTGCAGAGCACCTGAGTTTCTAGCCTTTGGTTAAGCATGTGAGACTATTGATTTGGAGCCCACAGCCTCAGGGGGCACATCCAGCACCCAGGAGAAAATAAACAGCTTTCGGCCCCCCACCCATCCCCATTTAAGTCTTTCGGAGGTGGCATCAGCCGTGATCACGGTTGAGGTAGAAACACTAGGCAGATAGGATTCCTGGGCTAGTCATTCTCTTCATAGAGGCAGGCCCTGGAGTGGATGGATGGATGGATGGACCAATGAATGCATAAATGAGAAGACTCTGATGGAACTAGATGGGATAACATAGGCTTTAGTTCTAGATTAAAACCAGCAAAAACCAAAAGTTCTGCTCCAGGTTGGCAATGCAGCTGTATAAAATGGCTTGATGATAATACAAAATAGTAGAAAACTACTGTTAGGTCTTTATTTTACCAAGACCCAGGAAATTTCCAATCATAAATGTCACCTAATGTCTCTGAGAAATTTGGGTAAGAGTTTCTCTCCATTTGAGGGCACTCCTGAAATTTATTTCTGAGAATCCTAAGGATTATTCTTAGGGAAACACAGTGATTTAGATTAGGTCTGAATGACTTGTCACCGAAGAGTCTCTGAGGATGCCCAGGGTAGGTAGCACTTTCTGAGGCAAAGTCTTTGTTCCCTCTTTGCTGTTTTATTCGAGGGTAATTGACAAAGATTCTTGACAAACTAGGTCTGACTCATCCTATTGTTCATTTGTTCTGTGCTTTTGTGTCTGTGTTTCATCTTCAGGCACATCTTGTGCCTGAGGGCTTGCTGTAACAGTGACTAAACTTGCACTACCTCATTCGGAATATTCTTTCCAGATGCAAAAACTTGTAAGTCAGAAATGGCTGTAAGCAAATGTGTAAGAACTGGGATTCAGACACAAGGTGACCTGTGGTCCAGATGTGTATCTTCCCAAACTGATCTCAAGAACCTGGAGGTCCCTCTCGTGACAAGAGGTAACTCGTTCTTGAGAAAGAGGATTATAACTGAAGGGGTATAGAACCGAACTCTTTAAAAGATTTAATAAATGTTCTAAAATATTTGAATGGCTATCTATGGGAAAATAAATTAGGATTAGGCTGGCCAGATATCCTGTTTTAAAAAGGACAGAAAACAATGGTCCTGTCCCATTTCAAATGGTACGTTAGGCCAGCCTAGTCTCACTGGGTTAAATTCAAGATGTCAGTAGGTTGACCAGACGTACCTTTTGAAATGGACAGGACTATTGTTTTATGTTCCATTCAAAATGGGACAGCTGGTCAGCCCAATTAGGATTCTTTAATTGTGCCTTAATGTGCAAAATCTACCTTGGGGAATTCTACCAATGAGCCCACATTTTCTGTGCAGCCTTTCAGCCTAACCAGAGAGCGCTTCCAAAGAGAGTGCCATTTATACCTCCGTTATAGCGCCTGCAACACTGTGTGACGGTTAGAAATGAGCCCATGTCCCTCTCTGGCTGTGACTTTAGCAGGGACTTCCCAATGCCTAAGCACAGTGCCTAGTATGTTATGGGCACTGAATAAGTTTGTTGAGTAAATGAATGAATGAATAAAAGAACACATTTAGGTAGAAATTTTAGGAAGGTGAATTAAGATGTTCTAGGAAGGCTTTTCCACAATGGAATGTCTATCTCCCAAAGTTTTGCCCTTTGTAATGAACAGGAAGAGCAGGGATACCTGGCTGAGTACACACTGTCTCCTAGAAGCTTTAAACACATCAGCACACTCATTCTAGTTTTACAGATGAGGAACCCGAGATCCAAGAGCTTGAGGAATTTCCCCACAGCCCTCAGGGAGTAAATGGTGATGCTGGGATTTGAAT
Source organism: Lyroderma lyra (assembly GCA_004026885.1). Taxonomy (NCBI): domain Eukaryota; kingdom Metazoa; phylum Chordata; class Mammalia; order Chiroptera; family Megadermatidae; genus Lyroderma; species Lyroderma lyra. The sequence goes on along the minus strand of PVJL010000619.1, from coordinate 369,289 downwards.
ACTGACTGGCCCTCCTAGCAGACACTCTCTTCCCAAGGCACTGCTTAGGCAGAGGACAAAACACTGTCTATGAGGACCTTGCAGCAGAAGGTCAGGTTGGAGCAAAAAGGTGTGCGCAGAACATGGAGTTACGTGCTATTTGGGAGAAGAAATTGAACATTAATCTGTACCTCTGCAAACTTAATGTAGAACAAGGGCTACAATGATACTTCCTAAAAGATGATGACTCATTTGCTAGAGTAAACTTGGAAGTACAAACCGAAAGTAAAATACTTAAATTTTTCAGTTTAATGTCTATAAAAGCTAGCTATTGAGCTCTACCCTATTGCTAACCTAAAGCCAAACAGTCCTTCTAACAACAGAAAAGTTTCTCCACCCTCCATTAGGATCCTTATTTCCTTTTTTCATATAGAATGTTGTCATCTGTGTTAACACGCAATTATCTTTCATATCTAGTGGAGCCCTCAGCAGCAATTAATTTTCCTTTGAAATTTCAGCATTACTACTGCCTGGAGGAATTCCTGGTTCCAACAGAGGAACCATCCAGAAATAACCTAGACTTAAATGGCCAGAGAGAAGTCTGTTGTGCATTCATTTATCCAGTGCCCCTGGTATTAAACCGAGGTAGAATCTCAGGTACACAGCCATGTAAACGCCCGTGGCTTGGTGGAGACAGAAGGGACTGCTCCCAGTGGCCCGTGACCAGAAACGTTGTCCTCACCCGCAAAAAGCTGGCCTCTAAATGTGAAATTTGAGGTAAGATTGCTAAACCACTTGACTGCTTCCATTTTTACATAGGAGGGAATAAAGATATCTATTTCATTAACATAGAAAGAATAAATGTTGCCCAAGTAAGATGTCCAAATGAGGTCTAAGGAATTATTCTGCTGCCCTTTGCCATGGTGGTCCATTCCACACTGACTACTAAGGACAAGAGTTTGAACACCAAGAGCTTGCAGAACGGCATTGTCTGTTAAAAGCATTGTGTCTGTTTGTGAAATTAAACTCTTGGAAATCACTATCATCCGGGTCTTTGAAGGAAACCTCCTTTAGAAGGAAGATGTTTCATAGGCACATTGGTAGTTTACTGTCCCATACCTAATAATAAAGCCAACATTTATGAAGTGTAGTCTTTGAGCTATATGACGTACATATTATCTTACTGAATTCTTTAGCTCAGTGGTTCTGTACCCTGCAGCCACACTTGAATATATCAGACTTGCTTTTCCCTCAGGACTTTTGCACCTGCTGCCTCTGCTCACTCTTTAGTATTTGGATCAAATACGTTCTCTTCAAAAATGGTTTTCTCACTTCTGGAGCATTAATATTCCTTTTTAACCTCACCAGTCATCTCTCTCCCTTCCATAACACTGTTTATTTTCTCGATTGGAGAATTCACCAACAGATTCCATTCTGTTTATTTCTTCCTTTGCTTATTATTATTATTTGTGTGTGTGTGTGTGTGTGTGTGTGTGTGTGTGTGTGTGTGTTTCTTTCTTTATTGAAATAAGTCTTGTGGGAGTAAAGATCAAGGCTTCTTTGTTCTCCACGGAATCCCTAGAGTCTAGAACAGCTCTTGTCTCACATCAGATACTCCACAAATATTTGTGGAACCAATGACTGGTGATTAGATGGACATACTCTTTGATTAACAAATCCAGGGGGGAAAAGGGATTTCTACTCACCTGTACCACACCTGTACAGGAATCCAGAAAGATGCAGCCTTTGGGTTCTTTGGATATTTTCTCATCCTTGTAAAAGTTCATGATGTAAGAGTTATCTGGCAACTGAGTCAGCTGAAAGTAGCGCTTTTTGAATGACTAAATAAAGGAAAAGATAGAAGGAGGTAGTTCAAGTTGCAGTGTGCTATTTACTCCTGGAAACTAGAATTTTTCTATTTTCTTCAGGAGGACATTTCTAGAGTGCTGTTCTAGAGAAGAGCATGTTCCTTTCTCAGAAATAAAATATGACATGAAACATAGACTCCTGCAGATGGCTGTCCTCTGTGCTATGACCAAAGGAGCGGGTGTCAAGAAAGGGGGCAGAAACAAAGATGAGTCTCGGTGTGTCCTTACCCGGACAGTAACGGTATTGTTCACGGTGCTGTTGAAATTCCCCTTGTAGAGCCAGCCAGACTTGAAAACTCCAGTGCCTCCCGTGCCCCCACCGCCCTTGGAAGACGAGTGGGAAGTGGTATCCTGCACAAAAGGCATCATTAGCACGACTGCAGTCTTTTGTGAATCCTACATTTCAGACACTGTACTTAAAAATGAGCCTCCTTTTCCTCTCTTTGACTCACAGCAAAAAGTCATGTTCAATTTCAAAACAAACGTGACTCATTTTGACTAAATGCCCTCACACAAAGAGCTGTGGCCACTTGAGGGAATCCCGGTCGGAAGGCACAACGTGGAAGACAGGAACTAATTATCCTCTTGTTTTAAACATGTTACTTTCAACAACGTACTTACTTCATCCTTATCAGCATCTTCATGGTCAACCTCAAAGGAATGCGAAGGAAGTTTCTCTGGTTTGTATTCTGCTCTGGTATTAAAAAAAAGAAAAAGGTTCTGGTGAGTCCTTTGAGACATATCTTCATTTTCATCTGTTTCCCGAGTAACAGCTATTGTGCTTTTTGAAAGAATGATGTGATCTGGTGGGGGTCCCATTTCCTTTGCAGGTATTAATCGTCCCCTATACCATTACATCTTATTCCAGCAAAAAAAAAAAATCATTATTTTTCAATGATGGAGTTACTATTTATACAGATTTACACATCTTCTTGAATGAGATGAAAGCAAACAGAATGATTTTCTAAGGCTTGGTGGTTATATTTTCCTACTTCTACCTCTTGAAGTGGAATTGAAATACTGATGGTTTCATTACCTTCCTGTTTCACCTTTATATCACATGCCCAAGGGTAAAGGGCGGTCATTTGAAGAATCGTGTTCCCGAGAACTAGCCTGTGCTCTGGCCACTAGGCTGTGCTGCTCCCCTAACCAAGGTCTCCCCAAACGGTTGCACCAATGTGACTCAGTGGCAATTGCTCACTTTGTGCATTTCCATAGTAGCACAGATCCATCTCTATGTCACCGCTCACTGCCCCACACAGAGGGGCATACACCTGGCTCTATAAATGATAAAACAGGACAGAAATCAGCTTTCCTTGGTTTGATTCTATCTCATAACTCAGGGTTAAATGGAAATCAGACAATACCATTCAAGGTTCAGGCATTCTTTGATACCTAGCTAGAAACTTTTACTTGTAGATTTGGCATGGCATATTTGTTTTCTTTAAGATGATTTATATCATGTAGAAGCAACCACAGAATCTGACAATTGAGAGAAAAAAGCCCAGTGGTACATTCCATATTCCCATCTCAACTTGTTTCCTATGTTGATGGTATTCCAGATGGCAAAACCCAGCCAACTCCATTAGTCCCTAGTCATGTTTATGCTGACCTTATGTTCAGAGAGAGAGAAAAAAAAGGTGCAGACTAATGAGTGTCAATTTAGGTCATATTGTGGGGAGAATGAGCGTGGGCTGCCCTTTCATTGCTGGCTTTTCTTAATTTTGAGTTTGCTTGATCGAGTTCAATGGGAGTTGAGAGTTCTCTGAATTCTTAGAAATCATTCTTCTTTGCCACTAAATGATCCAGGTCCCAGATAGTACCTGTCACATAGAAAATCCATGGTAATGCCAACCACGTATCAGAAAACAAAGCCCCAAACCGAGGAAGCTTGTAGATAATTAAGCATAAACAAGGTAATTTCCCTGGGCGAAAACAGTTGCGAAGAAAATGAGGAGGGCAGGAGAAAAGGGTGATCCAGGTAGGTGGGGCAGAGGCCTGATTTAGACAGGGTGGTCATGGATGGCCATTTAAGTTGAGAGTTAAGAGGACATCGGCCATGTGACGATGCGGGGGAAGATCATTCTGGCACAGTGCATGGGGAGAGTACTGGTCCTGAGGAGGGACCAAGTTGGAGTGTCCAGGAGTGGAAGGCTGTGGGAGGAAGAGGCATGGAGGTGAGGTCAGTCAAGCAAGAAAAGGCTCAGGGCAAGATGGCCAACAGCGATCACCAAGCCTGTCCAACACGAGGCTCGCAGGCCATGTGCAACCCAAGACGGCTTTGAATGTGGCCCGACACAAATTTGTAAACTTCCTTAAAACATTAGGAAAAGTATGCATGGACTTTTCTTTTTAGCTCATCAGCTATCCTTAGTGTTAGTGTATTGTATGTGTGGCCCAAGACAGTTCTTCTTCCAATGTGGCCCAGGGAAGCCAAAAGGTCAGACACGCCTGGATTAGATTAGTTCATCGCTGAGGTGGTTACAGAAAACTCTTCTTTCCCGGTCAGCCCTGTTCCCACTGACCCACAGAGCATAACCTCTTTGGCTTTAAGTAGCCTTCACTGCCACTCTGTCTCATGTCTTCAGGGCCATTAAGCAATGACAGTTACAGATCATTGCAAGATAAGCACCTCTGGTTAGTAGACTAACATTGTCAGAAGACTACCGTTGTTTCCCCAGGAGCACGTGTGGGTCTTTGGGATTCTGAACTAAAAGGACTCAGCCTTACCCTCTCGTGTTTGAACCCAACCTGAGTTGTCATTTCTAGGCAGGCTCCTTTCTCCTTTCTATGCCCAAATGACCTCCATCGCCCATGTAGGCGGTCTAGTAGGATGCCTGAGTGCCTTAGCTGCGAGGTCAGGGGCAAGTGACTGTCAGTGCCCGAGTTTCCTCTACACAAGGGCATAATCGTTGTCACTCTGTGGGATTATGTGTGTTATATGAAATAACGTACAAATGGCACCTAGCAAATTCTGTGGATGACACTCAGGACATTTTTTTTAATTAAAAAAAAATCTGTTCTAATTCAGTCCAATCAAACTGGTTACATTTTATTTGACTTTCAGCCACAAAATATATTCCATGAAATTTTCTTCTTTATATCAAACCAGCTGTAGTACAAACTTAAACAGGTCACATATGTTTGCATTTTAATCCCATGAATTAATGAATTCACTGGCATCATATAGATTTTTAGTTTCATATATATTTTCGAAATTGAGGTACAATTGAAAAATGGCATTAAATTAGTTGCAGGTGTACAACATAATGACTCTGTGTTTGTACATATTGCAAAGTGATTACCACAGCAAGTCTAGTTAATATCCGTCACCATACACAGTTACAAAAAACATTTTTTCTTTTGATGAGGACATTTAAGATCTACTCTCTTATCAATTTTCAAATATGCAATACTGAATTATTAAGTGTAGTCACCATGCTGTACAGGACATCCCCATGGCTTATTTTCTAACCGGAAGTCAGTGCCTTCCGCCCCCTTGCACTTATTTAGCCTTCCTCCCAGCTCCTGTTTCTGAAAACCATCAGTCTGTTCTCTGTATGAAGGAGCTTATTTTTTATTTGTTTGTTTGTTTTCTGCTTTTAAATTCCACATATAAGTGAGATCAGAAGGTCACTGTCTTTTTCTGTTTGACTTATTATATGCAGCATAATGCCCTCAAGGTCTATCCATGTTGTCGCAAATGGCAAGAATTCAATCTTTTTTTACAACTGAAGAGTTTTCCCTATATCAGCACATCTTCTTTATCCACTCATCCACCAACAGATGCTTGGGTTGTCTTTATATCTTGGCTACTGTAAATAATGCTGCAGTGAACACGGGGTGTATAGATCTTTTCAAATTGATGTTTTCATTTTCTTCAGATGAACACTCGGAAATAAAAAAATTGCTGGATGATATGATAGTTCTATTTTTATTTATGTATTTATTTATTGAGGAACCTCATACTGGTTTCCATAGTGACTGCACCAATTTACCTTCCTACCAACAGTGCACAGGGGTCTCCTTTTCTCTACATTCTCACCAACACTTGTTATTTCTTATCTTTTTGATGATAGCCATTCTGACAGGTGTGAGGTGATAGCTCACTGTGGTTTTTATTTTCCTTCCATTGTTGATTTGCTGAGCATCTTTTATGTACCTGTTGACTATCTGTATGTCTTCTTTGGAGAAAATATCTATTTAGATCCTCTGCCCATTTTAAAAATCAGATGGTTTGTTTTTTGCTACTGAGTTGTATGAGTTCTTTGTATATTTTGTATATTAACCCTTATCATATATATGATTTGCAAATATTTTCTTCTATTCAGTAGGCTACCTTTTCATTTTGTTGATAGTTTGCTTTGCTGTACAGAAGGTTTTTAGTTTGAGGTAGTTCCACTTGTTCATTTTTGCTCTTGTTGCCTCTGCTTTTGGTGTCAAATCCATAAAAATACATCATTGCCAAGAACAATGTTAAAGAGTTTATGCCCTACATTTCCTTCTAGGAGTTTTATGGTTTCAGGTCTTATATTCAAGTCTTTAATCCATTTTGAGTTAATTATTGTGTATAGTATAAGGTAGTGGTCTAGTTTCATTCTTTTGTATGTGGCTGTCCAGTTTTCCCAACACCATTTATTAAAGAGACTCTCCTTCCCCCATTTTATATATATTCTTGGCTCCTTTGGCATTATGTATTTTTATGCTATTCTTGGAACCCTAAGTTCAGGGCTGATTTTTATTCTTAGTGCATGAAGGCTGTACATTTTATGTTTAACTTGAAATAATGTCTTTCTTCAGTATCTTCCTATAAATAGACATTTTAAAAAGTGGTGTTCTTAAGAGTCAATAATAGGACAATTTTAAATTTAAAGAATAAAAATGAGGGAGATTAGCACACATGTCTTTTTTGACTTTTCCATAATTGCAAGTTTTCATTTTGCAGCCTCAGCAACCCATAAAAAGAAATGATCAATTTAAACTGGTAGCAGACATAGGAGAATTCTTTTAATCCAGGAATTACAAAAATGATTTCCTTCTAATAGCCTCAGAGGCCCAAGTAAATGATCTGTTTCCACTACTGACCTAAATACGTGTAGCCTTTAGTGGAAAGTACTTCACTTTGTAAAAGCATTTAAAATAGAATTTTGCTCATCAGTGTTACAGTCTTCATCGTTTCAGGGGACATGCGAGGATTGCATTCTAGAACTCCTCATTTCATTCTGCCCATATCTGGAGTGCATTGAGGTTTCTTACTTGTGGGAACCTTATTCTTCCCCTTTCTGCATCTATTTCCATTTCTTTTAGTCAAAGTAAGGGAAATCCTCAACCATACTTCAGTTACTTTTGTATTTCTTCTCATGAGATTTTTTTTCTTCTTCTGCTCGATGAGAATTCCAATTCAACCATGATATTTAGAGCCTGTTCTTACTGGCGGTGCTTTCTCTATTGTTTTAGTAGGAGAAAACATACCATGAATATTAAATCTTTTATTTATTTCTTTTTCTTTATGGCATCATGGATATAAGAAAAGAAAGTGTTTGGGGATGAAGGCACTAAAGATTTCAATAGACCTAAAGAAAGTGGGAAGGCATTTACTTGAAAGAGCAGCTAAGTACTGCTTTCTACACCCTCTCACTTCACACACAGTCTTCCAGCTGCTTGGATGCAGCTTCCAATTTGTAACCAGTTCTCAGAACTATTTTGAGAAAGAGGAAGTCTTCATGTTTAAAAAAAATATGCCTTACTTTCCAATTGTGCCTACAGAAAGCATGTGACTAACACCCAGACATTCCGAATGTAGTAATGAACTCACAAGAGACTAGGGTGTAACGGGACCGTCCCCACATGATGTGACAGGAGGTGATCCATTAGGAATGACCTGAATCTAACGGAACGTTCAGAGGTTTGGGAAAAGTTTATGGTCACTGTTTTGAAAAAAGATTTGCTGTGTTGGAGGAACCTTGTCTTTTCACAGTCATGCAGCTCTCTATTTTATCCCTCTTCTCACCACTGCAATACCTGTCCCCACAGAGTTGCCCATGTCAATCCCCCACCCTCTGTTAAAATTTCCACAGGCAATGGTTTCATCTCATGGCTCCCTTTCCAACCCTCAGCTCCAGTGTCCCAGATTGTCATTCTGCTGGTGACCATGCTGGTTCTCACTTCAGGGCCTTTGGCCCATGCTGTTCCCTCTAGGAACCTTTTCCGGAGATCACAGTGCTGGTAGCTGCCATTCCTTCAGATCGGAGCTCAGACGTCACCTTCTCAGAGCCCTTCCGCAATGCCTCCTGCAAACTCTGCAGTCAGGACCTGAGAGCAGTGCTTCTGAGCATCCAAGTCTGGAAAAGAAGTTTCTGGGGCCACGGGAAATCTTGGTAAGTGGTGCCCAAACCTGAACCACGTGTCTGTTATTAAAAAGTTAGATGCAGCGTGCTTCAATAGAGCAATGTGTGAAGAAAAACTTCACTTTTGATTGTCGTAAGTGTTTTTCTGGATTATTTACATCATTTCACTTTGAGGCACCACTGTGTTGAGAGATTCCTGTTCATTGCAATCCCTTGAATTTGAGCAACTCCAATCCCATCCAGGAATATTATTTTAAAATTTGCCATTCACTTAATTTACTTATCCAATAAATAATTATTGTGCACCTGCCATGTGCTAGACATTCTCTTAGGCCTGCAAGTGACTCTGAAGGGAAAAGTCCCTGCTTTTCGGGAGATTTTACCTTAGTTGGGGGCACAGACACTGAATAAATGACTACTTTAGTTCAGGTAGTCAGTCAGGCGAACTTCTCTGTGGAGGTGACATTTGAGCAGGGGCAGAACAAAGTCTTCTTCTTCTAAAGGCTCTATTTCCCCACAGTTCAGAAAAAAAAAATTAGTTGTTGATTCTCCCCTTTTAGCTTTTCTTGGATGTAGATCTCTTCTGTGGAGGTTGTTTATATTTGTGACTTTTGATACCCCAGCATGAAAATACACGAAAGCAGGGTCAAATCTGAAGTCTATATACTGAATACTGCAGAAAACTGAAGAAAAATTTTTTATCCAAATTGGACTTTTCTGGTCCTCTTGTTTCTGCTGTTGAAAGACAGCTCACAAAAGAATGATATGATGATACTTTCAAACTCTGTCACTACACTAACTATGGATTGTTGGACAAAGTGTTCTATTGTGAATCTTATTTTTAAATTTTGTAAGAGAGTCCTTGACACCAGAGTCATGTTTATGTATGCATAAACAGGGGCGCTTCGTAAGCAGATAACGTTTTATACACGGGAAAACCCAAGGGGTACTCATGACAGCGTCTTACCGGGGTAACTGACGGATGTCTCCCGAATACTGTTCATATTTGTAGTTTACCACGTACCACTGGGAACTATAAAATTTACAAGCCTGAAAGAAAATAAAAAAAGAACAATTAAAAATGATTATTAAAAAGATCAGCTATGCAGGGCAAAAAGGACCACAAACACAAGTCTCACCATCTCTGGGGTGGTGCTAAGGTGGCTATGTTAGTGGTTTGAAGGCAGGTAAGAGGTTTGCTTGTGCTTAATAATCATTTCACATTTTTCGGTGAAATGAAAAGCTAACCTTTCCCAGACTCTTGGAGGTGGAATCATTTAACATATTTAGTCTATTTTTCTCCATCACAGAAGGCCTAATTTAATCATCCACCGAATCACGCCAGATCCGTTGCTAACCTCAAGTACCATCAGTTTTCAGCTTGACTTGGCAAGCCTTTCCATATGCAACAGTTCTTAGTAGTGAAAGCTGCTATTATTCATCGGTAATCCTTTTGTCATAATTTTAGCCCATTTCTTCCTCTTCTTGGATCAGTAATGTATCCTTTTCCTCTTCATATCAACCCTGTTGTCAACTTGAAATCCGTTTTTCAGTTTATCTCACTGCCTTCTAAGGCCTTGACTTCTCCACTGTTACTCACTGATTTCATAAATATCTGTGAATAAAAGATGACTAAAATCTTTTTTAAAAACAAAGTTAATGGCATGACATAATTATCTGATAGGGGTGCATAATAAATGGTTTCACAGTATTTACTGATGGCAAACACTTCCCCAACACCTCCCGTGCATGTAGCCTGCATTGACTGTGGGTTGGTAATGGGGATTTCATTAGGTGACTTTTAAGATTCCTTTTGATTCTAAAATTACATGATTCTGGGGGATAAAACAGCTCATAGGATGATGAAGAAACTGTCCTCTCGTATCAGTAGCATAATAAATTTACTGCAGTGCGAGGAATAAAGACCTGTGATTGCCTTTGTGACCAAGAAGGGGACAGGCATGATCTCTTTGTGACAATAATCATTCAAGGCGCACAAGTGCTGCAGCAGAGAGCTTTGGCGCCGTCTTTGCAGAAACAGGAAGTGGGAGGGAACGGCGCAGAGGACTGTGTAGAAAGGTTGGTGGGGAACACAAGGTGCAGGTCCCGGGCCCAAGAGGCACGGAAAAGGCAGGGGAGGAGGAGAGGGGTCAGGAGTCCCCTGCCACTCTGGACTTCTCTGGCCTTGCACTGTCAGCACCGCAGCTTTATTTGCTTAGGGGAATACCCACACACTGAGGGCTAAACAATGCATCAGCCCGGGACAAAGATAGGAGTGGGAGCACGGTGGTGAGAGCACAGAAGAGTTTCAAAACAAAACAGTAGCAAAGCAGACGGGCATGGATAAAAGCTAAAGGCAACTCAGGAGGTCTGTAATGACTCGATTGAGGGGGATGTGAACAAAACTGAGTATTTAGCTAATATTAAATTTCTTAACTTGCCGATTCTGAAGATCACATGCTTCTGGACATAAGAGGAACACAGCTCTGATATGCCCCATGGCTAAAAAGTGCCATCTTCATTTTAGATAAAGATGCCTGGGGTTCAGGCAAGGGGATACAGACCCAGGGTATCCAGACAGGGAGACAGAACAGTAGTGATTCTAGCTCTTTTTCACCCTCTCTCACTTCCTTTCCTTTCTCTGCAGCTTGCTGTAGTTTTCAAATGAAACAAAATGCGTTTTTAAATAGAAAACAAAAGCATAGAGCCAACTTCCGTTTTGCATTTTCTTTCAATCTTTTTTTCCCAAGTAAATGCTTGAATTTAAATATTGTTTTATTTATTTATCTATCCACTGAGGGCATATTCTAGAGATTTTTCACATTTGCTTTCTAAATATTATGACCACTTTAAAGATGTAGAATAAAATATCATACTCTAATTTACTAACCCAGCCTCCTAACTTCGGAGGTCTTTTATTCATTCATTCTTGCATGCATTCATTCATTCAACAGACATTCCTGAGCCCTCACTATGTGCTTGGGGTTGTTCTAAGGGATGGAAATCCAGTGGTGAATGAGACATCAAAATTCGTGCCCTCTTGAAACTTATTCCTGTGGGATGAGCTGGTGAATAAACACAAAGGTAAGTAAACTGTGCAATATATTAACAAATGATAAGCACCACGAAAAATAAAGCAGAGGAAGGGAGATGGATAGAGCTGGGGAAAGGGAGTCAACTTCATAGAATGTTTAGGGTAGGTAGGTGGGTGGCTATTACATTTGCTATTGGAACAAAGACTTATGGAAGAAATCAGAACGAGTGTGGCTATTGTGGCTACTTGAAACTTTGTGCTATGGTCGAAAAAAATGCTTCTGAGTATTTTTTCATGCATTTGGCCTTCTCATCCTTCCCAGGTCCCACCTACTTTGGATTATTTCTGGAACTTCTATCATGATTTTGGTCAAATTATTTTATTCATTTGGATCTCAGATTTAGCTATGGAACATTTAGATACTGGAATGGACTAGAAATTTCTGCCCTATATGTGTCTATACTTCCTGATCTGGAAGTTTTAATGGCAGAAGGATGCACTGGCTTACTCGTCGCTTTTTCTTTCTATGCATAGTACCTGTGTTTAGCCATGATAACCAAGCATAGTTGTGCACATAACACACCATTTTCATAATATGCCACAGGCTTAATGGAATGAATCCGAGATGTGCTCATCCTGAATGCCACTGACCAAAAGGGAATGTGGTACTTCCTGCTATTGGTGTAATTTAGCAAAGAAATAGCTCTTTTTTCTTGTTGTGGAGTGGCATGGGTCAGATACTGTACCATTAGGTACTTTACATATAACCTTAATAAGCACTCTCTGAAATTTTATTATTCTCATTTTATAGTTCACTGAGGAAAAGAGAGGCTCAGATCTTTGCTGAAGAACCTACACATGAGAGAAGTAGGGTTTCGAAATGGATTTGTTTGACTCTTGAAGTCCATTCAGCTGATTTATGAATTGTTAGGATGACAGCAGACTTTTTTTGAGCACAACTGGACCATAATTCCAGATGTCTGTGTGGTGTTTTTGTTTCGGCCTTGGAGTCCGACAGACCTGGTTTTGAATTTGGGTATTAGCTGTGTGATCCCAGTTAAGTGACTTAACATCTCTAAATTTCTTTATCTATCTAAATAACACCAACTTTAATAGGATCCAATAACCTAATTCCTATATATATAAAGTATTTAGCATAGGGTAAGTACTTAATAAATACTTGCTTTAAAAAGATCAATTTTTCCAGCAAGTTTGACTCAGTCTATAATTCACATTCACAATAGTTGATAATAACTTATTCTTCTCCTGATTTATAAAAGTACAGTTCCAGAAAGACAATTTAGCTCTAATTAGCAAAGAGTTCTGTTTGAATCAAAGTCCTTCTGAATTTATTTGCTGGTGGGTAGATGAGGAACAGGGTTGGACTAGATGACCCTTAGGAAACTTTTCTAAATCTGTGGTTTCTCTGATTCTGAGAAAACTAGTGCATTTTACAAACACATAAATGTTTCTCCTACATAGTTATGGCATTTTGGAAATGTTGCGCATAGAAAATCATTCTCTTTTCTTTGTTCTTGCCCACACAGTCACTCTAAGAAGATCATTAAGGACTATTATAATTATGATTACAACTCTTCTTTGTCCAAAAACTAAGCTAAAATGACCTGTTGCAAATTCAAAGTCACAGGCTACAACTGCACTTGCTACAATAAGGCGATGATACCAACCCCACAACACTGGTTTCAAAACACCAACTCCTTACCCCCTTTAAAACGAGGCTGCCAAAGTCTACTACAAAGGTAAAGACTGAATATCCAGCAGAAGTTTGCTAAGCTGGTTAATTTTTCCAAACAAATGACCCAAGTCATGTTTTACTCATTTATTGTGTTTGCTTGTTCAATCTTTATACTTGCCATCTCCGCTGGTGAGATAGGTAAGACACACACACACAAAGCTGAGCCAGGTCAACATGGTGAAGGCTTTAATGCCATTCTCCTGTGTTCTAAATTGTATTGGGTTCATGAAGTTTTTGAGGTTGCAAATTAAAATGTAGGTTCCTGGGGCCCACATGGACCCAACTGAATCAGCATCTCTATAGGGGGGCCAAAATCCATGGGAATAACACTGTGGCTTGGGCCTTGTCATTTTGTTTGCCTATGAATGGAAAGCATTAGGGTCCTAGCTTTATACGGTGGATTGGAGTAATTGAGATCACCCTCCACTTTTCACTCAAGTGGACACAGCCTTTTAAAAGAGCAGGGAGCACATCAACTCCAGCATGGAGCTTATGATAAGAAAATTTATAGGGTGTCATCAATATATATTTCTTAAATGGATGAATGGTCTACATTCTTTTTCCTTTAGAAACTACTAAACATGACACTTTGAAAGTTCTAAACATCAAAATATTTTAGAAAAGCCTGGACCATTGTAAAGAGCAACCTAAAATACTATCAAGAAAATATTATGTTTTTTCCACTCTGGAGAGAATCATCAGACTCAATTCAAATCGTGTTGCATACCTCAAATCGCAATTTGGGTTTGGCAATGCAATTTGTCCATCTCTTAAAAGGGCTGATTATTAGATTCTGGCTACAGAGCTATAAGCAGGTAATAGATGGCTTTTTAGATGTGAAATTATTTTTCTTTCTAGCTATACAGGTTTATTTAATTGCATGATTGCTTTCTTGCCAGAAAGACTTATGCAACCACAAAAGGTGTTCATTTTGGCCCTTAGTCACCACGGATATTAATTCTGTATTTGTAAAATGATTGTGGTGATTTTCACATTCGTGCCTGTGTATATAAAGTTGAGAAATAACTGTGGCTATTGTATAAACGTTGAAAATGTAGCATCAGGAAGTCGGGTGAATTTAGGCAAATTAGGTATTGCAAGGGTAGGGGAGAATTCATTGTCCACATTGAGATACTTCAAAGTGCAAGGTGATACTATTAACCAGGCCAACAGGTAGAACATGTAACTCTTCCTGCAAATCAGGACATGTGGTCACTTAATACATCAATATTTTAGAGTAAAAGAGAAAAGACATTGAAAACGTTTCTTGATTTAATTGGATCATATTATGTCTTCCTTTAAAATGAAATAATTTATGCAGTACAAAAATAAGTTGAAGAGTTAATGATTTTTTAAAGCGTACATTACACTCTTGGGAGGGACCTAAAAACAATGAGTTTGGACAAAATAAATGATATAAATATAGAGATGGCTCCGTTTTAGAAATCACAGTACAATCTTATTTAATGGATTTGGAGTCTGATTTTTTATAAAATATTATTTGAAATTAGATGGTGTTACTAGTCTATAAATATGCCTGTATAATGTAAATTTGAATGTCATATCACATGCCAAGCACAAGTGAAAATCCTTTTTTTAACTATATTGTTACTGTGAATTATAGAGTAACTTAATTTGTTATGTGTTGATTCTAAATTGAAAATGAACCAAAATATTTGGTTCGTCATTTCAGAATGTGCTGTGTTGTTACAGTTGCACAAACTGTGAAATTAGACGTTCAGAAATCACACCTGTTGTGACCTGGGACCATACTTCTAATTTCCCGACTAGATCTCACAAGCAATTTGTCAGGACATGAATAATGGGTGGTACTAAAAACCTTAGTAATATTATGATAACATTCTTTTCATGTAAGGCACAAGATCTGGGTCGTAACTCAATGCCATTAAAATTTTAGGATCAAACTTAAAAGAGTTTTTTTTTCATCCTTGTCCTTTAGGGTCTCTCTGACTTTTACTTCTGTGTTTTCATTCTTTTATCACCACACATTGTATGATGCTTTTTACTGGGAAAGAGAGGCTAATTTAGAATTGGAAGAGTTTTGCATACTTAGAAATAAGACTATTATTCTAGGGATTTTGGTGACAAGAAAATAAATTTCTTCAGGGTCATTAATGTGAAACACAAAACCATTTTGTCTTCATTATTTTCATCAGTGTTATAGATACAGATGTAGATATAGATATAAGCCTTGATTCTTGAATGTTCCTAGAACTCTTAAGTCCCTGAGTGTTTTAGGTCTTGACCAAAGTGAAACTTGGATTCAAAACTTACTCCTCACTTCATCATTATTCTATTCCCACAGCAGGTCGATTTCCAGAAATCGCAGTGGGCTGTGCTGGCGGAGCCCCTTGCTACCTTAGTAGTCTGTCTGGATTTCTCTCAGCCATTGAGCTGGAGTGGTCTCTAGGCCGTTGCTCCCTGGTGGGCCTCTGCATCCTTCTCAGTTCTCTGCTCTCTCATCTTCTTTGTTACGAGAGATCAAACCAAGAGCTTAGTTTTAATCAGTGTTCTGAGCTTCTGGCTTCATAGTATCTTTTTGTGCATATTAAAGTGAAAACTTTGCCAGATGAGTTTTGCTCAGGAAGCATGCATCCTATTTATAGAGCCCTTTAATTGCTCCCCCAACTCCCAGTGGGAGGGAGGGGTGCTTGTTTGATCACAAAAGTGTTTGATTTTTTTTGTGGTCATAGATGTTGATTTTAAGCCATTTATGAGGATCAGATAAAGACGTCGCTCCCGAGTTATTTTCCAAATGTTTTCATGCCATTTCTATGTTTATTTTTAGGAACAAGGCATTGGGATTATTAATATCTCTATTTGAAGATGGAGACACCGAGGCAGAAAGCATAAGTTTGTCAAAATGAAGGACATATTCCCTTGTGAACAGTGGACATGCCCTCATCAGATCAGGCTAAGTAAGCACATGACTTAAAGTAATTTCTCAATCGGAGGTGACAGCGTGGGTAAGAGCACACAGCATGGGGTCAGAGAGTTGGGGCTCTCAGCCAGGCTCTGGGTGAATTTGAGCAAGTTGGCTTATCGTTCAGAGCCTGCCTTCCAGCCTGTACAACGAGGCAGTAGTAAATCTGTGTCACAGAGTGCTCAAAATACGTGTACATGCGTCCAATGCTGGTCAGCCACGGCCTGATGTGAATTTAATATACCCATGAAATGCTTCAGTGGATGTGAAATAAGCTTATATTCTTGTGTGGGGAATATTTAAATTGCAGTTAATAGAGAGGAAAGAGAATTAATAACGGAGAAAACAGAAAAGGGAGAGACCGTTCATTCATGTTGTTTAAACTCCCATTAAAAATCGGAAGTTATTCAAGATTAAAAAAAAAAATGAAGGATGCCCACCACCTTTCACAAGTGGCTGGGAGTTGTCAAAGTAGAGCACGGTGAGAGATAATCCGAAATTTGTCCTGAGGTGGATGTGTTTAAACTTGACTCATGCCCGTGTGCTGCCTAGCAACCACAGTAATTGTCCTTGTCACCCATGGGGAGCCACAGGGCAATTCAGCACAGGGTGGACCAAAGCGGTGGCTTAGTTCAGTGCAACAACCTCTCTGCGAGGGAGACACATGTTTCTGCAAAACCCTGCAAGCATCTGTGAATCCATTTCGGTGCTGGCTTTATCAGGTTTCAAACATCCAGCCCAGGTGTCTCAAAGTGTGGCCCACTCACTACATGCATCAGAGTTACCCAGACAGAACTGCAGTGGAGTCGGTAGGGTGGAGCAGGAGAGAAGGGTTCCTTGCAGACGACAATGACAGAAAAGCCCCGCGGGAGCAGTTAGCATTGTGGCAGAGAGGCCAGGCCTAGATGGCATGGGTTGGCATGCTGGCTGTGTCTATTCCTGGCTATATCATGTTGGACACATTGCTTAATCTTTCCATGACAGTTTCCTCATCATTAAAAGGCGCTATGATGACAATGATGAAACATAGATTTGTAATTCTTTCAAGTAAAGGGCTTAAGAGCATTATCTGGCACAAAGTAAGTAGTCAATAAAGATGAGCTTCCATTAACTACTGGGGTCAAGGTTTTTCTGCCAGCCTAATTCTCTGGGGTCATTTCTCAGTCTTAACCCAGCTCTCTGGTGACCCCTCTCATTTTATCTACTCTCTCCAGGCTTCAGCATTCATGTTCCATTACCATCACGTGATACTTGTAACTGTCGTTTCTTATCCTCTCCTAGCCTGTAAAACCTGGGTTGCACTTTATTTTCATCTTTAAAACCAAGCACAACTATGGGAATTTTCACAGTGGTTTCACTGTGAATAATGTACAAGTATTAGTAGGGCAGAAGAGGGTTTCCTCCCAGGCTTCCTCTTCCTCCCTCCCTCCCCACACCCCCTCCCTCCTTTCTTTATTTCTACTTTGCATTCACGCAGTTGGGAAATACAGGATAAGAAGTTTCAGTCAAGTTGCCAAGCTGAACACTCTGCCCTGAGATTTACGACACAGAAGTCTGGCAGCTTCCTGAGGTCCAAGGTAAAAGGCATTGCATTTGATTTCTTGGAGCAGTTTTTAGGAGAAATGAGAGGCTGAGTCAGGGAGCAGTGAGGAAAGCAAGAATAACCCCAGGATGCAAGTAGGTGCAAGGGCATTCAGGAGGGGATGAAGGTGAACACGAGAAATTTCTCCCCAGGAGAGACCAAGCAAGACAAAGGGAAAGGGGGTCCACCTGAGCTCAGCTGAAGTGGAAGTTCTCAGAGGACCATAGGAACAAAGGGATCAATCTGGCTATCTGAAGTTGGGGCACAGAAGCTCCTAGAAGCACAAACAGATCCGAAGGCCTCTAAGAACCCTAGAGTATCCTTAGAAGCCTCAGTGTGGCACTGATGTGCTTTTCAGGCCGTGCTTCCACTGGGAAGCAGGGAACCTTGCCACCTTGGTTGGATCTAGAGACTGGGGGTGGCTTTCAGGATCAGTCCTCGGGCGTAAGAGGTGAGCTGATGGGCTCCACCTGGACGGAATACCCGGCAATAAAATGAGCAGCTGATAAAAGGCAACAGCTGAAGCGGGCTGGCCACCCAATCCCAGACCTCAGAGCCTCAGGTACCAGAGACGACAGCAGAGATTTGAGCACCCCTGGTTCATGTAAGGGCAATTTCCCACAGCCTGAGGGCGACTGCTATAATCTTGAAAGCACCCACATGCCCTATACACCCAGAATGAAGTGAAAAGTCCCTAACATCATGGAAGCATTCATACTTCCATTGTAGTTACGTGACAAATGATTAAGAAAGGACTGTCAGATGAGCTTCATGGCTTCTGTGATGGATACATACGCCCAGTAGGTAGAATCTTAATGTCAAATACATATGGGATTTTGCTCCATGAGATAATTTCATTATCACATTAAACTAATAATAATAATAAAATATCTGATGTTGTCTCTCAGGTGACTACTGAATACTTTGAAGAAGAAAGTAAATTTTATCTTTTGGAGACAAGGTTTGGAGATAGATTTGGTTGCTTCCAATTCTGGCAGCATTTTAGGATACAGTCTAAATAATTTTTTCCAAAATATTTTTCTATTACAAAAATTCATCTGTAACATCACAACAATTTTCCATTTCCCCTACAATCCCAAACTTGTGAGGCAACTGATGTTATGAGTTTGATGTCTATGTTTAAAGTATTTTTTCTAGGCTTATATGAACATACTGACATATACACTTGTAGGTTTTATAGTATCAAAAATGTCATACTATATATTCTGCAACATACTTTTTTCTCTTAACAACATATCACGGGCATCCAAATTAATATATTAATATAATAATAAATATATTAAGATTATTACAAAATATAAATATGCCAAAACTGATTCAACCCCACCCCTATCAACTGATATTAAAAATTGTCCAGCACAGCAATAGCCATGCTTATAATTATATTTTCATGCCCTATTGTTTGTTTTCATGATATACATACATATTGTATACTTATAAGATACCCTTGAATTACATCTCAAAAGTTTATAGACCTATATTACAAACAAGGTGTAATAAGGTTTCTTTCCCTATATTCCCACTATTACTAAATGACATTCATCTTAGAATGTTTCTTTCTTCAGATATTATATGTTATTTTTGTTTTAGTTTGGATTCCATGACTACAAGTGAGGCTTAGCAACTTTGTTTGCCTCTTGGCCAACTGCTTTTCTTCTTTTTGAACTGCTTGCTCACATTTTTTGCTTGTATTTTCTTGGATTATTTATCTTTTTCTTACTAATTTGTAGGATTCTGAATATTAGGTGTGTGTGTGAGTGTGTGTGCGCGTGTGTGGGGGGCAAAAGATATAATGAGTTGCAAATAATTTCTATGATGAAATATTTTCTTTTGGCTTTATTTATGCAAAAATTTTAAAAAATTAAAATTTTTATTTGCTCCCATCTGTCCATTTTCCATCACTTTCTACTTAAAGATGTTTTCCTATATTTTTACAATCTTTGTTTTCAAAATTTAGATTTTAAGTGTTTATCTGGAATTAATTATTTAGATTTTTAATATTTGTCTGGAATTAATTTTTGTATGTAATGTGAGCTGGAGCCCTAACTTTATTTTCATCCAAAATGGAGAGCCAAGTGGTCTTTGTTGAACTGTCCACCCTTCCCCAGAGAATGGAAGTGCCACATTTACCATTTATCAAGAAACCAATGCACTTGGATCTGTTTCTGTGTTCTCTGTTTCATTTCACTGGTTTGTTTATTCCAGAATATAAAAAAAAATTTGGAAAGTGTCTCAATTGACTTTTAAAGCTCTCATTTCTCTACCAAAGAAGACAAAGAAAACTAGAGCCAAGTTTCACTCATGAGTATAAACACAAAACTTTGAAATAAAATGTGCGCAATTCTCATGTAGTAGAGCATAAAGGTAATCATACAACTTGAACAAGAACTATTGGGACAAGAACTTGGAATTCAATATTATAAACATTCTGGGTGATACCAGAAACACAAGTATAGACTCTCAGGACAGCAAACTATTAGTTCTATTTTAGCACTAAATGTAGGCAGGAAAGTTATCATATCAATGGACTGAATATGCATTTTGTAACATAAGGTAGCCAGTCTTTACAATGACTATAGAGACCAAGAAGGACCCTTCTTAGACATTTCTTTTATGCCAGAAAATGTCATAAAACACCAAGTCAAGAATAACCCAGGATGCCCAGTATTAACATTATTATTCAACACTGTTTTAGAGATAGTAGATAATAAAACAAGACAAAATTAAAGAGATAATATCATTATTAGAAAAGAAGAAAATTTTAATTGTATCCAGATGATAGGACTACACACCTAAAATCAGGTAAGAACCATTAGGATAAGAGAGTTTAGCAAGCTATTAATAGCTATATATTCTGGAAAATTAACAGCTTTTCAAGAATAGCAGCAATGAACACAAAGGAAAAGGAAAAGGAAAAGGATTTTTGAAATGCCACTCATATTTGCAACAAAACTGTAAAATATCCAGAAATCAATTTAACAACAAAGTTAAAGAGCTTTGTGAAGAAAGTGTGATATTTTAGTGAAGAACACACAAGAAGACCCAGGTAAATATTCCCTGTTTGCAATTCAATATTATAAATACTTCAAATCCTACCTAAATTTCTGCATAGCCTCGCAGAACTTTTGTAGACCTGGTCTCCATGATTCTTGAGTAGAAAATGATTTGCCTACTCTTTTTTTTTTTTAAACAGTGATGCCTTTGTAGGTATTAAAACTTCCTCTAAAGCAACTGTAAACAAAATATCGTACTAATGTCACACTTACTTTTATCCGTAAATGTGAAAACAGTATACTCAGATATCCTGAGGTTATCTAAATCTGTACTTTTTTCTTTTTTTCTACCTCCTAAGAAGGTGCTGCAATTTAATGTGAACTTTGGGAAATAAATATGAAATAATGAAACTGGGAAGACATAATAAATAGGTACATTTATGACAAAAGAGGATCTGGATTGAAGAGTACGACATAAAATGTGTATGAGTAATCAGATTGGTATTACTAGCACACTAAGAAGGCCAGCTTATATCATACAAATGTGTTTGCAAGCTGAGAAAGGGTCTTGCTGCTGTGTATGATGTTAACAAAATCCAAATTGGGAGATGTTATCTTCTCACCATTAAAGACTGCATTTAGGCTCCGTGCTTTCAGTTTGACTTGCGCTGGGCTGAATTTTACTATTGCATTTTCTGTAAAGGAGGCCCTGGCTTCATTTATCTCTTCAGTAAACATCTGCTGAATAGCTATGTGCCAGCCCAATGCCTGCCCTGAAGTGTCTTGCAGTCTGGTGAGGAGAAGCAGCAGCAGTTTTGCAGGCCTGTCCTATGCCAATCAAATGCAAGGAGACAGTACGCCAATCAAGTTTCATCAGCCCCCTAAAGTGGTCCACAGGGTTTTACCATGAACTATTTCCATAGTGAGAACTTGAGAGAAATTTATCTCTTAAAGTAGAAACCATATTATTCAAAATTGTGGTATAGGCTATAGCATTTCCTATAACTTGGTCCCAATAAGTAAAATGAAGTTATACATTTCTATTAAGAATAGTCAAATATTTCTCTATGTGGGGATTTTAAGTTAAGTAAAACACACACACAAACAAAAAATCCCAAAACTTGAATAGTCAGTAGGTAATGAAAAATGATCATTAAGATAAAGGAATGCATCTGCAGGTCCTGAAGGTTGAAAGACATCAACTAACCATAGGTATTTGAAATTCTCTACAGAAAAGGTGAGGCGGAAAATACTCGAAAATACTCGTACAACTGCATTAGGAGTCACCTGGGGGGCTTTGTAAAATAAAGGATTGGAAGCACCCCATTTACCTCTTTCACCAGTAAGTTTTCTGCCCTGTGCTCTGCGTCTTCAGGTACCGTTGAGTACAACGTCCGGATATCCCAGGAGACGGTGGCTGTCTGGGAGGGACAAAGAGGAGAAATTAGGCCCCAGTCTTGATAGCGCTGCACAGACCACTGTATCAAAAACACCGTGGGGAAGGAGTTTAGGTCTCAGCACGAGACCATCAGAGAAGACAGAGACACTTCCATGGTTCTGACCAATTTAATCTGCAGGAGAGAAGACCCAGACCCTCCTCTGAGTACCACCGTGAGCGCGATGACCATTACTGTCCTATCTGTGAAGCCATCATTTCAAGCTGCTTCCTCCCCAGCAGAAAACAAAAATTTGGGAATCCCTAGATTGCGACTAGTTTATTTCTACTGGTGTCTTTTTTTGTGTGTGGTTATTGTTAATGCTACCATAAATTGGAAATGAAGGAGAAAATTTACAAAATCAGTATTATTTTAATCCTATTGTAAATCTCTTGAATATCCACAGGGTAAATTTAGCCCATTTTAGATGTGTTCTCTCTCTCTCTCTCTCTGTCTCTCTCTGTCTGTCTGTCTGTCTGTCTCTCTGTCTCTTTCTCTCTCTGTAGCGACAATTAGAGATAGGAGAGAAACAAAGAGTGTTCAGTAAATCTGCACCTTGAAGAAAATAAGTCATGTTTTTTATGTCTTTTTTGATGTTGAAATAAACAAAATATTTTCAGCTTTGATGCTAAACAAACAACTTTCTATTAAATGAATACACATGAATGAAAGAATAAAGTATCTCTTAAAACAAAACACCTAATGCAGAACTCCGATGGGGTTTCGTCTTTATGAATCTCAAGCTCTCAAGCCGGGGAGAACGGGACACCATGCAGACAGTAACGTTTGTCGCCGGTCACAGGCTTCATTTCGTCCGTACACCTTGGAGATGACAGGGATGCTGGGATGGTGAGTCTGTTCACAGACATGGTGGGATCTGTTATTCTGTACATCCCCAAACCCATGCATGATTCATCAGGGTTTTTAAAGCACCAAATTAACTTCATTTGAACTGTTCTATGGGGAGTGACTACTATGGAGTATAGCTCCTGTTTTCTTCAAATTCCCTCTTTTCTTGATGTAAATGCCACGAGGACAAGAAATGTGGTCTTTTGTGCTCACTACTACAACCTGGGTGCTGAGCTGGAGGCTTCAATACTCACTTGTTGAATGTGTTCAGTATGAGGATGTATGTACAGGTTGTGTGTGTGCATGTGGTGTGGGAGTATCTGTGTGACACGTGTACAAATGTGCCTGTGTGTCTGTGTGAGTGTGTGTGTGTGTAATATATAAAAATGCAAGTATGCGTGGTAGTGTGCTGTATTTCAGTGTGTGTATAAATGTGTGCTGTGTGAATGTGTGTGTGATATGTGAGCACGTGTATATGCATGTGTGGGTGGGTGTGGTATGTGAGTGTATCTATGTTGAGTTGGTATGAGTGTGTGTGTGCTTTGGGGACCATGGGGCTTAGACATGGTGAAAGAAGAACAATGTTATGTGAATCTAACAGGATAAAAAACAATGAGAAAAGTACGAGTTTATGACATCTTACAGAGTTGTTTGTACATCCCTGCCAACATAAGTGCACGGTGGCAAGTTCGCAAACTTAATTGTCAGATTTCGGGGACAATGACAGCTCTGATGTCCATTCCAGGAAAAGAGTTCCATGATTGCTTTGAAGGGTGGACTAGCTGCTGGTGTCAGTGCACAGCTTTCCAAGGGGAGTCCTTTGAAGGTGACCGTAGTGATGTTCAGCAATGAGGTAGGTAGCACTCTTTCTAGGATGAGTTTGCAGAATTAATTGTCACACCTCGTTCAGACACAGGGAGCCCTTGCTTCCCACAGGAAGTATGATAGGGCCAATTCAGGATGCATTATTATTTAGATTTTATGTTTTTTATTCCTTTTGAATTTCCTCTTTCAACGAGCTTCTTTTATGTTAGTCACTCTGTTAGATAAAGAGTAAATAAACTGTTGAAAGTTTGGACTAGAAGATTAAAATCCATCCCTAAATAGAGCTTCGGAGATTACTGCTGGACTTCAATTATCTGGGGATAACTTGCTTCCTGTTTGGACAGATAATGCTCAGATATAGTGTCACTTGATTGGTTTCCAGGAAACATTATTATAATCAACGGGTAAGATTAGGGATTATTTTTTTCTAATTCAAGGAATTTTCTACATTTCAGCCACTATTTTATAATAATTTTTTATACAATAAAAGCAAAAGATTCCTCTTTTTCATTATGCACCATAGTCTCCTATTGATTTCTTGCCTTCTTTTAAAGCAAAAGCTGCTCTAAATACTCTAAGTCTGATGGGGAGTAGGGTAACATGGCCCACCCAGATGTAAGCTTCCCGTGAAGTTATACCATGAGCCTATTGTTCCACTAAGATCGGTGCTCTGTCATATAAAACAATACAGTTAATACTAAGCTAGTTTAAGAAACTGTTTTTTTTCTTTAATGGTAAGTTTTGGAATGTGAGCTCAGGTTTCCAATAATCGTAATCACATGGCTACTGGATGCGTGATGTCATCTAGTAAAGATAGAGCCCCAAATACATAAGCTAATGCTCACGTGCAATGTATGAGATTAGAAATTCATTCAGGTTGGGGGTTTAACAACTAATCATGCATCCAGTCACGGGTACAATGGCTGTGAGTGATTCTTGATGACCTCTGATTATGAAATGGTGTTGATTCATTACTAAATAAGACAACTGGGATTGAATCACCCTCATGTAACCGTGTGATAAATCTAAAACATTATTTTACTACATGCATGAAATTTTGTACATCTAACACCTTGCACCAAATACACAAGATAACAGGTAAAGGAATACATGCATAGTGAATGCTTATAACATGCTGATGACCTCAGTTATATTTTGTAGTAATACTGGAGAATTTGCCTGAAAAAGCAGAAGGCCTCCATAAAGTTTCAACTTCTATTCATTTTTTGATTTCTTTCACGTGTCTCTGTTGAAGCAATCATAAAGAAAAAAAAGTATACAGAGTCATCTTCTTAAGGGTGTTAATATGGCTACAAATAATTTCTTTTCTGAGAATTAGATGCTTTCAGACCACTACAAATTGCCTTGGCCACAGCATACTTCCTGTTCTCTTTTCACAGTTTCTGGTCTACAATTAGCACAGCTCAATAGCAGGGACTGGATCTGAGGCTGCCCTGGACCTTAGCCACATTCCTCCTTGGGGGGCAGAGTTTTCTAAGGGGGCTATTGTCCAGAGATTAGGCATTTGGAAAGAAAAACTACCATTTTATTTATGAAGCAATGCATAAATAAAGCAGGCCTGTGTTTGCAATTTCAGGTCTATAATACTCAGACATCTTAGTCTGCAGCCCTGTCACTTTCTGGTTCCTTCTACTCTGCAATGAGTAGTGGCTGCTGTGTCACAGCCACCGTTCCACCGGCTGACCACAGATGACTTCATTCCAAGTACATTGGAGCCATTTCTCAATTGGCCAAAGCCTACTGTCACAGTCTGGAGGCTGCTTTTCCTATCCCGGGGCTGAGCAGAGCTTCCTGTGAAGTACTGTAGATCCCAGCTGCTCAAAAAAGAAGACACACATGATGGTGTCTGCAGCCATCACTCACTCCCAGCGTGGGGAGTTAACAAATCTCACAATGGGGACTATTAACTAGCTCTTTGTGATCAAGTCCAACCCAAGCAGTGTGTTTTAGAGTGATCTTCACCCAAATTTCTCAGACTAAGAGACTGACAGGGCCTTTTATTTTCATAGAACAGGTACTTATACTACATAAGTTGCTTGAAAAACAATATTTAGCATATTCAGAGGAGTATTATGACCTCATTTTGTTTCTTTAAAATACATGAGACCATCACTTTAATACTTTCATTGTGCTTTAAGGGGAAGGTCCTTGTTTTGCTGGAGTTAAACATGGGAAATGCACAGAGAGTGACAAGCTGGCCCTAAGTGGACAGTTGTCCTCACCCAGCCAAGTCAGGCGTGGGGACTTCTCTGTCATGGTGTTCATGTGTATCAGCAGCGAATTTGGAGACCTGTTTCAAGGTTGTTTTTTTTTGTTTCTTTTTATTCTTGGACAGACAAACTGCAGAGCAAGTCATTTCACCTCTTTTTTGGGGGATTCATTGTCTAGGTTCCAGAATCTGCCTCACATCCTCTAAAGAGGGGAGGATGTAACTTTCTATGTGTGGGAAAAACGTGAACGTGAACAGAACCCAGTGCTCCAACAAGGAAAACATAGTTAGGCATCAGGATCACCCCTCAGCGAGGACCCAGAGGCAGTGGTCTGAGTGTGCTCTCCAGGGAGGCAGCGTGGAGTAGCCTGTGGCTGGGCGTCCAGCCCACGTGGCCCTGTGGAGAGCAATGGGCCTTGACGAGCCAGCCCTCTACGGCCGACCCAGGCCGGCACCTTTCCTGGGGGCCGCTCCCAGCCCTTCCGTGCTGGGCTCTGTCTGCGCAAGCCTGGCCCGTGCTCCTCCTCTCCTGGCTGTCCTAGTCCCTTCCTCAGCTCACGTTGAGAACAGGTGCTGGCTCCTTCCGCACATCTCTAATTCATCCAACATGCAAGTCCTCTTCTCTGAACGTGCTCATTTGCTCTCCTTATCACATGTGAGGTCTGCAGCTGAACTACAGAAACTTTTAGAACCAAAAGCTCTGCTAGTGATCAATTCAGACAGTCATTTTACTGTGTGTGTATTTTGTTTGTTTGTTTTGCTTTTTAATGTAAGTCAGCCACAATAAGTCCATTTTGGGAATAAAATATGACAATACATGAAATGTGTTGCCGTGTTCTTTATTGTTTCTTTGGTAGATGTGTTTAATCTTTTTAGGGAATGCAGACATGTGTTTGTATGATGCTTTTGTATTCCATCTCTGACCACCTACATTACCCCTATCTTAATGTCTTGAACAATCCTTTTTCTTTTTTTTAAAGAAATAACACTGGTATTGAGATATAACTGACATGCCATAATATTCACCCTTTAAAGTATAGAATTCAGTTCACAGTGTTGTGTAATCACCACTGTTTCATTTAGAACATTTTCACACCCCTGCCCCCGTCAAAGAAACCCCATATCCAGTAGTATTTGCTTCCTGTTGTCCCTTCTCCCCAGTCCTTGACAATTACTAATTTGCTTTCTGTCTCTATGGATTTGCCTGTTCTGGACATTTCATGTAGATGGAATCATAACCACACGTGGCCTTTTGTGACTGGCTTCTTGCACGCAGTATAATGTTTCAAGGTTCATACACGCTGTAGCATGTCTCAGTACGTCATTCCTTTTTAGGCTGTATAACAGGTGTGTCCAAACTTTTGGCTTCTCTTGGGCCACACAAGGAATACACTAACACTAATAATCACTGATGAGCTAAAAATAAAATCACAAAAAGAAATCTCATAATGTTTTAAGGAAGCTTACACTTGGTGTTGGGCTGCATCCACAGCCGTCCTGGGCCGCACGCAGCACGGGCCGTGGGGTGGACAAGCTTGCTGTATAATATTCTACACTGTTTATCCATTCATCAGTTGACAGACACGTGGTTTGTTCTCCCTTTGAGGCTATTATGAATAATGCTGCTATGATTATAAATGCACACATCTTTATTTGGATATACGTTCTTAGTACAATCGAGCCCAGAGCAGTCTCCACATAACCTTATTGAACTGAAATAAGCACTCTAGAATCACTTTATTGGAGTTGCAATCATCTAATGACACCATGCACGGTGGGGCTCAGGAAGCTAATACTTTCCCCAAGTTGTGCGCCTTATTTTTCTAAGAAGCAGCTGGCCAAAAGCATGCTATTTGGACAGAAACTCTCATAGCAAAAATCAAGGTGCTTATGTTGGATTTCCATCCTCCCAATGACTCTACATCTTTACATAAGAGCCTTTTCAAATCCCAGCTTCATTAGCTTGCAAACGAGGGGAATATTATAACTTAGAAATAACCTAGTTTGACAAAGACCGTGGCTTAGCTCTTACATGGCAATGATGGCATTCTCGCATGAACACTCTGAGCCATTTAAAGCCTGTCTTTCAGTCTCAGGAGCCAAGGATTCAAAAGAGGTGGAGCTTCTGTAAAATGTTGTGTCTCAGGAAGAGAAGCAAGAAGAAGAAGAAAATTTGTGACCTTTGGCCTTTCAATTTAAAAGGTATAAGGTGGTTCTGCTTCCTCTCACAAAATGACTCATGTGGCTGAATCTGGAAGTCCCCGCTTACAAGTTGCTTTTTACAGCTAAAAACATACTATAAAAGAACAAGCCACCGGTCTGCTAAGAAATCACAATTCACTCGGCATTAATAGTGAGCCAATGAAAATTTCAGGATGGGCTCATGAGCCCTGAGACAGTCATTCTGAACTCCTGATATGAAGAAGGTTTGAGGAGACCGTGTAACTTTCCCAACAGGCCATTTCAGGTGCGCACTCCAGCCCTTTGACTTTGAACATGAAACTGCTGAGTGGTGTATGTGTAACTTTTCGAGTAAGCACCGTTTCTTGTTTATGTTAGTGGTACACATAGCTTAGCTCACGGAAGGTGGGCCACGATGCTCAATTGAAATAGAGCAATGGTACTGAGGCAGGTAGTATGGAAATAGAGGCGATTAGGTGGCCTTCCCACAGGGTAAAGCATTGCTAGCTTTCAGACCCCTAAACTTGCTTATTTAAGGTTTTATGCCCCCAGAAAGGATTCCTCCTCAGGCACTCTGTATCTTTCACTCAGCAAGAAACTCATTTCTAGTTTTTTTCACTTTTTGTTCTGCTCTTTTGTATCCACCTCTTCTTAAATCACTCAACAGTATGATTCAGTGTGTCCTTGAAACTGTCCTTGAGCTCTTGTTTTCCTTACTCTCCATGCCTGTTTCACCGAGCCACGATTTGGTGACTAAGTTCTTTATTTTTTTTGGTTTTCAGTTTCTATTGCTACCAGCCTCAAAAAGAAAGAGGACAAAAACATGAGTAGCAAATACAGTTACTGAAAAAAATTACATGCTTTTGGAATGAATGAGTTAATAAATGCATCTAAACCGCTGATTCCTAGTGAATCACTGGAAGTCACACAGATCATCCAGCCTGCTGCCAGGACCCATCCACCGGGACAAATCGTGCCCACCTGATGTGCTGACATGAAGAAAGATCCTTCTACTGCAGTCCCTTAACCTGGAAGAAGACAATTTTAATTCAATGTGTGGCAATCTTTACTGAATGCCTATGAGAGAGACCTTGCGTTGGGTACTTGAAACACAGTGATAAGCTGATTTCTCCCTTGCCTCTTAACAGAAGGCATGTGAAAAAGTTCATTAAGGGTTCCAGGAAGGAAATTCGCCTTTGTTGACTGCAGCTCTGGGCCAGGCGCTGTACTGGGGGGACGGAGCCTCTGGAGAAGGGACTCACAATCTCAGCACTGTTTTTTTTTTTTAAATGTGACATGTTCAGTGTTGTCAAAGAGGAAAGTATCACAGTAATGATCACCTCCTTCATCATCAGACGATGTCAATTATTTCATCCGTCTTATTCTCAAATTTCATCTCAGAGGGCCTTCTGGTTGCTAAAGATGCTACTGCTTTGGGCCAAATTCTGCTCCAGTCACTGGGACATCCTGTCTTACTTAAGGCTAGAAGCTCATAGTGAGAAACAAGTGACAGAGGCATGAAAAGGTAAATGGAGATCTTTCTCAGCACTGCGAAGGGCTATGAACAGAAGCGAACAGGGTGATGTGACAGAGACACACGTGTGGGAGTGGGGTGATGTACACTAGGTGGGAAGTCAGGGATGTGTCTTTGAAGAGGTGGCACTTGAACCACATTGTGAATGGAAATGGGAGCCAGCCGAGCAGAAAGCGTGAAAGCCCTGTGAGCTTGGCGAGTTCCGGAAAGCAAGAGAATGTGAGGTGTCTTTGTAGTGACAAGGGACGTGATGAGACTGGGAGCTAAGCGCTCAGAGTTCATCAAGAACCAGATGATGAGGCAATGAAAACCCACCGGGAAGTTTTAACTAGAGGCCTGGCATCATCTGATTTACATGTCTACAAGTTTCTATTACATGAATCACAGAGGGCCAGGGAGGAAGCAGGAAGACATGGGAAAGGCCACTTCTGGGGACCCAAGTCGAAAAGGATGATGATGATGATGACGGCTTGGGCCGGGAGCGTGAATAGAGAGAAACAAAGTAGGAACACTGCCTTGGGAAATACTAATCTCCTTTAAGGTGTATCCAATACCAGATAAAGCCGCTGTTTCTTGATATTTCTTAACTGTAAGCACTCTTAACTTTATTTTTCATCCGTATTAGGGCACACGCTTCTCAATCACAAGGCCTTTGCTTGTCTTGTCAGTCTCACTCATCTGGAAAGTGCGGTTCTATATTCAGAGCCCTGTGGGTGCTGAATAAATATTGATTAAACAAACCAAGTCATGAATCACGTCTGCTACAAGTGTGGGTGCTTGGAAACGTGGAAACAGAGAAGTGAGCTGGTTTCTCCAATCTGTAGGACATAACTGGGCTAAGGATAGCTGGAGGGAGGCTGGGGGGTATGGAGCTGCCCCCCGCGTCTTCCATTCTTGGCATTGGTCATCTATTATACTACCACTTCCTGTCTGGTGAGTGAAGACTGTCCACACACATCACACAGAATTCTCGCCAGCACTCAAGGATGAGGCTGGGCAATGATCTTCCAGCCAGATGAACAGGAGGCTTGCTCTTGGTGACCAACTCCCCTGAAATGTGGCCTGGGCTATGGATGGAGCAGAGTGGGGCCAGGAATCGTCTTTACTCCCCATGGAGAAAGAGGAGAACACTCAAAAGTCGAACACAGCTTGTTGGGGCTGGGATCTGTATGGCAGAGTTTCCCCAGTGCTTTTTGTAAAGGGTCAGATCATAGGTTTTGTCGGGTCCTCTATCGCTGCTGCAATTTCTGTGCCTCTGTTGCAACTCTGCAGTTGTATCGTGGAAGCAGTCGTGGACAGCAGGTGAATGAAAGGACATCATTGTATTCAAATAATACCTTGTTTATGGATTACCAAAATCTAACTTTAAATCATTTTTTTGAGTTACGAAATTTTCTTTATTTTTTTCCTCTTGAACTATTCAACCAGTTCTATGAAGAAAATACAACAGGGTAGTGCCAAAAAGACAAAGGCAAACAAAACCATAACACTCGTTGTTAGTTCGTGGGACATACAAAAGTAGGCAGCGGGCCACCCGTGCACCATAGTTTGTCAAAGTTACTCTCTTGAGCAGGAAAGAGGGAAAGCCATCCATCTGAATTTTGTTAAAAACCCGGCAACTTGATGTAGTAATGATATGCAACACTCCCCCGCGGTCAGATGCTTAACGTCGGTGAAAGTTCAGCTATTTGTTGGGCCTGACATTTTCTGATGATAGGGACGAGGTGGCGCCGAATACCTGGTCAGTGCCTGCTGACTGGGAGCTGTTCTCCCAGCGGGCCTCTTGGTGCCCTCTGGGCCTGCTGCCTGCTCTAATGATCCACACCAGGTCATCTGTTCTACTCCAAACACTCCAGTGACCTGCCACTTGACACCTGAATTTCCAATGAGATGAAGTGCCTTATCTTATCCTTGCCTGACCTCACCTCTGCCCACCTCTCTGTCCACCGGTCAAACACAGAGCTCTCCAGGGCTTTTGTAGTGACTTCCTTTCCCACGTCTTAGCATGGTAGGTCCTCTTTGGGAATTCAGAACTCAGGTCGAATGTCACCTTGTTAGAGGTGCTGTCCTTGACTGTCTAGTGCAACTCGATTCTTCTAGTCACTATCATTGCATAGCCCTGTCTCATTTCCTTCATAGAACCGGTCTTTATCCGAATTATTTTGTTAATTAATCTGTTCACATACTTTTTTTTTTCTTTTGGCCTGATGTCTCCCACCAAAATGTAAACTCTATTGAAACAAAGTACCATAGTTTTTGTGTATAATGCTTACTTTTTTGCCCAAATTTGTGAGAGAAAAGTAAGGATGCACATTTTACATGGGTAGTACTAATTACATATCCATATAAATGTTTTTAATTCTTCTATTTATGCTTATGAGTGTAAATCTAGAAATCAATAATGATATCCACATGTAAAATAATACCATGGGATACAATAGTTTCTTTCATATAAAAAACTTACACATAAAATTTCTTGTTATCTGTTCTAGTGTTTTGTAATGATTTGTTACATAAAATTTCTTGTACCATAATATGTTAAAAAATAAATGCCAAAATTCCTTTATAATACAAAACTAAATACCTAAATATAAACAAATTAGAATTTTAATTAAAAATTTTAACGGATAATTTTTTTTTCCCTCTGGAAGTTTGGGCCAAAAATGTGGGTGCACTTTATACACAGGAGCATATTATCCATGGAAAAATACAGTAATTTCTGTCTAATCACTGCTGTTTCCCCATTCTGAGGTTCATGCCTAACAGTCAGTATTACACATGTGTTGAATGAATAAAGGAAGGACATAGTTTGAGGGGTGATAAAATGTTATGTTCAGAATTGTGTTAGTCTTTTACCCCGTTGTCAGATTGTGTATGACAGGGGAGAGAGTTGGGTGGGGCAGAAAGCCTACGATCAGGGCAAGGATCAGATCTCAAAGAAGCCCTCGGGCAATGCTGAGGTATTTGCTCTTCATTTTGAAGGCAATGGGGGTGGCCACAGAAGGCTTTTAAGCAAGTACAAGATAAAAGAATTCAGGGTATTTATCAGAATGTTCACATCAGGAAAATAAAAACGTATCTTGTTATGAAGTCTGTTTATACCATTAAAGGTGGCAAAGGTGTACAGTAATCAGATTATCTAACTTAAGTGTAGAAAGATGTCAAAAATAGCATTCAAATTCAGTGCAAATGTTTCATCCAGTCTATATACCTCCACTCTCTTCTTGAGTTAGGGGAAGTTGGAGTACTTGTTGACATATTTCTGAACAATAGAGCTAGAAAAAAGGGTGTTCCAAGTTTCAAGCTTTTGTGTGTTGTCTGATAGAAAGAGGATGACTGTTTGTTAAGTCTATCTTCAGTGTCAAAGAAAATGAGGATGTGGAATTAAAAAACTAAGACATGGTTCAACTTTGTGTTTGCAGTTCAAGACCCGGTGGCCCGGTCCAACCACAGAAATATGATTTTTGCATGAGATAAGCCTTTTTTCAAGTGTGTCAAATGCTCAAGTGGAGGCCATTTAAAATTCTGAAAAACAGACTGAAAGTGTTCCTTTTCTTGCTACCAACTAATCTGTCTCCTCTCTTCCATCCTTCTTTGTAGTTGGAACAGAACATTGTCGATTTTCATGTACTTTCTTTTACGTTAATCCATGGAGGAAGGTAAAAAAAAAATTAACCTTTAGAATCCAGAAGCCAGATCTGCCCCAGAAGTAAGGGAGGGAGCAGAAGTTTGAGGCTGTTTGAGGAAGTGGGAACACTGAGGCCCCAGCAACTCCACAGACGTGCCTGTGGACACTGGCTATGTCACAGGGTTAACTTGGAGCTGCCTTGTTACCTGCTTTGAGATGCTCATGTTTGTGATGTCTAAGAGCACCATTTTTTTAGGAAAAACTACCATCTTCCCATTGAGATCTATTTACGAAGTTAGATGTTTACTAACACTTTAAAAATGTTTAAGATGACCACAAATGGAATGGTTGGGACACGTGAGTGGTCATCATCCATAACTTTGCTGCATGTGTGTCCACAAGAAATTTCCCTTTTATTCATTCTCTTTACCACCCCAGGTGTTAGCATTGTCCTGAGGAGAGCATACCTCAGATGACAAATCCTTCCAGGAAGACTGCTTGCCTACCTTTCTTTGCCCATAGCCTCCACATTTCCCTATCAAAGGACAACAAAGATTAGGGGTGAGTTTTAAGAATGGCAACTGTTAGGCCAACAGATTCCTCTCTTTGCCCTTGGTTGGTTTCAGATCTAAGCTTTCAGCTAGAAATGGCCTGAGGGAGGAGGTGCTCTGTGAGGCCAGGTAAGGCAGTGGTTAGACACAGTGCCAGCTGGATTCAGACAGTACCCTGGGCCACTCGCTACCCAAGCCACAGCCGTGTCACTGAGCCCCCAAAATTCCAATTACAAGGTCCTTGGGCATTTTCTATTGCTAGATGTGGACTCCCGCTGTAGCATAGTGATGTAGGGTTGCCACAGGAAGAGAGTGAGCTCCCCGAATCTGCAAGGGAAAACAGCACCCTTGGGAGGATTACCCGGTGGGGCTCTCCTGAACTTTGATGGCTTCAAGAAGAACACTTACTGAAAAGTCGTCACTGGGGAAGAAGAGGAGATCTCGAAGGGGGTCATTCTGATAGGTCTTTTCAAGTTCTTCAATGACGCTTTCATAATCCAAAGGCTCAAGAAGCCTGGGCTTTTCCTGCTGTAGAAAAAGAAAATGTGGTATTAACCACTGACACGCGTACTTTACATTTTCTCAATCTGAACCAGTTTCATTTCTTAGTACCACCAAGGCTTTGGGCAACCCTTCCAGTGGAGTCACAGAAAATGCAGACATTTCAGGGCAAAGCCACATAACTATTATTTCCAGATCTGAAATCATATGAGAAGATCCTGAAATGCTTGACATCTCACTCAGTAATTCAAACTGCATCCTCAAAGCTCACGGTCTTAAGCCCTCTCATATCCACAGAACATAATTCAGGCATGTCTAATCTGCAGCCCAGGACGGCTTTGAATGCGACCCCACACAAATTCTTAAACCATTATGAGAGATTGTTTTGTGACCCCCCCCCCCACTTTTTTTTTAGCTCATCAGCAATTGTAAGTGTGAGTGTATTGTATGTGCGGCCCAAGACAATTCTTCTTCCAGTGTTGCCCAGGGAAGCCAAAAGGTTGGACACCTCGGGAATAGACGTTTATGTAAACTTTACCTTTGTCAATGGGAAGAAACCTTTTGCTTACTTGCTAGAGTGTTATGATGATTGTCATCCTTTTTGCTGAATTAGACACTTCCCTGTGAGGTCTACTTAGGTCTGTTTTTAAATGTTGGCGCCCTGATAGCAACCAAAGTATCATAGGCTGTCTTAGTTTGCACTGAAGCATGGATCCTGTGTCAGGATTAATTGCTTGGCTCCGAGCCTCTTTGCTGCTATAGAGAGGAGCGGGGTCATTCCCTAAGGAACACACAGCATAACTATTATGGATACAGTGTGGTGAAAACGGAGAAGAGTGTGAAAAATAGCCAGATAATCACACCGCATTGAAGTCCAGAATCCAAGAGGATAGGCGCCTCCCTCAAAGAAACTGACCCCAGCTAGGATGACCAGACACACTGTTTTAAATGGGACAGAAAACAGCAGTGCTGTCCCATTTCAGTTGGTACATCTGGTCAACCTACTGACACCTTGAATTTAGCCCAGTGAGACTAAGTTGACCAGATGTACCATTTGAAATGGGATAGTGCCATTGTTTTCTGTCCCGTTTAAAATGGTACATTTGGTCAGCCTAACCATAGCACCAAAAGGACAAATGCCAGTGGGAAAAGGTGTGATTGTTTCATTATAGGACTGCTGGGTTTAATCTAGTGTATACAGTGAGAAGAGGGAGCCCCAAAGAAAGAATAAAACATTATAAAGCCGAAAACCAAGAACCTTATCTGAATTCCCTTGGTCATTAGATGAGGCATTTATGCAACCTAAATGAAAAGAAATGGTTATTTGAATTATTTGGGGGCTCCTGGAAGCTGAAGTGGTCACCATGGAATTCTTACACTAAAAAGATCTCAGAAATGAACAAAAATTTTTTCTTTTTCACATCAATGACATCAACAGACCGTTTCCCACCAGCCCTGGCCCTCCCCACCATGCACAGTACACACACTTCGCTTCCTGAGTTTCCTAAGGCCTTCTCTCCTTGGAAGATCCCTGCAGGTAAACCCCCAGATTTGTTACCGACATTTTAATAATTGCTAATGGTCTCCACAAAGTAGTAGTCAGTGTTTATTTTGATGACTTTCCAAATATACAAACAACAACAAAACAAACAAAATGTAACACAGTGGAACAAATAACAAGGATTTGCATGTCCTTTCTGCTTTTAAACAAAACCAAACAAAAAACAAGTCTATTTTACAAAAGCTTAAGCAAACTGAGGATGATGTAAGGGGAATATTCTTTCTCTGGAAGGCCCTTCAAGTAAGATTGTCAGAGTTAGCCAATAAAAACACAGGGCTCCATGCAATATTTGGAGAAAACAAGAAATTCAATTGCCCAACATAATCTACTAGTGAAAGAGCTGTGAAACATCCAATAGTTTGAAGCGGAAGATGGAGGGACACTGTGGCATGATCTGGGTAATTAAAAACAAAAGCCTTCCTGGACTCCTTGTGTTTAGATACGACGATTCTATTTAGATTAATTTTAAGTTCCAGTTCCCCATTTTCCCAGGCAGAGGTTAATTCCAAGAATCACAACATGATAGCAAATGTAGGCTCCAGATGTATGATTTGGCTCAAACCTTTTTAAAATTTTATTTTTAGGTGGTTTTGAATGTCTTCAAGTGAGCAGTGGTATTTCACTCCAGTCTAGTGAGAGACCATTCTTACTTGTTACCTCTTACCCTGCAAAGTTACATATTTACACTGTCACCTGCCCTTCAAGGCCTTTAAATCTGAAATGGTTTATTCTGGAAACTTTCATCTTCCTAATCTTGTGTTTGTATATGCCATGTAGCAAATACAAGAGAATATATTGTAAAACCATCAGAGAGCTCTTATCTCTGCCACAGATTTGGTTGCTTAGGTCCTTTTCTCTCACTGTTTCTTCAGTTTAAGTATGTGATGCCCTTTGGTCTCATATACCAACAGCTCATGACATGGCTACCAGCATTTTCCCTCTGCTCCCCGTTCTACACAACAACATGAGCAGGAGGGTGAGAGTGGCTTCATGTGTGTTTGTCATCAATAAGTTGAAAGGAGAATGTCATCAAGATATTTTGAGGCCTTCTTCAATCTTTGAAATTGCATCTTTCATTAGACACAAACTACAGCATTGACAGACAAGCTG
Source organism: Lyroderma lyra (assembly GCA_004026885.1). Taxonomy (NCBI): domain Eukaryota; kingdom Metazoa; phylum Chordata; class Mammalia; order Chiroptera; family Megadermatidae; genus Lyroderma; species Lyroderma lyra. Next base: position 332,359 of record PVJL010000619.1, on the reverse strand, counting down.
TAGACGAGAGGACTTTTAAGGAAGACGTTTTACGAGGGCTCACACACCACTCCAATATCACCCCACCTAAATTAGTACCACAGGAAAACCAGAACTCACAAGTCACAGGTTATTATTAACTCACAGAAAAACAAATCTTTAAACTCTCTTTGATGTAACCAACAAAAGGCATAGCCTATAAGCATCTGTTGGAAGGTAGGTTTTTATTTATTCGTTTCAGTCTATGACATGAGAGCCAATCACTGAATGATATTTATTAAGCCTTTCCTGTTTAAAATGCTGCATTAATAAATAAGCTGTCTGCTCAGTGTTTTGCTCAAAGAGACAGATGTATACAAGGATGTATACAAGGATGGTGGGATCAGTTAATTTCTCACTATGGCTGCTAACAGAGATGTTGAGTCAAACTGGGAATTGAGCAGCATTGATTTACAGCTTTTTGACAGTTGGGCTGTCCCTCCTGAATTTAATGTGGATCTTTCTTTTGGAACTGCACCAACTGGGATGAGGCATGTGCCAAGATTACCCTGAATTGAACTGGATTTTTACAGTGTTCTTTACTGTCTCTCTCTTTCTCTCAGATGAGTAGTGAATTTCGTTAGCTGTTTGAAAGTCACTCCAGGTCTGGGAAAAGCCATCCCTTCATACCTGTTACCACGTGGCAGGGTTGGGGTTTCTCCACAGCGATAATAGGCCTGATTCTTCTCATATAGCATTAAGAGATTTGTTTGATCTACTGCTCAGAATCCACAGGTCCCCCAAAATTCAACTTCATGGTAGAAGAATCGGCTCCTATCCCAGAAACAAATGCTCCTTTCCCCTCTACTTATGCCACAACTTATCATGGAAAGCCAACACTATCTCTAAGTCCTGCAGTTGGTCAACCTGCCATCTTGCTAATGGCCAGAGCTGCCAAGAGCTGTTTCATTGTTTGGAGCAAGCAGATTGCCCATGCCTTGGCTAAAGATTCTAATTTCAAGAAGACAGTGTTCTCTTACAAAGATCTGAATTATTTTTCATAATCAAATTACATGGGTGAAGAAATGACACAGAAGAAGTAAGTATCTGAAGTATGGAATACTGAAAAGTTAAATGACTAAATCATCAACCTGGACCTCTCTCCAAAAGAGAAGTACAATAGAACTAAGAAATAACCTAGACTGTGTAGCCTTGTTTTAGGAAAAGTCCGAAGTGAAAGGTAGAGTGTGATTCTAGGTTTTCTATGTTGAGGTGTAAGAGAGTGTAACATGCACTCTCGAACCAGAATAGCTGGGGTTCTAGTCCTGGCCTTGCCGCTTACGGGGAATGGAACTTTGGACATGTTAATTAGAATCTCTGTGCCTTAGTTTACTAATCTCTAAAGTGGACATCTTAGTAGGAGCTATGTCATAGGATCAAATGAGATAATATTTGTTATGCTCTTCAAATTGGATCACATCCATAGTCTCATCACATAAGTGCTAAGTAGATAAAGGCTATGAGTTTTAAATTTTCACTAGTCATGGATTCAAAGCATTTGTATTGTAAATTTAATGTGTGTAAAGGACAAATAGTAGACACTCAATAAATATTTGTTAAGTAACTAGGTCTATATCATTTCATCCAGGAATTCCCTTTCTGGGACAATATATATACTTTAAATTGCACATATAATCCAAGATTTATATAAGGATGTTTTTATAGCATTATCTTTGCAACAAAATGAAGAAAGTATGTTCACCTTGATCCAAGAGGGATGAGAATGGCAGGTGGGCTAGTAGAGGCTACACCCCAAAAGCAAAGATACCAGATTTCTCTTTGTAAGTCTTTGATTCTTTAGTACAGTTAGCTGACTCACAATGTTCTGCATGATTGGATTTCATGGGAAGACTTTGAGGAGGTTGGGGTCCATGATCAAGATGGCAGGCATTGTTACCAAAGAGAAGATAATGAAAAGGCACTATCTCAGAAGGAAAGAAGGTCAAGTTTATCTTGACAATAGTTCTAGATTCACATACATTATGATTTCCAAATTTGAATCCAGAATACCTAGATCTGTGAAGGGCAGTCAAGCCTGAATGACATGGTCAGTTAAAAATGGGAAACAATAATTTCAAGGATAAGGAATGATTGGGGAATTATGGCACATACATTCTAAGAAACAATACATGACCATTAAAACTGAGTTTTTTGAAGCTTCTGAATAATATGCAAAATTACTTAGGTATTATTTTTAAGTAAAAGTGGGAAAAACTCCTGTATACTAGAAAAAAATTGCACAAGATTTTAAAAATTTAAAGAAAAAATGATTAGAGCTATAGATTCGAATATTATTAGTTATTATATTTGGATAGAACGATAATGGCATTTAGGATTTTGCTATTTTGACTTTTCATATTTTCTAAATTTTCTGTAATAAACATGCTTTCATTATGGTGAACAAATGAACTTGGTCTTTCCAGTTATCATGCCTCCACAGTAACACTGGGTAGTTGTTTGATTTTAAAATGGTTTACTCTTGGACAATCCACCAGAGAGAGAACCGAGAAAAATCAAGGTGGGAACTTTACATAGAAGTTCAACCACTAATATCTTCAGGTAATGAACAATAAAGATACATAAAACATTAGGAGACTAGGGAAAATAGTGATAGATTATGTATGTGGTTCTAGAAGCTAACATCAGCAAACAAGGAAAGAACAATTAGCAATGTATTAACTGAAATATTTTGAGCTCTGTAGGTAATTATAAATATCTGGAAAGTTACTTACACACCTCTTTTCACTGGTCATGTCTCACAGCGTTACAAATCTGAATCTGTTGTAGGAAGTTGAGGGTCTTTTATCTACCTTATTGAACATGTCATGTAAATTGGGACTCAGTAAGGCTGACTCAAATGAGTCAAAGGGCAACTTCCTGCTATGGCAGTGTTGTCATAAGGATCTAGGAGATGAAATGTATGAGGGTGTTAAGTGAACCACCAAAGGCCAGACAAATATAAATTTGTCTTTTTTTAAAAAAGATTGAAAATTCCCCCACATAAAACGAAGTCAAACCCACCCACCCATCAAATCAATTCCACTAAATTCTTTATGTACCAGGAACTGTGCTACATGGTCCTATATTTGTTAGCTAAATTTTCTTTAAAAAACAAACAGAGAAACAGACCTTAATAACTAAGGATTCTGTGGAGGCAAAAGAGGCAATAACATAAGAAAAACACAAATAAAATAAAAAAGGCTATCTCCTCCATCTGTATCTTCTGAATCAAGTCAGACTGCTCTACTTGACATGGGAAGAGAATGGTACTCTACCTAACTGTATATATACATCAGCAAATAAAAGTGATTTTGAAGGTCTAAGCTTTTATTTTCTTTGAGAAAAACTCCAGAAAGTATTTTTATATATTTATACCTCCAGATTTTAAAAAAGGGATTGAGTTGAAGATAGTAAACTTTGCAAAAATAAATCTTAGAGAATAATTAAGTTGTAGGTCTCAGAATTTGCTTCTGTAGCTCTAACCTATACCCATGCAATTTGGGCCTGTCAGCATTGGGGAGTTAATGGGATTACAAAGGACCAATCAGGAAAAGAAGTTGATGTGCTTTGGACTAGAGAACCATCCCTCATGTTTAGGGGTCAGTATTTGTATCCTAAATGTAAGTGCAGTTAGGGAGCCAAACCATGGTTACTCACCATTAAGGTTATTCTAGTTGGTTGATCTGAACTAGTTGCTCTTGGTTCTCCTTGTCAGAAAAATCTGATCTTTTCAAGAAACACTTATTATGAAAGGAGTTTTTTCCTATGTTTGAGAAGTTTTATATTTTTTTCCGTGGCATGCAGTAAGTATATTCTGTGATGCTCACTGGGACTTCCTCAGTTTTCCCCAGTCACCCTCGTCATTTCCAGATATCCAAAATGTTATTCTAATTTGAATATTCATAACAAAATTACTCCTGTATCTGAATGCTTTCGTCAGCTTATAAAACATTGCATCCTGACTAATGACCCAGAAAAGCAAGGAAATAAAAATTGATATTTACTTTATGAACAATACATGTGATCCTATGTGAGGATGGCTTACCAATTATTTAAACATCCCCTTCACATCCTGGCACATGGACAAGTAAATAGCTAACAGTGAAGAGCCATGGGGTCTTTAGGAAGACTCTAAAAAGAATTCCAATCTCCAGATTGCCAAAACACATTAGAAATGACACAGCCGTTAACGAATAACTGCATTATCAAGATAACTGATTAATTTTCTTAGAGGAAAGAAAAGATCTACATGACACACAGATTCTTTAGACCTTAATTTAATCCAGGACCCTTTGGCCTTAGTGAATTGGCACGGAACCAACTTCCACACTCTTTGTGTTTAAAACAAATGAGAAAATTGGAGAGAGTCCATGCAGCTGAAGCCACTGTCACAGATGTCAGCCTATGGCTGTGTGACAGATCTAATTCAGCCTTTCATCAAAACGAGTTCCACTGGACAGCTTCTCAAATGTCTGAGCTTCAGGAAACAAGACTAGCTTTTCTTACCAAAGAAGAAATGATTAAGTAATGAATAAGCCATCTTTTTCTGACCCTTTAACCTTCTCTCTGTCTTGAACCACACAGTTTCATGAGAATGGAAAAACACTCACTAAATCAACGTTAAGAACTGTACAGCTGGACAAGCTCAGATTAAGCTGAATTTGGAAATGGTTCCCTTGGTAACAAAAAAGGACATAGATCTCAAGAGGAATCAACCAGTAGTAACTCTTTAACTGTCTGAGTCCACTTCAATGAAATAAATCAGGTTAAACTTGGTAAATTATAAAGCCCTTTGCAAATATAAAAGTTAATCATGGCACTCAATGTAAGCATTATAATTAGAGAAATCAGAATATTCTAAGTTGTTAACCCTTAATTTTGTTAGGGAAACCAAGGACACAAATGAGCTCGGTAAGATCTATAGTATAAGATGTATTTTCAAACTGAATTCAGACCTTGTGATCTTATTTTCTTTTTAAGGAAATTTGACCACATGTAACTCTTAGGAGCACATGATATTCATGCATTATTGTGTAACAAATGATAATAAAAAAATAAAAGTGGCTGATTCTCCTTCTAATACTGGTACTTGTAAAGAAGTAGAAAATATCCAAGAAGATCTAAATCAAATTAAATTACATGTCCCATTTAGTTTTTGAGAAACACTTGAAAGATAATAAATATCATTAAATATACATCACAACCCAATTACAAGTCTGCCTGACACCAGGGAAATTAATACCTTAGAGCAAACTGCTGGGAATTTTAGATTAATTTATATGAAGTCTGTGATAAGAGCTGCCACTGATTTAAATTCTGATGCATGTTAGTACTTTAATAATCACTCAATAAACTTTTACCAACAGGTCAAGTGTGAGAGGTGTGTGTGTGTGTGTGTGTGTGTGTGTGTGTGTGTGCATACACCACACACACACACACATGAATATAAACAGTTTTGTGAAGAACATGCACTTGTATTCTCAATCAACTGTCCCCTAATGATAGTCAGCTCATTCTTTTATTTCCTTTCTTATCTTTCGGTACTTAAAACAGAATATGCATATTGGACATTTGTCGTTATTTGGTTTATGCAACACCCATCTTTTTGTTTGTTTTCAGTACTAGCATTTTAATTCCCTTCTGGTGACCTAATTGTCTGCTCATCCCCATAAGGAGCAGTCTTGGTGGGTCTAATTATGAAGAGGGTCCTGTTTTTCTGTGGTCAAGGGCATGTAATCCCAGCAAGGCCCATTCAACCTTTCCCTCCAGAACTCTGAAACTTGAGTGGAAAGATGCCAAAATCCCATATGACTGTTCATTAGCTCCAACCACCAAGACCACCCATTTCCCACTGCCCTGAGATGTGCTCCATCCATCCCTGTTCTTTACCCAGTCTGTCTCTCCATTCTTCCTTCTGTTCCCTTCTCTGTACTTTGCTTGTTTCCATGACTACGTTTCTCTTGCTTGCAAGTGAAGAAATCTAGTATGATGTAGTACAGAGAGTAGCACCTAGAATAAGAGACAATTTTACCTCCTCAAATTACCTTTATTTGGATCTCAATGGTGGTAAAGGAGAACCTTTTATAGCCAATGACTCCTTAAAGTACAGGAATTAAGGTTTGGTGAACTCATGTATTACTCATGAATTCCAACGTCATCTCATTCTATAAAGAACACATTCAGCATCACGCATCCTGGGCATGGGGGAACTTACGTACCATCTTGGTTTTCCAAGGTGATAAATTCAATGCAGCCCTGATCTTTAATTTTCCACAAAGCCTGACTCACCTCTCTATTATGACACCAGAACAACTAGAAGCAACAGAAGAAATTTCTACCTACATTTGCTTCTAGTGCTGACATCCCACATAGTATAATTTTCTCTCCTAGGCGGTTCTGGGTTGTGTTGGAAGTACTGGCAGACTCCTAGAGTGTATGATAAATCAAGAATCTCTAAGCCATTGCTCACTCCACATCATCTTCCTTTATTCTGTCATTTTCATCTGAAGAGTCACATTTGCTATATTTGTTATATTAAATCTAATTAATCTGTTTGCTCATAGATATAACATAGTCACACCAAATCATTTAATATGAATAGTAACAATAGAAACTACCATTTAAAAAATAATCTTTCCCATCTATACTCATAACAATTATTATTTTTCTACTATTACTATCATGATCAAATGGCAAGGACCATGATAAAGACATTCTCTCACTGAATATCCACATCAAGACTAGAAGATACCACCATTATTTTAAAGATGCAGAAACTTGGATTCTTAAGACTTGCTCAGCAAGTTCATGGAAGAACTAACATTTCAACGCAGCCCAGCATGAAGCCTGTGGTCCACTCCACTCCACTAGCAAAGGTCATGACCTTACAGTAATAGGCACCGGAAAAGCTTTTTTTCTTTCTTTCTTTCTTTCTATTTTTTTCCTGTTGGGGAGATTCTGGAACAGAGCTGTAGTGTTGAGGACTTCCTGCTCTCTTTGTGAGCTCTCTGGTGAAGGACATTAGAAATCTAGGGGCTGATTTGAGGTCATTGGTGACATCAGGGAAGAAAGCGGTAAGAACAGAGGACAAAAAGGAGGGCAAAGAAAAGGAAATGAAAATGTATATTAAAGAACCAAATAGTGAATGTTAGATAATATCTGTGTCAAAACCCATGGTGGAAATTGCCACAAATTGAGGGAATCTGTATATTCAGAAAGTTTTGTACTACTGCCACCATAGGGAAACAAAACAAGTTGTTGGGATCATGGTGTCACGTCCTGTTCATTGTGGCACCCTCCCCTCAACTCTGACAAACGGTCTGCCCCCTGCTCAGACAGTTGTAAAGGTCATGTGCATGGAGCTAACTCTGCCCAGTATGTCAGCTCTCCCCCACCTTGCCTCTGTCCTGGCTGAACTCTCTCTCTCTCTCTCTCTCTCTGTCTCTGTCTCTCTCTCTCTCCACAGTCAGTCTTGAGCCTTGGGAGGGGGCAGAGATTCTTAGGCCAGATCAAGATTCAATCCACACCTCTCCATTCTGTGTTCCTGATTGAATTTGATCCCTCCAGTTCCTCCTGCTTCTTTGCTTTCTCCAACCTGGTCATTCAAAGCTTTTATCTTTACATTCAATTTTGTATCAACCCTGAGGCAGTCTCATTTCACTGATTCCTGTACCTATTATTCTAGGATTTCTGTGCTTGCTATCAGCTCACTAGCTTACTATAAAATGGCCTGTATACGTAACTGTGAATGTTTGTATAAAACAAAGAGTAACAGTAAATAAAGAAGCACATTAGTATAAAAGGTTAAAAAAAAAAGACTTGAAAGGAAAGAGGATGATGCATATTATAAAATGATGTATGTGGGAGATAGGTTAAGGATGTTCAGGTTAAGTCCTTAGTCTATAGTTTTCTATTTTCTACTAAAGTTGTAGTAGGCTATTACTAAAGAGGAAAGCAAGAATTTTCATGCACGTCCAAACTTTTCCAAACACTGTGAAATACTGCTGATTAATGATCTGCAAGTCAGTAAACTTAAAAATACCAACTCATATTTATTTAAATAAATTGCACATTTTTCTGACTATACAGATGATTGATAGTCAAATTAATCATGTGTTTAATCTTTCCAAATTAAGACATACAGTTTAGGAAGGAAGCTATCTTTTTATTGACTTCGTATGCACCGGCGATCTTACTGAATGATATGGGTTAAAAAAAAAAGAGCATTAAAAAGAAAACCTTCAAATATAGAACAACATACACATTTCAAAAATTAAGGGAAGTCGTACTACTTGATAATCTAACAAGGAAGTTTCATTTTCTTTGAACATTTCCTATAATACAGTTGTACTCTCTTATACTGTATGTTGTCTGTGATAAGTGAATTAAAATACCTGAAGGCATTTCTTAGACAATACCTTTGAAAACTGGGTTAATAAGGAAAACTTCCAAAACAACTAAAAACTGCAATAGAGTAAAATAAACAGCTTCAAACACCATTTGAAGAAAACGGAATAAACAAGAGTGCCCATCTGTGTCATGAGAGTATAAAGTTTGGGTTGTATACCTTTCAGGAAGTCACAGACTTCTGATTAAACATTCTAGGTCATGAAAAAAATGAAACCACGTCTAAGTTTGCTTTATTGCAGGAAACAGTTTGTTGAGTTCAAAATCCACACAATCATTACAAAAACAGGTCATCTATGATACTTATCTCCACGAATCATTATTTTTCCTTTCACTACAATATATGAGTGTATCCAAAAATTCAAAAGAGGCCATTGTTTTCTTCGCTACACTCTGTTTAGGCTTCATCTTCATGGCTTGGTCGTTTTTGCACTTGAATTACCTCTTCCTTATTACCTATCAGGTCATCTCTGAAGCCAGTCTAGGGATGTTGCTTTAGTTTTTAGAAAGCTTGGATGGTTGTGTTGTGGAAAGGCCAAACTGGCTTCAGGTGGGCTTCGGTGGGGGAGGACAATTCTATAGCATTCGAAGGCAAATGCTATCAACACAGAGCAGTCTGGGTCCCCCTGAGCGCTCAGCTTAAGGCAATTCAGAATTGTGTCTACTGAGTGAGTAGAGTAGCCCTGTCACTGAAAAAGTTTCCCAGGAGGAAGGTTGTTACCTTCCATTGGCTTCAATCATTGCAGTCATTGAAACAACGATCTCACCACAATTCTATCCCTCCTCCCTTGTCTTAGAATGTAAGCATTTTACTTGGTGTTATTAATACTATATAGGACATTCGTAACTGTTTTACAGTGTTGAAATCATATTCAGAATGCACACAATCAAACTGAATTCCAATAAATCTGAAGATGGGAGGGTACCATTATGAACATTTTACAGGAGAGGAAACTGAGGCTCAGAGTGACTTAAGTAATCTGCTGAAGGTCATGTAGATGGTGGGTCAGAAAGTGAGACAGAATGACCCCCTAACATTCTTATTATGCATATTACTTTCTTGGGTTCTCTTTTTTTCCCAAATGAAACCCACATCTCAGGATACTACTTAAGGATGCATTGAGCAACCCCTTACTCCACAGAAGAGACAACCTGTGAAATGAGATATGCCTATCTTAGGAAGACCACGAGCAGGCAACGATAGCAGGGGAATCCCCGGTGCCTTCCACAGAAGAAAGCTAATCACTGTATGAATGATTTTAATTAAATGTGAACGCACAGCTACTGAATGCTGTGGGAAAACACTCCATCCCACTGCCTGCTTTTCCCAGGGTGCTCAGTAGCAACACATTCAAATTCAATTAAGATCATTCACACAGTGATTAGCCTCATTATATGCGGAGACACCAGGGACTGTCCTATTGCCAAACTGTACGTATGGCTTGTGTGCGATAGACATGTTCTCTTGCGTGTTGTCTCTTTTAGTGAACACAAGAAGAAGTAAATATCCCACTGACCAAACCCACTGAAATTCTAAATTCCACTGAGGGAAAGGTAGCAGGGAAATTGTGTGTTTTTCGTATTGGTCTAAAGGTTTAAAATACCTCAAAGCAAACAAGTTTTTCAAACATTTATCCTCTTTAACTGGCTGGTGGTAAAAACTGATGAGGCTCTTATGGGGCCAGGAGAGCAGACACAACTGGGCTCCCATTTTGGGCCAATGAGGACCAGGAAGTTAGGTTTGGGACTATGCCTTTTCCAGTTTTGAAACTCCGGTTAGAGAGAACCAGATCCATCCCAGAGGAACAAGGTTGAGGGGCCCATTTGCCTCTGTTTCCCAATGGAAGACGTTCTCTACTGAGTTACTAATACAGACATTGATCAAACAACAACATGGCACCAAATCTACAAGCCTGACCTCCGGTAAATTCTATCTATATTACATTTCCACCAGATAGACTGTAAGTATAAAGGGAACCACTATTATTTGAGATGTGGTATTCTCGAACCTGATTTTGGGGTTCTCAAGGGCTAAGTGACTATTCATGTATTTGATTATCCACATTCATTAAAGGGCTATTCATAAATAATAGTGATGTTATCACATATAAGCGGCTTTGTTTTTAGATTCAAGATGTTTATATGAACAAAAAGGTTATTGACCCCTAGTGGTTCTCAACCGGGGAGATCACCCTCCCCACCTCAGGTCTGGGGACATTTTTGTCACAACTTGGGGGAATTTGCCAGTAAGATCTAAGGAGTAGAGGCCAGGGCTGTTAGTAAACATCGTACAGTGCACAAGACAGTATGGCACAACAAAGAAATCTCATATTATGGCAGTGCAGAGGTTAAGAAGCCTTGTCCCAAAGAGAGCAAGCAAAACTTGAATGCCCTATCAAATGAGTGCTTCTGTAAAAAGAGCTAAACAATGTAAAATCAGCATTTCTGTCAAAAGAGCTACCCAGTAATGTTGTTGTTGCCATTTATCCCATTACACGTGGATCTCTGACGTGCTCTAGCAATTGGGTCCGATACACAACTACCAGGAGCTTTTACAGATAGCAATCCAGAATTTTGTGATGAGTACACATTGCCAGAGCGCTCATTTTGTTTGTGAACAATAAGGCAGAAACATTTCTAGTCTATGTGCTGCCGAAGTGAGCAGGAGGCCGAAACATTTTTTAACAGTAAACAAACTAAATCTTTTTCAACTTTAAAACTTATCACTTCTTACTTTCCTCCTTGGCTCTTTAATAGAATGCTTATTCATATTTTCTTTCATATTTTGAATTGTTCTAAGAATTTTAAAGTAAGTAAGGAGTGGTACAGGATAAAAACAGCAGAATATGTATTTTAAACACATACACACACACACACACACACACACACACATCTACGTACAAGTCATTGATTGGGCTCTTAATTGATGCAATTGTAGGTTTAGTCCAGTAATATTTTAATTATTTAAATCCTCTATCAATATGTTTTAAAATAATGATGAAAGTAATTCCAGTATCTTAAATAGTCTGGTAATGTTTTAGCTACTTACATTCTCTATCAACTTGTTTTAAAATAATGCCACACTTCAAAGATAATGATGTAAGTAAAAGAGAATATTTATGAGCCAAATTGAATATCCTAGTCCATCTAGACCTTTATCCATAGCCCATGTTCGAATACCACCCCAGAGCTAATTATTATTTTTTTAAGAATTAAAGAAAAGATGGAAAGCAAACAACAAAATTTGGATACCCACACAACTAAGTCTGTGGATTTCTTCAAGATTGACTCGCCTCACTGTTCGTCTCTTCTTCCGAAGTTCACTGGACTCCCGTTTAAAAACCTTTCCACGAAAGCTCATTGTAATGCAGTCATTTGATTCACAAACTATTTAAAAATACCAATTTTGTCAAACCTCTTTCTCCTGAAGCTTCAGCAGGCTGAATAATTCTCTCTTCTCTGGTAAAAAGGGAAATGTTCATGCTACATTAACATAACTCAACAGAAAGGAAAAGACAACCCACAAGTGACCGCTTCCTGTAAGTAACAACCAGATGTTCAGATATTCTTTTGTGCCTGTATTCTCCCTAATTACCTGTTTTAAAGCAAGACAAAAACACAAAATGACTTTGGATACTTAAGAGAAATGCTCACGGCAAAATAAACCAGGTGATGTAAAATCATGCATGGAACCCAATCAAGATTGGATCAAGGAACTAATTTACTGTAATGTTCAATGTCTGCCATCGAAACAGTCATCTAAGCTGTCATTGTGCCTAGATCCCAAAGGTAAATTGTAAAAATATACCTGAGCTGAGAAGTCTGTTTAAAGCAATTACTCATGAAAGTGTAGATTAGATTCGCTGCGATGTTCGGATACATCCCAATGAATGTTTCCATCTGCTGACTGCGGTGTTCAAGTTTACCCAATGAGCTCAGAAAAACTTCGTTATTCAGTGTGAAAGTCTTACAAAAATTTTTCTCTATTTTAAGATTTTTAAATATGTTTTTCCCGTGTCTTGCATGATCAACAAAAAAGATGTTTTGTATGTCATATTGTGTAACATTTTGTAATACATTTTTTTAATGTCATCCATGCCATTAGATTCTAACTTATCTATGCTTAAATCTAATGAATGCCACCTAGTATGTTTTGAATACTTTTTGCTGAAATTCAATAGAATGGTATTACTATATAACAGAAATTTAAAATAAAAATGTCATTTATATACAAAGCAGCTCAAAATGTTATTATTAAATGCGTAAAATAGTGAAAATATCCATGTTTTATTTTTTGTGGCTTTTTGACACATTTAAAAAAGAACTTGAAGTCAAATAATGCCGTGAAAGGGTTAAATTAGTATTCTCCTATAGGGGCACTCAAGATAATCACTTAGGGCACTAGAAGAAAATATTAGAATTCTAGTTCTATTGGTTATCTAAATAAATTATTGACATGGACATCTTGATACCCTATGTCAAGGTGGATACTAATAGTGAAAGAGTTAATTCCTTAATCTTTAGATTTTCTATGGAGCTATTTAAAAGTACAACTCTTTCCTCAGATGCACCCAAATGTTCCTTCCCAGTTTATTTTTCTCCATAGCACTTAATCAGCATGAAACATTGCTATCCATTTTATTTATTTATTAAACTTACGGTATGTCTTCCTTTACTAAACTCTATGTTCCCCGAGGAGTGAGAATTTTATCTACTTCACTTACTCTGTCCTCAGTAATCAGAATAGTCCTGGCATTCCAAAGGTTCTCAATATATAATTAAGTTTCACGAAAGAATAAAGGAGGGACTAACATTTATCATGCTTAACAATGAGCCTTATCCCAAATGTATATTGTGCTGTAAAATATTAGGTATTGATAAAAACTATATAATTTATAAATGCACATAGAATATGGGAGTATAGTTAATTTGTTTTCTACTTGGTGTATGAGATAAGAAATATTCAGAGTCCATAGGACTAGGAAACGATTGATTAGATTAAACATTAGAACGATTGGTTCTAAAGATCACTGTTGTGTGAGACAGCTATTTAGTTTCTTTAAGATGTTGTTTCTTCATCTTCAGGATGGACCTACTCAATAGGGTGCCCACCAGTTTAATGTAGGTGTTAAAGGAACCATTGTTCATCTATGAAGCACTAGGTAGGTTATCAAGATGGTTGAAGGAATATTTCCACTGAGAACTGATCTCCATGGTCACCAAGATAGAAGAAACTGTCACTCCAGCTCTCCTGGGAGGTGAACACAGGCATTTGCCCAGAGCATTTTTGTGCAGAGAGGTGTACGATGTGCATTGTGGACACAAACAAGAAGCTTAACCAGGAGAGCAATTTCTGTGCAAAAGGTTGTCAATGTTCTGGGAGTTTTGAACTTTAAGAAAACAAACAACAATAAGGCTGCTAACTAGCTCAAAAATTTCGCTCATATCTTAGCTGGCCATAGAATTCAGACTACATGTGGAAACGGGGAGAGTGACAGAAGGGTAACAATGACTAAGCACGTTGTGGTCTGTGTGGAGGCTTTTGTTCCAAAGTCTCATCTTTTCTTTCTAGTGCTCAACACATTCAATGGTGGCAGTGTAGGTTGGCTGCCACGTAGGATGCAAACTTGGAACCCAAAAGTGAATAATGGTCCAGATATCCTGTGGCTCATCCCTGACTGCCTTCAGGTCTTTACTCACATGTTTCTTCCTTGGAAAGCCTCCTTTGACCATCAACCTAGAACTGTGGCCTTCTCCTTTAAACACTTATGATAGCCCTCCTTTGTTTTTGTTTTTCTCTTTTCTTTCCTTTTTTGACTATAAAGAAAATCAGACAAGACATTTTCATCCGACCCTTAGAAGCCTGTGTATAAACACAGTTCTGATTCTGTATTGAAGGCGGCGCTCCTCAGGGAAGGTCTCACTTAACCAGCTAGTCCCAACAACCATGACCTTAAAGAGATGCCATCTGCTTATTTAATAGCCTTCTCCTTTATCTCCTTTGCTTTTTACTGACACAGGTTGTTCCCTTTTCTCCAATAATAACTAGATTTAGCTGAAGCACATGCATATGCCCAGCCTTGAGTCAATCACACACCTTGACCTTGTCATGCAAGAATTCTGCAAGACAGGTGAAAAGAAACACTGATGATTTCTTGTCAAAGCATGGAGACTGAGGAAGCTTCTTTCAAAAGCTATGAGAAAAGTAGCAAGACGCTACAAAAATAACAATTGGGGAGGTAAACTATACTAGTATTCTGTAACTGGCTTAAGTAGGCAACCAAGGTTCCTACAGGGCAGAAGCCCTTTTGGTCCATGAGCATTTGATATTTAGAAATTCCACTGTATATCCTTAGCCCTAAATAGGTCTTACCCTCTAAGTAACTCTTTGGAATTTGTTATGGGGACAGTTATGTTTAGTACTTGCAGAATTTTCAGATTTAATTATCTTCTTTATACAATATTATATAATATTATGACCTAGTTTCTTGGGGTAAGATTATATTTCTATTTTCATGGCAGAAAATAATATTTTATAACCCTTTTGGACTGTGGTCCCACTTGAAAATCTAATAAAAACTATGGACTCTCCAGAACAATGTAAGTAGTTAGAAAATGTGTATGCACGGTCAAGGGTTACAAATCTCTCAAGTTCATCTGGGGAGCCTCTTACGTGTGGTACCCTAAATCTCTAACTCAGAGTTTTACAAGATTTAGAAGTTTTAGAAGGATTGTTGTCTTAATAATGAAAAATTTAGTAATATTGAGCAACTCTTAAGTTACTTCCTCTTTTTCTAATATTTGCTTCTAGTCTTTCCTCTATTCCTTTTTAGGCGCCATGGTTCTTTATCCTGGAGTCCCCTCCTCTCCTCAACTTCTGCAATCTGAGCATGATTCACATCTCCCCTTGCTTAGCTGTTGATCATGGCTCTCCAAAATGTTGGCAGAAGGAGGCATTGTCGGGCAGCATATGGGGATGTCAGCAGGATGTAACTTGGGGTGACCACAAAGGAGTGGGGATCCAGTAGCATGAAGTGAAATGTTCCATGGGATGGCACTGTTGGGGCCCTCTACTGGCCTTTGCCTTCTTTGATTTCAGACCACGTCTGTTCCCACAGCACTGTGTGATACCACACACCATTCCAACAAATTTTCTGCCTAGGTTCATAAACATGTGGCAATCAATAAAACCCTAAGACAATGGGCAAGAATGGGCAATAAAGAGAAATCAGAGATGACTTGGCCCAACCATAAGGAATCACCATGAAGTTCATTAGAAAAAAAATCTGAAACCAGTATACAGTCAGAATTTAAGTACTATAGTCAAGGCCTTGCTGGGCTCCATGAGAATATGTAGGCTGTCCATAAAAAAATCCAGCCATAAATGCCTCTACTTTTCATATTACATGACTGAATACTTCTAGAAAGGATACCTTTCCTAGCCTCAGGAAGCTTCTACAGTTTTAAGGGGTTTGGGAAAACTTTATAGTAAAGGGAGAACATAAGGAAGGCTTTGAATAATAGTTGGGAGTGAAGTAGATAGGAGAAGAGCAAAAGATTTTCTAAGAAAGGGCATATGGCATGGAGAAGGCATAAGACAGAATTGCTAAAATCATGGGATCTGTAGTTAGCTTGGATTCAAATCTTAGGTCCACTGCTTCCTAACCATGTGTCTTTCAGACACTCACTCTCTCCAGGCCTCAGTTTCTTATCTGTAAAGTAGCAATAACATGGTAGCTACCTCATAGAATTGTTGTGAGGATAAATGAGATGACACACTTAAACATTTCAGCACATTGCCTGGTACCTAGAAAGTATAACTGTTAGGGGTTACAAAAGCTAAGAGGCAAGGCAAAACAGAACATTTAAGAAAAAAACTGGAAGCCCAGCCTGTCGATCGCCAAAGGTTGAGTAAGAGAGAAGGTGTAGAAATAATGGAAAATAGAAGCCAGGGCCAGCTCATGGAAGGCTCTGAGTGCCAAGGTAATGAACGTTTCCACTGTGTCCTGAAAGACATGGGAAACCACTGAAGGGGTTTTGAATTACAGTTAAAATAGTTCCTTCAGAAGATTCATTTGGTCTGCAGGAATACAATCCACAGTTTGCAGTAACCCAGGTACAGAGTGATGGAGGGCAGAAAACTTGGCAACAAAAACATTCCCATAGATTTCACAGAGATTATACACTAAGAGCTTATAATTAAATGGAAAGTGATAGCTAAAATTTATTGAGCAAGTGCTAGGTGTTGGGTCCTGGTCTGAATGTTTAGAATACCTTATTTCGACCATGCCGCAGCCCTGGAAGGTATGTATGCATTATTACTGTTACCACCACTCCAGTTCTACAGAGGAAGTTACTCGGGTCCTGAGAAGTTATGCAATTGGCTCAAAGTCTGAGAACAAGTCAGTATCACATCTGGGATTTAAAACCACACAGGCCAGGCTCAGAGCCAATGCTCATAACCAGAAGAGGGGTTCACAGATGCCAGCAGGCTTCTGAGTTTGGCCATCAAAGCAAGGGAAAACGGGACTGAGGGACACAGGGTGGTAAGAAGAGAAGACTTCTTTTCCTATTAAGGCCAGTTTAGACAGTTGAACGTCGGGTCAAGAAGACAGGCAACGGACGTGCTCAGCACCATCGTTACGTGTGTGCCTGTAACTCAGGAGAGAGTCAGGACTGGAGATGGGATGCTAAAGATCACCGAAAGCATTAAAATGGAAAGTCTAAACATAAATGGAATTTTTGGAGAATGCGGTGGCATAGAATTGAGAACACAGCCTTGAAATTCTTTTACATATGGTAAATAGACAGCAATTGAGGAAACTGAGAAGGCATAGAGATAAAGGAGGAAAACTACCAGGGCCGTGCAGTGTTCAGACACTAGGGAGAGTAGTTTAAGGAAGGTGGTACATGGCGTGTGGGCAGAAATAAATGTTGAGAATATCCAAAAAGATTCAGCATGAGAGATAAGCAAGACAAAAAACTAAGGACCTTGAAGTCTTGGATCCAGATACATTGATATTTGAACCCTCGTCAGCTGCCAATTAGATGACTTCCAGCAAGTTACTTGACCTCTGTCTGCCTGGTTCTTATACATAGAATGGAGCAATTAGCATGACTGGTATTTACCATGTATACAGAGCTACATATTAATGTAGGGACACACACACACACACACACACACACACACACATGTACGTACAAGCACACATATTCTTATATATGTGTTCAAAGTCTGGGCCCATGGTGTCCAGATTGAGAAAGTAAGTTTGCAGTTTTCAGTAGATAATTGTCTGGATATTTGAAAGTTAGTTAAGATGGTAAATCTTAAACCATGTTTTAGAAGAAATAAAAATTAGAATGCTAACACATCAGAAATTTGAGAACAAGTTCTAGTAGTCTGTATTAGTTTCCTATTGCTTTTGTAACAGATGACCACACATTTAGTGGCTTACACTGATACCCATTTATTATCTCACAGTCTTCCTGGGTCTGAAATTAGGTACAACTTGGCTCAGTTGCTTCTCTGCCTCACAGGCTGAACTCCAAGTGTGCTATCGATAGCATTCATTCCTTGTAGTTAGTTGTAGGACTTAGGTCCTCATTTCCTTGCTGTCTGTCAGCCAGGGGTCATTGTCAGTGCTAGAGGCTACCTACATTCACTGACTCATGGTCCCTTTCTAGGCCAGAAACAATAGGTTGAATCCTTCTCACATTCTACATTTCTCTGACTTTCCTTTCTACTTAGGTTGACCAGATGTCCCATTTTAAACAGGACATAAAATAATAATAGTACTGCCCCATTTTAAATGGTACATCTAGTCAGCCTAGCCTCACTGTGAATTCAAGGTGTCAGTAGGCTGACCAGACATACTGTTTGAAATGGGACAGTACCATTGCTTTCTGTCCCATTTAAAATCGGACATTTGGTCAGCCTACATTCTGCCTCATTTTTCCTTAACTTGGCTTCTGCTACCTCTCTCTACTCTGGTCCGAGTAAAAGTCTTGGTTGTTATCAGCCTCATGTGACTAGGTTGGATCTACCTGGATAATCCAGGATAATTTCTATATTTTAAGGTGAGTTGATAAGTAACCTTAATTGACATCTGCAAAGGGCCTGCACAGCAGTACTAAGATTAGTGTTTGATCAAACAACCAGGGGGTGGGGTGGGGCATCTTTAGAAAACTATCCCCACACCGACTTCTTCTGGACGACAGCCTAAGTTTGTCTTTAAAAAAACAGTTTTAACATTAAGAATGACAAAAAAAAAAGGCAAAAAAAAAAGAAAAAGAAAAAACATTAAGAATGTACCGAGAAGAAGGTATAGGTGAAGACAAAACTTGAGTGTTGTTTCCACTGAGCACCAAGGTGAGATGCAGGTTGGAAGGGTGCTAGGAAATGAGTAAGAGAAAAGAAACATGTGGCTTATAGATAGCAACCTGGAAAAAATTAGCAGTGATGAGAAGGTGTGAAAGAAGGTGGTCATTGTGGGGAGCAGAACCAGACAGACACATCTGGAAGATGAATAGTGGGTGGAGAAGGAATCAAACACAGAAACACAGAAAACCAAGACAATAAGCAAAGGGCAACAAGCTATGAAAAGGTCTTGTTTATATATATTTGCAAAATATTTAAATAGACTGTAAAATTGGCAAGTGGCATCCTCACTGAATCTTAGAAAGCAGAGGAGAGAAACTTGGTTTCTTTGACTATCTAAACTTACTTGATAAAAATTACCCCCAAAGTACCGTCAGGAATACAGAGTAACTGAAAACTTGGCGGTTAAGACGTAGACAGCCACACATGATGTCAGACTTGAATCCACAAAGCCTAACTTGAGCAACTGAAAACGTACTTCTTATTCATTCCCACGTGCTTTCTCTACTACCTCTTCATTCCGTCTTCTCTTTCTCTACTTCATCACTTGGCTTGTTCAGCATTTGCTGTTGGTACTTCTTCACTGTTAAAAGATGTTTAGCAAACTCCTTTTGGTTTGTGTTTTCTTTTCCATTTCCAATAGTTTCCCCTTTGCCAGTGGGTTTGTGCACTGACAGTCTTCTCTCAAAGGAAAAAAAAGGGGGCTGGTCCAGGATGCATTTGGGGTTCAGTTCCCCACCCTACAACTTGTTTAAAGGAAGTAAAGCACAAGTACTACTTCCTCCTTCATTGCAGCCACCTTCCTCCTACAAAGATCACACTGAACAACTCGATTCCTGCCTGATGAGAGAGTCTCACAGAGCTCTGAGGGAGTTTCAGTGAATTCAACAAAACCTCATATTTCTAAGAGGAGACCGTTCAGTGGGCACTGTCTGCAGAATACACCAGTTTTCCCTGTCCACTAACCTCCACTTCAAATAGCATTACTTTAATATAAAATATTTAAAAATATCATAGACAATAAAGAGTGCTATGAAATATGAGTCACACTGAGCTCTCCAAAGAGCATGCCAAAAATAGAAGCAGACTACAGCTGTGTGTGTGCTGTGTATTATGTATATGATGTGTGTGTTTGATGTGTGCTTGTTGTTTTGTATGTGTGTGCATCAAAATAACTTAGAGTATTCCATTCAAAGGCTGTAAAACCTGTATCAAGTTGTAATGATATTTATTTATATTATTGAATTTAAATATTATAGGTCTTAGGAGGTAAGAATTCTCACTTAATCAGGATTTCACAGGGGGACAGTTAAAAAACTCATTTCTTAGAGAGTTTAGTGAACCTAGCTTAGAATCTAATAGCATTGGTGAA
Source organism: Lyroderma lyra (assembly GCA_004026885.1). NCBI lineage: Eukaryota > Metazoa > Chordata > Mammalia > Chiroptera > Megadermatidae > Lyroderma > Lyroderma lyra. The sequence goes on along the minus strand of PVJL010000619.1, from coordinate 312,185 downwards.
GGAGTTATATTTTTTTCTTTTCAATTGTAGATTTTTATCATTAGTCACAGACTTCCATCAGCAAAAACCACTTTAACCAGGAGATACTCATACATCTTGCCAATAAGTATCTTAATGTGATACTTAGTAAATGAGAAACACTGATTTTAGTGTTCTCCTTCTCCCCTTTTTCAATTTCCTGGTGCATATATAGGTATTTATAACCCATCTTGGAGATGTTGCTAAAGGCATCCAACCATCTTTAAGAGGTCAGTCTTAGCTTGGTCTGGTGCAAAATGGGAAATTCCTAAGAAGCAAGCATTCACTCTCTAGCCCACCACGCCCTTGCCACCATGCTCAGAGCCTAACAACATGGCAATAACGACAACAAAAATACTGCAGCTCTTATGTGATAATTCTAAGCTTAGGTTTCATACAAATAAATAAAGCCTGGCTTGCTGATGCTTTTAAAAAGTCACACAGCTAATTCTTCCCTTAGAACACGGTGTTCTTTTCCCATTTAAAAATTATCAACCTGAAAGCAACATATTTTTTTGCTGGCCTATTATTCTTCTATCTTTTGAAGAAGACTGGAATAAATTCTGAGTTGAAGCAGATGGTTTCTTTCACAGATTACCAGGTGAAAGCACACAAATACAGTCTCCCAGAAGATGGGAACTGAGGCACTCTGAATCAATGCTATCATCTTTGATCACTGAGGACAACCGCCCAACCCATTATTTTCCCCTAGGGATACAAGTATTCCCTCTGCTGGCTGGCTCAGATCCCACGCCAGCTTCCCACTGCTGGCAAAGTTAACTACACACTAGAATTATTTATTTTTAACTAAAACAAGCACTCCAAATTGCCCTCCTGTATTCAGTCCAATTGTTAATTACCTGGCTTTCAGTATAAATGTCACTCAATGTTTAATAATTAACCTGAGAATCACATTGTACACGAGTTTGATGGAGAGGCCAAGGTCTTTCATATCTGTGACACTCCAGTGGAAACATTGATGACTTATATAACATCAGCATTACATGAGTTTTATTCTTCAAGTGGTCTTTTTACTGCAAAAGGATATGTTTTTACAAGGAGAGGACAATACAGCATTTTTACCTAAGCAATTTTGAGGGGAAAACAAATTGTCATATAAATGCCAAACCATGAGCTGGCATTCAACCAGCTATTGAGAACAACAATGGCTAGTGAATCTGACCGATAGGCTAGCTGTGACCTGTGCCCCCAGCCCGCCCCCCAAACCATTTCTGTAATAGCATCATTAATGCATTTATATATTCCCAGGCCTCCTCCAGCTGAGATACTTGCATTTAAGCGTTTAACGCCTTGTATTGTAGAAATTGGAGGATCCTGGCTTTTCAATCAAGAGCTTCTTTTGTGTTTTGCAGCGAATTAATTGTCAATTTTCTTTATTTAGCTGTGTGAGCTGCTAAATAAATTCTTGACCTTTTGAGGTCAAGGTCCCTGGTTAGAGGACACAGTAACCTCTTGCTACTGTTCTGCACCTCACCAGTGGACACGAAGGACTAAAACAACAGGGAAATGAGGCCTGGATAGCTCTGAAAGGGCACCAGCGTCTGTCTGGTTTATGGTAACAGTAGCAAATGCACAGAGGCTCCGATCTTTGCCACACATTCCTTGGTTCTGTCCATTTCTTGGTTCTAGTCCAGTAACAGTAATGAGGGACAATGAGAGGACAGAGCATCCACCCGCAGTCCCTGTGGGGAGAAGGTCGTACACACAACACCTATAGCAATACAAGAAGGCAGACACTGAGTGTCAAATAAAGAACCTGCATCAAGAACATGAGGTCTAGGTGATGGAGGGCTTCCTCCAGGTACCAAGACCTAAGTCAGGGTCCGACCATGGTAGGACTTCAAAAGTCACCTTCTACAAGAACCCCAACAGCAGACACTCCCCAGTGCGTGCAAGAATCACACGGGAAGGTTGTTGCCCAGGCGCCCTCAGTAGGACCAGTAATCTGCCTGTGAAGGTGCTATGCAGACCACACTTTGAGAAACGACCCAGATGCCGGTTCATCTAGCAGTTTTCCGAGGCAGAGGGTCATCTAACAGTTCCCTCTCGGGCACCACGTCCCAGTGCAAACTGTTTTGTATACTAGACCAAACTCTGGCTTAGAAAATCGAATATTCTCTTTTCCCTAAGGATACACAATCAGGCAGAATGAACTAACCAGGCAGAAGAAAACCCTGGGGTGAAACCAGCCCTCAAAAACTGGGCCTCAGACGTGCCCCACCCGCCCTTCAGCTTCACCTCATTCCTCCTGGTCATCCTTTCCTCTCAGTTCTCATTGAAACGAGGTTTTCTCAACCTCGGCCCTATTGACCTCCTGGGCTTTCCAGGATGTTGAGCAGTGTCCCTGGCCTCTACTCACGGGACACCAGTAAACCACCGGCCCCGCTCCCTCCCCGACCGGGACAGCCAACATCTTCAGACGCTGCCGAATGTCCTCTAGAGGACAGAGAAACAAATCACTCCTTGAACATCTCTGATCCAAATCCTAATGCAATTGATCCTGCCTCAGGATTTCTTTGGTGGTAGCTTTCAGGCCCAGCAGGTGATGGACATTTCACTACTGACCTTGAAGTCCACCCCTTTCTCACTTCTTCACGCCTCAGAGTCCCACGACTGGAATTAGTCGACTGGCTTTCTGTTTCTGTGTGGGGCTTTCTCTATTAAAATGAAGCTGTTATTTACCTAGAAAAGTTCCTGAGCCATTACAGTCATCAATAACGTAGCAATATCACAAGAGGTCAGCTGGTCACCTAGGTGAAGCCCCGAGGAACTGGAGAGGACAGACATTTGAACAGTGTGCAGGGTGAAGTTGGGAGGATGGTCTTTGTCATGGTGGGCACGATCCCAGGGTTTTGATTCCCAGCCTTCCCACGTGCTTGCTGGGGGTCTCTGTAAAAGTTACCCAGCCTCTCTGAACTTAAGTTTCCTCATCTGTAAAATGAGGATTTCCATAGTTAACCTACTTCGTGGAGCGCTGAAGTGTAAAGGGCCTAGCGCAGTGCCTGGAATATCACAAAATGTTCAATGCATATTAGCTCTGAGTTTGACTGGGTCCAGAAGGTGATCTTAAGCTGAAATGTTACAGTGTATATGTGGGGAGCCATGGTCCTAGCTGAGGGGGAGGGGACAGGGGCACAAGGAGGGCACTAGCTGCTTTGAAAGTGGCAGCGAAAGGGAAAGAACATTCAGAAGATGAAGGGTGTGGCCAGGCGCTCCTGCTGGCTCTGGTGTGGAGAATGAGGTTAGAGGGCCCCCCCTCCCATGCACACTGGGTCCTTCCACAACCAACGGCTTTGTGCTCACGGTGTCTTGCAACACTGGCCATTTCAGTTTTAAATCCCCTCTGTGCATGACTACAAAAGCCTCCAGTGATTTTATTTCTGTCCCTCCCTTCACCCCACACAAAAGACCCGAATACCAAGGAAGTTAAGAAAGCCAAGATTTAACCAATATCATATGCTTTTCTATCTTTTCATGGTTACTCGTCTGCCTAAGCAGGACTGTAAATTCCCTGAGCGCTAAACAGAATCGTCTTTATGTCTGAACCGTGCTGCTCTCCTACGGCATGTGGCAATGCCAACATTGTAATTACCAGTTGGATGTTGCGGACAGAAGCAAAGGGCATGGCGCTCTCCTTTCCTCCGTCTCCTTCTCCCTTCTTGTGACGTTCCAAGGTCAATGCTAAGTATTAAAGTGCACTGACAAAGAGACATTTAATCTGGCTTCGCTCCCTTCTGCAAGGGCACCATAGATTGGGGAGCAGCTCTGTTACCTAGATTGTGTCAAAAGATCTTCGGGAGCATTTACAATTGGCGCCTCTCTTGCTGTGGCTGGCATGCAGGATCATATTGTTGGGAACCAGTTTGAATTCGTGCTCCCTGCCTCTCTGTGTGTGCCCAGAAGCACTGAGGGGAGACGAGACTGCCATTCAGGGGGCCGAGTGCCTCCGTGGCAGTCAGGAGGCCTAAACTCAAGAACCAGCTGGCTCACGATGGCCTGCGAGGCCCTGGGCAAAGCAGGAACCTCTCTGGACTGTGTGTCGTAAAGCCTTCTTCGTCTCGGAATTTCTATGTTCCTGTGCTTTGAAATAAAACAGCTCATTTTACCCATTTTCAGATAAACTTATGAGTTGCCTGAGGAAATAAGACAGCTTATTTTTTTCTTGTATTCTTATGTGTCAACTGGAAAGATGACAATCTTCAATCAGGTCTCTCTCACCTCGTCCACGCAGTGAACCTGGCCCTCATGCCCTGTGCCCAGCTAGACTTCATTTAAGCAGTAAACTACTGTGCCCCTCACTAGGTGACACTGCTCTTGACATGGTTTGTAAACAGTGTTGAAAAGAATTTTGGCACTGTTTTTACACCCACTCATTTGCCTGACACAATCTTGGTAAAATCTCAATAGTCAGATTTTTTTGTTTTCTATATATAGTTACTTCTGCTCTGAGTGTAGCTAAAAAAACAAACAAACAAAAAACAGAAGTCAACCCTGGAAATTCAAAAATAACTGATGTCCAGTTTTGTCCCACCCTGCTCCTTGGACTCGACTTCATGTGCCCATGGCCGAGGTTGAATTTTTGTATAAAAGCCTGAACTTCTAATCCATTGGGAGAAAAAAGCAGTTAATGTGGGCACGGTACCTAACCTCTCTCTCCTCGGCAGGGTAACTGTACCTGATTTTTCCATGGGGAACATCTCTACCCCCTCAACCTCCAGAGCACATCAAACAAGTGACTTGACCACATTGGGACCAAAATGACTCTTTTCTCTGAACTTGAGCTTTGAGAACAATGACACAAAGGAAGAACACACCTGGATTTACAGCACAGACTGGCCTGCACCCTGCTTATTGTACTCCTTGGGTCCTGCTCCTTCCTGGGCTTACCAGGCCCGCTGTTTGGTTCTGCCTTCAGTCTGTTGGGCTAGCCCCACCTTCGCTGCTATTCCCCTTGATTGAGCTAAGGTCATTTTCTGCTTGCGACCATATCTCATTTGCAACCACTTGTGTACTTATTCTGTCAGTGGGTGCAGATACTGTGCTCAGTATTCAAGATCATCAGAAAACTCAAATACATTCTTGGCCTTTCTAGAGTTTAGAGGAGGTTTGGCACATGTTATCATGGGAGGTTTGCATTAGAAAGTGCTGAAAACCAACCAAATGAAACCCTCATTACCCCCTCCGAAGCCCTAAAAAACAAATCATTAAAAAGCTCATTACTGTTCCCTCCAAAAACTATTCCACGTGACTTTGTCATGATGTTAATATCATCATTGTCAACCTAGGTGATAGATTCGGGGACCTGCTACTCATTTTAACTCCCCTATTCCTTATCTGTATAACCAGCCCCTCACTAAATTCTAACGCTCATGTATTTTCTGCTGATCAGCCTTCTCATCGCAGCGATTTTCCGGTCTCGAGCCAGCTTTGCCCCTGTCATTCTCCAGCTCAGAAGACTTACACGGCAGCAGCCCACTTGTCGGTACTAGTGTTTCCCAAACTGAGTTCCAGAGCTTCCTAGTGTGCATGTCAGTGTTCCAGATAAGAGATATTCAATGGCAAGCAAACTTAAGAACAAGCCTCCTCACTGCAGAACTCCTGAGGGCTTTAAATCTCTACGTGCGGCTCGAGTCTCTCGAGGAATGCGTACGAGCCAGTTCCTTCCCACACTGAGTTCTGCACAGAAGCATTTTCTTACACAACATTGATTATTCTGTGCCACACAGTCTAGCAAATGGCCTCTGCAACCGGCATACACGGTGAGACAGAATTTAAGATCATTTAGAAAAAGAAGGTGACAGCAGCAGGAAAGTCTGAATTTGGGGAGGTGCCAGGTTGCAACAGTGATGAAACAAACAGATGACAGCACGGTGGCTGGTGGCCTCAGGGTAAGACGTCTGCACCTTTCACAACTGTGTCCTTGTTCCTTCAGCAGGGTTCCAGCCACATCACCAGATGACAGTGCCCTTGTCATCTGTCCCAAGAATGACTGTTCAAAGCAGTGTAACCAAGACACTCATGCATCTCAGTTAGGGACATGCACAACTTAAATAAACACCTAGAACGATTTGCTTAAGCTGCGCAAAAGGTGACATCTATTGTGGCTTCGGGTGTTTTGGGGCCACTGTGAAATCTCAGCCTAAGAGGATGAGGCAGGAACAGATTTTCCTGTCTGTGTAGTAAGCACTGAGTAAGCACTGGAGTCGCACAGAAAACAATGACCCAATTAAGTGAGAATACTGGTTTATCTGACTCTTCCTCCATCGTGCCCTCCAGTCGCTGGGTGATGGCTCTAGTCTGGTTTGTAAAAAGATTTTTACAAGGATTTCTGCTTTTGATGCATTAGGATCCACATCTCCTACTTGCATTATGTTGCTGAAAATTAAAGTAAGTGCCAGGTATTTATTACCACATTCTCTTTTCATTATGTTATGGGGAAGAAACGATGGTCATTCTTGGTTTTATTCAATTAGACCTGTGGAAATCTTTCTGAATCAGGAGCTGGAGGGCATGTTTCTCAAAGTCAAGATTTAATTTTTAGCCCCACCTTTACATGAACATCAAAATAATTTCCTACTCCTATCAGTTAAACCTATCGTAACGCACTACAGGTAGTATAGTTCTTACCGTCTCCTTGAAGCCGGAACCCTGAGTTAAAGTGAAACGCTAATAAAAATGGATAGGAAAATGACAGTCAGGTAACCGAGAACCCAGGTTGGTCCCACAACTGTGTTTTTCTGCCAGTAGTCTTTCAAACCACTTGAATTAGTTGACAGCATTTAAAATGGGAAGATTTCACATAAAAGACCTGGTTACTAAAAAAGCTCAAGATCCGATCACATTGATCTTACCTTCCGACATGGAAGCAACTGCCCAAGCGAAGCAGTAGCTACCCTTTGGGTGGTCCACGCCTTCTTATTTGCTCTGCACCCCACCGCACCCCACGTCTCCTTACGCGGCCTACTTCACCTGTTCCCCTCTTGGCCTGTAGGCATTTGAGTTTGAAACCCTTGGCCTACGAAGTCTCATTTAAGATCACGTTTTTAGTAAGACTCTTGTAACTGGGAATCTGCGCTAAGCCTTACCGGATCCCTCTACAGGGGACAACACGCCTAAAGACCCCCCCCTCCCAGTTATTTACATATTAAACACTGCATCTCAGGCATTATGAAACCAATAAATTTTGAAATAAGGCGGGCTAGCTAGATACCTTCCGGAGTTAAACAGTTCTTTCCTAAATTCAACCATATGAGTGACTTGTGCTTCCTACATGTTACGTCACCCTGATTAAATGTTATTTTAAGAGGGTTAAGTCCAAGCCTGGACAGTTGCTTATTGTTCCTCACCAATGATATTTATCAAAATAACTTGGGAAAAATGAGCTTGAACCTGCATTGGAGAATTTCAGAAATTTGTTATAGCTTTGACTTTCCCCTTCCCAACCCTTCATATCATCATTGCTATGAGTTTTGAATTTAAAATTTCCCATTCCATAGTTACACTAATGCAAAAATATCAGTACTTGTCTTCCATGGTTTAAGAAAAGGTGGATGCAATGCTAGGTTCCTATTGACATTCTTCATGGTTTTTTTTCACAATTTTCTACATATTTTTATGCTTTTTTTCCCCATAAAAAGGAAAAAAGAGGGCAGAATTTGGTGTACAGCCCATCTGTCTATTAGAACAGTGAAGCTTAGCTAAAAGCTTTTGTCATTTATACAAAGATGCCACCAAAAAAAATCTTGACATCGTATTTGTATTATACTCCTAGGACAATGTAAAGTTGTATGGTACATAGACACAATGGAGTATTACTAGGCCATAAAAGGAATGAAATCTTACTGTTTGCAGCAACACAGATGGACCTATGGGGCATAATGCTAAGTGAGATAAGGCAAACGGAGAAAGACAAATACCGTATGCTCTCACTTATATGTGGATTCTAAAGAACAGAATAAACAAACAAAACAAAAACAAATTTATAGACACAGAGAACATTTTGATGGTTGCCAGATGGAAGAGGGGTTGAAGGGCTGGGTGAAAATGGTGAAGGGATTAAGAAGTACAAAATGATAGTTACAAAATAATCATGGGGTATAAAGTACTGTATAGGGAATACAGTCAACAATATTGTAATAACTATGTATAGTGCCAAGAGGGTCCTAGATTAATCAGGGGGATCACTTTATAAATTATACAAATATCTAACCATTATGCCATTCACCTGAAATCAATATAAATAATGTTGAGTGTTAACTGTAATTGAAAGAATTACAAAACAAAAAACAAAAAAATAAAGTTAGGTGGTTTAGTGTCGAGAACAGAAAGGCCAGAAATGTTCTTGTCCGGGAGATGGTAAGTGCAATGAGGATGACTCACTGCCTGACCTCAGCCATCCCAGTGGGAAACCATGACCGTGGAAATGGCGGAATAGCCAAGAAAATGGCATTGGTGTCTGGAGCCGAGATGTCTGGGGTCAATCTCTTACCAAATCATCTCCTCTGACATTAGCAGGAGAGATGTCAATACGGCAGTATGGTCACTAAGGATGGTGAGGTTCGGCAGGATCTCTTGACCAGCTTTCAAAGTGTAAGAAAAAGGCAATCATGCATATCTGGAAATAGTACCATGAACTCTTTCAATTATTCAAAAGACTTTTGTGGTCTTTTAGCATGATTTTAGGTGATTAACAATACATTGCAGAGCAGAGGAAAATAAGATGGAGTTGGAGAGGGCAAGGAGGCACTTGGGATGTGCGTGTGGTTGGTGTGAGATCTCGCTAGATGTGTCTCAGGGACATAAAGAGTATTTGGACCAGAATCGTCATGCGTCTATAATTTGGTCTAATGTTCAAAGAGCCATTTCCTGCATATTACATTTTCAAAGATCTATTTAAAATTTTATATTTGAAAAGAGGACTACAACGCAGTCCTGGTGAAAACATATTAAGTTTCTTGTGGGCATTTTCCTTGGTGAAATTTAGAAAATATCTGTGTTTACATGGACATAATAAAAAAAAATGCCATTATATTTAAAGTGAATTAGGAAAACTCTTTACATGCTAAGTTACTATAATCATAAAAGATGTGTGGGAACCAGTCAACATTTAATGTCATTTGGTCTCTAAATACAAATGATTCTTTAATACAGCTTGATATTTTAATGAAACCTCTTTGAAATAGATGCCACCTGACTCACTCAAAAAAAAAAAAAAAAAAAAGCCCTTCATCAGGGCCTAGAGAAATATTGGAATGAAGGGGCCAAGGATAAAACCCCGATTTTTTCCATAGGTTTAAATCTTGACCTTTTAAATATTTCTAAGAAAAGGTGATTACTACTCTTGAGAATCATCAACAAATTTAGATTTTCCCTGTCAGCAACATGTCCTCATAAGGCAGAACTCCTTTCCCTTTATTCTTTTTTTCCTTCTCCTTTAGCAGGGATGAACAACAGTGTCATGAAGAACATATACTTCAGGGACACAAGAGGAGAGAAGGGAAGAGACACAGGGCAGCCCTGCCTATGTTTACCACTGAGCTACACCTAGTGGGCACGTCATTATCACTGCATCAGACAAAAAAAGACTTTTGGTAGAAGACGAGAACTCTTACGAATCAACTTTTTAATTGCTTGAAAAAATATTAGTAATTATTAGGTCAACTTTAAAAAATTATATTCTGGATCTGATAATATGCATTTTCCCCAAAGCATAATCATCCAGCCTTTTATGTGTGTGGAATAAATGGCCTATTCAGCAAGTGTGTTAAATTCGCAATGTGTGCAAAGTTAAGGAGGTCTGGTCAGAATCTGAACAGTGCCCACATGTCATATTGTGCAGGAGATGAAGCAGAACCTGGATCGTAGGAAATATTAAGTAAATGTTTGCTCAGTGCATGCCCAGCAATGGGTGGTCTTAGGCACTGTTCAGGACAAGGTCAATGTTCAGACACAAGACTGTCTGCCTTGCGGGGAAAGCTAAATATAAGGTGATGGAAAGAGAAGTCACATTAGGTGGTGAACTTATTATACATCAAGTTGACAATGCACTGTAGAATTGTATGCCTGAAACCTATGTAATCCTTGCTAACAGCTGTCACCCCAATAAGTCTAACAATAAAAATAAATTTATATATATATATAAAGACTGTCTGCCATTGCCATCTCTGCCCTCATCTCCCACTATATTCTGTGCATAGTCCATAATCCAGCTCTTCTAAGATAGATCATTGTCTTCTTTAAGCCTCCGTGGAAACCTCAGAGAACTTTCTTCACACTGTTCTTGCAGTAATTAACTTAATTCCTTTTAGACTGTATTCACTCAGTACTGGCCAAACGCCCCATCGCTGTGGTCTCTTCTTAGAAAGCGAGCGAGCTGCCTAATTACCTTTCTATCCCTTAGAGAGCGTAGCTTCAAACTTCTAATGTAGCCATTGCCCCGTAATTATTAAGATTTAACTGGCTTCCCTACAACTTCCATACAGAACACTACACCCTGAAGCCTGAGGCGCTCTTTCCTAAAAATATGTTTGAAGATACTTAAGGAAGAAACTTGAATGGTACTCAAGTATGCATGAAGGGTTAGCAGCCTCATATAAAACTTCATAATATTTTCCTTCTGACTGAATTATTTGAAGAGAAATACATTTTGACCCTGTCATATTTCTTCTATACAAAAAAAAAAAAATGTGTTTTCTAAAGAGCCATGTTTAAGTGCTGAGTGAAACGCTACTTTGGAAATTGAAATGTATAATTAATCACATCACTGTGGCTGCCAGTTAATGTAATTACTTACTATCTATAGCAGAATTGAACTAATTGATTAACATTACCCCATAAAAGTGCAAGTGGGTGCTTCAGACTCCGCGACGCCCTCCTACATTTGGCAAAGTGCTCAGCCTCTCCATTCGTCATCCGCTCTCAGCCCTCTCTTTCCCTCCAAAATTTTTTGAAAGACATTTCCAAAGGGCCTGCGTATTTCTGATGCCTAAAAATGAGGTGGGCACTCAGAAAGCACAGATAGATGCTGCCTCTCACGGCCCTAGCTGTCTGCCTTGCATCCACTCCAGAAAAATGACCCTAATTAATAAAAAGCATAGCTCCTTTGACTTAGCATGATATAACACATGTTGTTTTCAATATACAAAATAACTATAACATGGCCTGTTAAGATTTACATAAGACTGAATTTATTTTATTTTATCGTTAAATTTATCGGGGTGACATTGGTCAGTAAAATTGTGCAGGTTTCAAGTGTATGACTCTATGTCACCAAATTCAATAACCTAGAAGAAAGACAAATTTTTAGAAACATGTCCCACCTAGACTAAATCAAGAACTGGAAAATCTAAATGGACTGACTGATCAACAGTAAGGAAATTGAAACAATTATCCAAAACCTCCCCCAAAGCAAAAGTCCAGGACCAGATGGCTTTAGCAGTGAAATCTACCAAATATTCAAAGAGGACTTAACACCTGTCCTCCTCAAACTCTTCCAAAAAACTTAGGAAGATGAGGAAATACTTCCTAACTCATTCTATGAAGCCCACATTACCCTGATACCAAAACCTGGCAAGGATAACACACAAAAAAGGAAAACTATGGACCAACATCTCTGATGAACATAGATGCAAAAATCCTTAACAAAATACTAGCAAATAGAATTCAATACATTAAAAGATTATACATCACGATCAAGACTGAATTTCCACAGTTTTGCAACTGTAAGTTCCACAATGTAACTCTCAGGGTAGCAAAAGAGAACTGTTTGCTTTACTCCTCTTTTTTTTAGAAATCTTAAGTGCTAATTACCTCCATCTGGAAGTTAATAGCCTACTGCTTCTGATACTCGAATTATAAAATTATACCATCTTTCAATCTGGGTAGTTATTACACAGCTTTCCTGAGATAAAGCAGAATAGTTCTCATTCTAAAGATGCAGAAAAATTCTATGTGACAAAGTGTATAAAGACTATATAACAAGTTTCTTCGGAACTAGACCTTAACATTTGCTGGGCTTATGGGCAATCATATTTTACTGAGGCTGTCAACAAACATAGATAATCCCTGCAAGGCCAGCTAGCTCATGGTGATAAAGTTAAATATCTCACCCTAATTACAGATATTCAGGTAAAAAAAAAGGCTCATATTAATGATATCTGTGATGGAAAAGGCAGGAGCTATGAGCATACATGTCTTTGGAAACCCCTCAGGTCTAAAATATGGTGGGTGTACAAACAAATAAGAGCTCATGAAATGCCCCATCTGGTGAGCGCAGAGCATTTGAATCAAGCAGATAAAATTCATCTATCTTCTAGTCTTGTTCAGTATTAAAAGTTTGCCTTCCTATGACTTGATGATATACATAATAAACAAAAATTTCAGTGTCTGCCTGGTGCCTTGGCATCAGGTAGGACATAAGCAAAGTATTATTTTAAAATCAGGTGTCTGAATGTGCCATTTTATTTGTGGACTGAGACAGAAAGTATTAGTAGGTAATATCCCTCACTATTGTGGGCCTCCTTACCTGATTACAGTAAGAAATCAAACCAAAAACTGACTCTGTGTCCACACATATATCTTGGGTCATAATAATATTTAATTTTGTGATTTAAAATATCTCTTGGTCAACCACATTGACCTCCGGGTGTATTTATATGAATTTTTATAAAATATATTGTGTAAACAAATAAAACTAAACTAAAACTAAAAAACTAAAAAAAAAAAAATTCAAAAAAAGTATAAGTGGGTGGTAATGATCATTTTTCATTTTTTATCTTATACTGATCTGCAGTGTTTACAGTGTTTAGATAGCATGTACCTCTTTTACGATTTAAAAAATGTAAAAAAGAAACACTGAGAGGCTTCATTTTGTCTTGGATTCTACTCTTCAGCTTTCTAATACCTATTCGTTATTTGTTGTGGGGAAACATCGAAATAGACATCAGTAGCTGAACTTTGAATGGGTTTGTCTTAAGTCAATACCTTTCGACGGGGAATCCGATAACCACTGGGAAAATAAAACAGTGTTAAATGATGACCACGACTGTGCACATAAAAGGGAGCATTGGCTGGGAATTCAAGCATGTGTGAAACAAAAATGGCCAGGAGAAAACCAACAGAAAATGATATGCTAAGTGTTTTTACTGACTGAAATGATTCTCATGTTGTATTTAAAGAAGAGCGCCAGAAAATAACCTCTAGGAACTAAGAATAGTTTAAGTTTCAGATTTGTTACACCACAGGAAATATGAATCTAAGCCCAAGATAATCACCCAAGACAGGGTGGGTCCTGGGGGTTAAGTCCTCCTCTGCCAGAAAAGACTTTGCTATAGAAGACGTGAAGCCTGAGTCTCCACTCCATCCAACTGTCCTTACCTCCTGCAACCTGCCCAGCCCCTGTTGTCCATTTCCTGCTTCCTATGTCACTTCTTTTAATCCATTTGGTATTGAGAAATGCATTGAGTATTGAGAATGCATTGGGTATTGAATATTTGGTATTCAATATTTTCTACAAAATAATGATAGTTCGACATTTACTGCTAAAAAGTAAGAGATTAAATGAGACAATACCTGCCAAGCATTTACGAATTCTATCTCAAAAATTCTGTCCCCACTTGCTTTATCCTCGCAAGTTCTAAAATAACAGAATCAATCCTAAATGGCTAAATGAAGTATATTACTTTTTCCATCCACACAGGGCTCCATTGAAAACTCTGATTACCAAGCTAATGGATGTATTAATAATATCATAGTTGAGTCCATATCTAATTACATAGCTACATGACATGTACGCATGTAAACATTAGCTGTGCTTATAATGGTCATGATGAGGCTGAATGTTTAAGGCAACACATGGTTGGAAAACTTCAGGGACTGACTGTGAAACAAACAGAGCCCCAGTCAAATACAGGCACACAGATATCTACCCACACAAACTTCACAAGCAGGCAGAAGCCTGGTTGGATGAAAGGCAGGCTTGCCAAATCCCATCACTAAGGCCTTCAGAGAAGCCCAGTGTCTTCTGCAGAACCCCAGCCACAATCCCTTTACTTCCTGGTGGTCTCAATTTCAGATTGGGCTCTACGATTTTGCCAACGGGGTTTTAACAATGAGCAGTTGTTCAAAGACGTAGTGATTATCTCAAATCGAGGTAACCGGTTTCTTTTAGTACTTTGCAATTTACTTAGTGATAATATCCTGTTTCTCCTTTCGATCTCCACTTTAAGGAAGTCATCTAAAGTCTTGATGATCTTTAATGACCTTAATCCATATCTGCAGTGAAACATACTTTCCCCAATAACAGATCTGAAAAGCACATGAAGGAGAACTTAGATGATCCCAACAGAGATTACTGCTTTGTGATGAACCCACATAGGGTTCCCACTTCTTTGCAAATGATACTTCAGGGCTACTCATGAATGTGACCGTTCTAGAAATGCTCATTGGTTCATTTGCCTGTCTGTCAAAACAAAAACCTCCAATGCCTATCCTGTTAAAGACAGGATTCCACCCCAGTTCCATCAGTTACAGATTTCCATGCTCTACTTAGTTTTGGAGCCAAAAGAGCAATGTGTGTATATACAATCTTTAATCAAAACCCATCAGTCAGCATTTCGTTTCAACAGTGTGGGCAAAAAAGGGACAAAATTTGGCAGCCAGGAAAGAACAGATATGTTTAATAAAATAAAAACTTGAGTGCAGGAATGACACAGATTGAAATATTACATTGTTTTAGAATGATGCAGAAACAGAGTAGTTTTAAAACACACCATACCAAAGGATCATTTGGTTTGAGACAGGAAAAGGCATTTCACACCTCATTGCTCTCTTCCTTGATTGCCATCTCTACCTGTTGGTCTACTCATTTCTTCCAATGAGAAAAACGTCATTTGGTTCACTGAGTCCCTTTTTCGAATACTATTGTTTTCTTAATAAGTCTCAATGTTCTAGTTTGCTTATCTGTTGGAGAAGTGAACATCCATGCGTACCAAACTTTCTCTTTAGAATTAACACACGATAATAATCAGTACGTTTTCACTTACAGAAGTCATTACTTTAATTTCGGTGACTCCGGTGTGCAGTAGGTACTTTACAGATGAAAAAGAGGCACATACTCTTAGTGAATTGGCCATTATGCTAAGTGCTTCGCTCAGTGTTCCTTTAGATTATCAATAGCACTGCGTGCAGTCACCACGGTCCTGCCAATCAGGAGACTGAAGTTTAAAGAATGCAAAAACCTCTTCCATCGTCTCCTGTTTTCCAAGTGGCCCAAGTCTGATACCAAGACCTGTGCTTTGTCATTCACGTGATTCGATTTCTGTTATTGTGTAGCATTTTAGGGTTCAGAGTTGTATAAGGTAACAGAGATAGGCTTCTGTTCCCAAAGTAGAACTCTGTAAACTCTTTAATCTGAAGTGATTACAAGAACACCATTTGCCTTGTTTTTTTCTTTGCTCTCTCTGTCGCAGAACCCTTGGGACACCCAGCTGTGTTCTCTGTTTGCATCTGCCCTGCTTACTGGTTCAGTCTACAGATGAACTGAAACTCTGTCTCATTGTATTTAATCCTTAATGAAAAGTCAAGAGGCTAGTTGGGAGCCTTATTTACTTAGGATGGAATTGGCTTTCAGTTCTCTTTAGATGTATCCCTCTAAATCAGTGGTTCTCAACCTTCCTAATGCCGTGACCCTTTAATGCAGTTCCTCATGTTGTGGTGACCCCCAACCATAAAATTATTGGTAGCTGCTCTCTACACATGCGTGACTGGTCCGCATAAGTACATTATGCATTTTCTGATGGTCTTAGGTGACTCCTGTGAAAGGGTAGTTTGACCCCCAAAGGGGTCGCAACCCACAGGTTGAGAACCACTGATAATCAAAAGCTGGGCAAGTTTTGCAATGTTACTGATGATATTATTCTGCAATTAGCATCTATGTGGTTTCACTTATTAATAAAATTCTGCACATACATTTTATCTGGATTATGGGAGAGAACTACATGTAGTTAAAGAGTGTGGGTCTCACCATTTTGAGACCCGGACAAATGTTCTTGTTTTGCCACCAATTTTTATGAAAGCCACAGATATGTCAATTTACTTCTTTGGCCTGAGTTGCACCTTTCAAGTGAAGCTACTGGGTTCTATGATACTGAATTCCTGATATTTTGCTTGCAATGCTGGACACTGAGAAGAATGCCACTGTAAGAGATGCCATACCTGTGTCAGGAGTGCAGGGGGCTGTGGTGAGAAAGGTGGCCGTGGCCAGGCAGCAGCGGAGGCCAGAGGTGGGTAGAGAAGGCAGGTGGCAGTTATAGGTTTGACAAGGGCCAAGCCTGAGTAGCATCTTCATTTTTATTTTTTGTATTATTTTTCTTTGGTTAGTCATTTGCCAAATTGATAAAGAGGACATTTATCCTGTTTAGAAGAATTTTCTATGGACAGGAAAAAAAATACATTTTTAATTCACCACAAACCTTCCTATTAATGGTACTCTGGCCCTCTCCCTACATGCTTTAAAGATATTATTGTCTTATTTTTTGGTAGTTTAGTTCTGTTTTAATCAAAGAAACAAATGCCCAAGGGAAGGCAACAGAGCATACACTGATTACGCTGGGCAGAGCTTTGCACTGATGGCCACTCCAGTGTTTTCGGAGAGGTGGTGTGGCTCAGTGGCTAGGGCAATGGCTCTGGGTTCAAATTTCAACACAAGTTCTTACCAGATGGGTGACCATGGGCAAGTTCAGTAACTGTTATCCTTGCACGTCCAATGCAGCAGCCACCAGCCATGTGTGGCAAGTGAGCACTTGAAATGTGGTCAGTGTGACCGAGGAACTGAATTTTTAATTCTAGTTAACTTTAATTAGTTTGATTTAAACTTTGAAAACTGATACTCTATCCAGTTATTTGCAATGTTTAAGTGCTTCTGAAACAACTTAGATAATGTGAATTTACTCTTTCAACTATGAATCTTACGAAATCTAAATTCTGTACAAATTACTTGGTGATAAATATTTAACATCCAAATTGAAATATGTTATAAGTATAAATACACACTGAGTTTTGAAGACTTAGTGTGAAAAAACAATGTAAATTATCTCATTAATAATTTTGGACTGATTACATAACAAAATAATAATAGTTTGGATATACTGGGTTAAATAAAAGGTTATCAATTTCACTTTTTTTTTACTTCCTAAAATATTGACTCCTAGAAATTTTAGAATTATGTGGCTCATGTTGTATTTCAATTTTAAAGCCTGACTCTTTAATACTTTACATTATTTCTTTAATATTTTCCTCAATAATATGGGAATGAAGATCATTTTCTCCAGTGGTGGTTGTGGCAACAAGAAAATACAAGTGTACAAAGTTCTTAGCAAAGTTCTTGACAAGTAGCTATGGGAGCTCATAAGTAGCTCTTATTTTAAAGCAGACACTATTTCCTTCTTTACTTTCTCTGACTTGTAAAGAGCATTCCAAGATATTCTGTGGGATATTCAATCAGTTCTCATAAAGTGCAGACAGCAAAGAAATCATTGATAACACAGAGTGACCAATGGTAGGAGTGCTAACAATTCGCTGAATGAATTCATATTTCCTTTTGACCTCACAGCTTTCTACTTCGTAACCTTCCTGACTCATTACACGTGGCTTCCTTTCATTCATTCATCCATTCATTCCACCATCAAACCATTTACTTGAGTCCATCGACCTCTCAAAAAATCTAGATTCTATTATTTTAAATTTTTATGTTTCCTACTTGTTATAAATCCATAATAAAATTCTACTCACATCAAAACACATTGAAATAACTGTAAAATGACAAATAAGATACAGACTATGTTTTATCTGTTGGTTAATAACTTTCATTGTCCCTGCTGAATAGAAAATGTATCATTTCTCTCTCTCACACACTTGATTTTCTATGTTTATTTATTATTGTAGTGGTTTTCAATTCCGAAATTTTCTATTAAGTTTTTGTGTGTTTTTTCTTTGTCCTTTATCCTTGCTAAATTTGGCATGGCTGGAGAACTGGAATGACACCATATCTCTTTATAAATAATGAAAGAAAAAAGAATAAATGAGAAGTTACATTTCGAAAGAGTAGCGATTGGTGGAAAATGTAAAAGAGTCTCAAACAAACATCCATCAATTTGTGTGGATAATCTGTTCAGTAAGTGGTACAGTGCTTCAGTACACACGCTAACCTTGAATTTCCATTTCTCCACATTCTGTGAAGCACAAAGTTTCCTTTTCTAATAGCACTTCACTTCTTTTTCCTAAAATAACTCTTCATAGTGTATTACATTTATAAACTTTCCTTTATTTCATCAAAACAATAAAAGAAACCATAATTGCTAAAACTTAGTGATTTCTTACTAAGTTCCAGGAACGATTATAGGTCCTTTAATTGTATTTATTCATTGAACTCTTAAAATAGCCCTATGACATACTATGGTAAACAGAATAACACCCACCCCCAAATGTTCACATCCAAAGCCCCCAAACATACAAGTATGTTATTGGCATGGCAAGGGGAAAGTAAGGCTGCAGATAACATTATGGTTGCTCATCAGTTGACCTGGAGACGAGGAGAATTTACTGGATTGTCCACGTGGGTCCAATGTAATCACAAGGGTCAGAGTCAGAGAGATGTTTGAAGATGATGTGCTGCTTTCTCTGAGGATGAAAGAGGCCAAGAACCAAGGGCTGTGGCAGCCTCTAGAAGCTGGAAAAGGCACAAAACAAAAAAGCCCGAGACTGATTCTCCTGTGAGGCCTCCAGAAAGACGTGCTGCCTAGCCAATTTGGCCTAATGAGACTCATTGTGGATATCGGGCCTCCAAACTATCAGCTAACAATCACGTGTTGTTTTAAGCTACTAAATCTGTGATACTTTTACAGAAGGAAGAGGAAACTAACAGAGATAGGTACCCTCATTGTTCCCATTTTACAGACAGAAAAGCCAAGGCACAGAGAATTTAAATAACCAATCCAGAGATCACACAGCAAGTGAATGTTTTTGCAAGGGATTCAGACCCACGCCTCTGGCTCTTAACCTACGGCAACAAAATAAAAGTTAGGACTATGTTGGGTCCCAAGTTCCTGGGGAGCTTCCAGGGTGTCCTTCGAAATTAGCCCCCATCCATGGAGGGCAGGTGGAGACCAAAGAAAAAGGCAGACTACTCTAGACTGGTAGGTGGCAGGTTCAATAAGCAAGGGGACTTAATTAGGAGAATTGTCATGGATGGCCACAGCAAGTCGTTTTGTGCACCAACCCGCCAAATCTTGAAAGTGCCTTAACTGGGGTAAGTGCCCTACTCAGGGGGCCTTCTCTGAGTTTAGTCAAGTACCCAGCCTAGATAGTCCCAGCACCTCACCACTACCTGAAGGCTGTGTCCTTGGGCAGCTCCCAGCATGAGCGAGGCAAGCCGAGCGCACGTTCCAAGCACAGGGGGGAGTAGGCAGCCTCCCTCTGTCTGGGTCCAGCTCTCTGGTCAGACCAACAGCCACATCTCCTTGATGACATTCCCCAAAAGATGGGCACATGGTGTGCTCTCTCTTTTCTTAGCATCTATTCATCCTCCAGTTCTCAGCTCCATTGCCCTTTCCTTAGAGCAAGCTCTGCCCAACCTTTCAGCTTCCGTGGGCCACAATGGAAGAAGAATTGTCTTGGGCCACACAGAAAATACACTAACAATAGCTGATGAACCAAAACACAAAAAAGGTCACAAAACAATCTCAGCTTGGACATGCCTGACTCAGAGAAAGTCTCCCTTGACTGCACGGAAAAGGGTGGCTGCTCAGACACAGTCTGAAGGTGGATGAGCTGTCACCTGAAGCACTGGTCATGATGACAATTTCACATTCCTGAGTCCTTTCTGTCCCTGCCACCACACTGTAAGATCCAGGAGAGCAGGGCAGTGGCTCTCGTCGTCATCCGTGCCCGTCAAACACAAGATACAGTTGTCCTTCAGTTGTCCACTGAATTTCTGATGTTTAGACCATCTCACCGTGACAAATTCACTCCATGTGTATTGAATCTGTTGGGTGTGGCCTTAAAGAATTAAATACATTGCAGCAGAATAAAGTAGATAATGGGAAATGAATTTCAAAAATGCTAAATCTTAGCCCCCGATTAAATCAGCTCCATGAAAATAAAATCTGACAGAACAAAACCACCCCCTAGAAGAAATTTGTTGAGCCATGACAAAAGCACTGGACTCCTATTTAGTTTGCTAACAGATGCATTTTATCCTCAATCAGTTTCCACAAGATTTCATTAGATTGATTGAAGCCTGATGCTTAGGGATAAGCCTTCAGACCACTCTTCTAGAAAGCACAGAAGCAAACAAAAACAAACCTAACCAGGATTTTTAACATTTGATTATTTTTAAAAGTTAAGAAACATTTTTATTAGCAGCGATTTGTTTAGTCTATGCTTTTTCTAGCCGTGTATGTATGTATTTCTACTTGGTAATAAAATCTTTTTAACCTTCATACTATGGTCTCCCCCAAAACACTTACATCTACTGAGAGTACAATGTTTTATGTATTTTTAATATCTATATAGATATATGGTTGAATTTACTCACTGTTTTTGAGTTTTTGCATACCCACCTCCCCCCACCCCCACCATACACACCTGATTTTCTGCTTTTCTTTATCACTGTGGTGGTTGTAAATTTTAAATATTTATTTTTAGATTTTGTATATTTTCCTTTGTTCCTTATCATTTTAAAATTTGTATCATTTGGAGAACTAGAAAGATGCAAGATTTTTGGAAGAAATACACCAGTTGCAATTTGAATTAGTAACCCTTTGCCTCAAAGACATGTGTTGAGAATTACTGAGACTCCGATCACAGTCAATTAATTCTTACACCTAAGGAGAAGATTAAATTCATTTGCCCATTTTCTGTGGCTTTGAGAGTCATCTCAAAACCAGTTCACAAGGAAAAATAACTGCTAAAGATTCTCTGTGCTTTTAAGCTCCACAATACACCCACAACAGCAAAGCATTTAAGATCACACTCCATTCCACAAGCTTCCTTTCCCAGGGGAATCTTATAGTAGTACATTCAAGATTCAAACTCACAAAAGTGAAATAAGAATGTTAACTCAGAATTAGAATGTTTGGAAGCTATTGCTTCTGCATGCATCCACTCAAAATGATGAAACTGGGCAAAACATGTCAAAATCCCTTTGGTAAGAAAGATCTCTTAAGTTAGAATATTTATTACAGAGTAAGAAGAGAGATCATTTTATTTCCTTTCAAATAATTCCCATAGAATATTCCTCCCTGGTCCCATTTAATTCACAGGACATGTATTATAATATATAAACAATGTGCTATATTTTGCTGTGTATAATGAGCACTAATGTTTTGGGCCCAAAGATTCATTTTAATTTTTTAATTCAAATTTTTATTTGTTTATACTTAGGTATTTGTTATATTAGAAAGGAATTTTAGCATTTATTTTTAAACCTATTATCATACAAGAAATTTTATGTAACAAATAATTACAAAACACAAGAACAGAAACAAGGTACAGGGAATTTTGTGTATAAAATTCTTTTTATATAAAAAAACTGATTATCATATTCCAGGGTATTAGTCTGCATATGGATATCATTAATGATTTCTAGAGTTACACTTTTAACTCATAAGTATAAATAAAAGAATTAGAAACATTTATACTGATATGAAATTACTACTACCCATGTAGAATGCACACCCTTATTTTTCCCCTCACAAATTTGAGCAAAAACATGAGCATTTTACACGGCAAAATATGGTATGTTCCAAAGATATGAAATAGCTCAAAGTATGATTAACTAACTGCTGATGGATGGACACACTGTAAGTATTATGGGAAATGAGAAAAGAGAGATCATTTATTCATTCATTCATCAATCATTTAATTGGTATTTACATCGTGCCAGGCATTATATCTCCTCTGCAGACTTTGCTCAGAACTTGGACTTGTAGAGCCAATTTCCTATTTGACATCTCCATGTACAGACCTAACAGGCACTTCAAACTTAATGTGTGAGCTTACAGTTTCTCACCAAAGGGTCTTCTCCTGCAATCTTTCCCATCTGAAGGGAAACTAAGTCTTCCGGTTCTTCAGGCCAAAAAACTCAACAAGCAAATAAAACAAAAACAAAATACTGTACATCCATCCCTGATTCCTCTCTTTCCTTCACTCACATGTTCAATGTGTAAGCAAACACAACGGGCCCTGCTTTTGAAATATATCCAAATCCAACCACTTCTCATGACCTCAACAACAACCGTCCGGGTCTTTTGCTGGGATCCTTGCAATGGTTTCCTGGATAACGGTCTCCCTGCTTCAACCCTTGACCCTCTGCAGCCATACATCCTGTTACTCCCTCACGGCCCTCTAAATTAGTGAGTTTATAGTTAATCTAGCACTTCCTATCCACCAGGCATTGGTCTAATCTCTGCAAGTATTAATTTACTGAATTCTCAGAATAGCCATAGACACCATTCCTGCCTGTGTTCTGTCAGTGAAGAAATGAAGGTGCAGAGAGGACAAGTCACTTGTCAAGATCACACAGCTAGTGGGTGGCAGAGATGGGACTCAACACCTGACCCGCCGGCTCACAGCCCAAGCTCTTCATGTCTGGGCCTGGTCCCTACTTCTTCACCCTTGGAACAAGCCCCGGTCTTCCTGATGGCCTGCCAAGCCTGATGTGATCTTCCCCCATTTCCTCAATGACCTCACCTTCTACTGCTTTCTCCTTGGCTTGCTCGGCCACACCAGATGCCACACTGTTCCTCACGCACACCAGGCTTCTTCCCAAATTCGGGACTTCCACCCAGGCTGGTCCTTCAGCCTGAGACATTTCCCTACAGAACATGGCCCAGTTCACTCCCTGAAAGGGCACTTGTTATGCTCCTAATCTCCCTCACTGGACATCTTACTAATATCTTGAGACTATTCTAGACACTTAACATGTATTTTGTTTCATTAAACACCCCCAACAGCTCTGAGTTGATGGAACCAATAGCCCCAGCTTACAGATAAGAAAAAGAGGCACAGAGATGCAAATACCATGTGGGAGGTCACACAGCCGGTAAGTGATAGAGTCAGGATTCCAATCTAGAGTCTCCGACTCTAGAGTCTGTGCTCCTACACACACACACACACACACACACACACACACACACACACATTTGGTGACTAATGAGAAAAAATCAGTTTTTCAGAAGCTTGGAGCCCGAGGGACAAGAGAATTAGCATATCAGGTTAAAGGAGAATAAGAGCTGCAGAGTGTAGACATCACTTTCTAGAGCCACATTTCTCAGTGTCATCCAAGGTGCTTCTAAAAGTACCGATTCCTGGGCTCCACTCCTGACCTTCTTTATGGCGTCTTTGGAGGCCAAGTGCCCAAGGATTTGAATGAATAAGAACTCCTAGGTGATTCTGAAACACATGAAAGTTCTCAACCCACCACCTTCAAAGATAAGAAATAGTTTCATGGACTTCAATTTGTGCACTAAGCCTCATAACCCTAACACAGCCCTTCCATGAAAACAAGATTTGCGAAATCTACTATCTCCATTAACGCTTTGCAACTCAGGGAAGCAATCTTTGATGGGTTTGCTCTTTGGTGGATTCCAGGTACCAAAACAGTGGTTGGCTCATAGTGGGCCAGCAAGGAATCACTGTTGAGCATGTGAATTTTGGAGCGGCCCAGATGAAATAGTCAGGATGTGCAGTAACTTTGTATGACTCTGAATGGCCCAAGATTATCATCAGACTTCTCATAAAACTTTAGTAGTATCATTATTTCCTTAGAAGTGTGAACAGATTTGGAAGTAGAATGGCTTTTGCAATCACTGCTCTAAGGGTTGGGTATTTAGCAGCTGTCTCATGTTACACAACATAGCCAGTCCTTCTGAAGCCCTGTGCCTTTCATTACCTGTAAATTCATCATCACCTCATTTGATGCCAATTCCAATCTTGTGTAAATTTTAAAAATCTTTGAGAAAATAAAGTACTGTTAAGTGAATTAATTACTACTTTTTTATTTCTCAGTTACTTTGAGATACAACTCTTTTGCAAAATTCTAGTTGCAATATCTTGCAGTCTAATTAGTAAAATTAGAAAAAAATGACTTTTAATGATTGAGAGGGCATGAGCAAAAACATAGCTATAAAATGTGTGAATGCTATCAATAAGAATCAAACTCTGCAAAAATTGTAAGTGTAATGAGCACAAAGTTATTCCTACTTCATGTTTCCTTTTAGAGACAATCATAGCCATACAGTGCAAGAACAGTATTGCTTTTCGAAAATCAAATATTGATTTGTTGAGAAAGTTAGCATAAAGTGTTATAGCTTAGTGTTCTGTCACTCAGAGGCACAGGCCAAGCCAAATGACTTTCATTTAAAAACTTTCAGAGTCACAGGTATTTTTCATTCATTATTTACTACAACCTTGATATCTGAACACTGAAACCTAAGAGAAAAAAAAATCGATGGACTGAAACCACCCAGCCTCCAACACTTCCCCAATTTTGGAAACTTCAGCACATCACCTCCATTGTAATGTGGAATTTCAGTGATAAAGCAGATCTCTCCTTGAACCTAAAGAAAGGAAAGACTCCATCTTCTACATTATGCTGCTGATCAAACACATGCACAAGGAAGGCGGAATATTGTCTATTGTAATTAAAGCCCAGACAAAGGTGTAATTAGACGAGTGGCACGAAACAGCCTTCTAATAAAGTACCATGCATTTCACAGAATTCTCAAAAACTTTTTCTGATTTTGGGCCTAAGTTAAGGATTTTGGAAAAGCATTTTCGTTTCAGAGACAGAAATAGAAGCCCCAAATACCTTGAGGTTAGAGATCTCACTACCAACATCTACCCAACTGGATTGGTTACATGTGATATAAAAGTATCTCTTTGGGGCTCTTCTTTCAAAATATAGCTATAAAATAAAATCCACTTAATTAAGTCGAACTCCAAATTTTCCTCTTTTTTTTTTCCTGCACAAAAGTTATTGACAGCATACAAAATGTGAGGCAGAAGAGAATTTCTAACAAATCGATAAACTGCACATTTTTGCTGCACAAAGAAGGAAAATCAGCTCTTTGAAGGACAGAAATGGTGTTGAAAGATTTTCCCCAAACAGTCAAACGCAGTAGTGGACTCTAGGTCACATTTCTTTTTCTAAAGCTGAACACCCCAAACCCTAAATTGCAATCTCCTTCTATAATGACAGCTCAATCAATTGAGGCTGCTTTGCCCCACACACCATACCATTATGAGGAGGGTTCTGGGTCTGCTCATTTCCTCATCACTTCCCAGAGGCAGAATTTCATGGGATGGTTCCTCCTGGCGTCGGCTGCAAATGTGTGGACAGCTCCGCTGGACCACAGAACGAAAGGCTTGCAGCAGAACAATGCTGGCAGTGCAGCCCATCGCTGCATCCTGGAGCCTACGGAATAACTTCTATGTTGATGCTATGTTTGCAAAACAGTGGCTCCTTGTCCCGGAGCACAGCCTCCACGGCAGCTGCAGCCAGCTCACGCTCCAATCACTTCCTTGAGCTCTGATCATCTGATCAGAGCCAAATAGCTTGGATGCAGACGGAGATGGGAAAGATTTGATCCACTGGAACTGAACACACTGAGGAATATTGGAGCATTTTGCCCGGAGAGTATTTCTCAATTCATTTTGAGAGCATGTTTCCTGTTCCTTACAATGATTCTCTTTGATGCTAGTTTCAGAGGTCTGAGTAAATACATCTTTCCCACTCAGACATTAAAAAAAAAAAAATCACTCCTTTCGAAGCAAAACAACTGAAAATCTGATTTCACAATGACATGTTTTCCAAGGCAAATGGGTGTCATCTAAAGAGTGAAAATAAATATTTAACATAAACATTTTCGGAAAAAAATTTTGCTAACCACCTCGCCAAGTGATTGGGGTTTTACTTTTCATAGCTCGTAAGTTCCAGAAATGAAATTGCTCATCTGAAAGGTGGAGTTCACTGAATCATAATGATTTACCCAAAGTATGCACGCATTAACCAAACTATTGTGAGGGACACCAGTGTTCTCTGAGACTTCTTCTCAATAGTGTGCTTGTTCTGTTCCCACACATGCAGTTCTGAACCCTCATACATTTTTATATTTACATAGGCGGCTGGCCGGGCTGAAAATACCTCTATTACTGAGGTCACTCAGCTGACTGAGGTCACTCAAAGCTGACCTCTTAGAAAAAGCAGCTGTGAAGCATTTTTGCATCCTATCAATAAGAGTTCCAGGCTTTGGGAAGGGCTCTGAGGTCTCTGCTAGTTAAGAGGCTAGTATGCCCTGACTCGGGTGAGACTAGTCACTTAGGAGGCAATTTGAGGGATGCTTAGAAATCACGTGACCTGCTTGGAGTGGCTTCAAGATCTAATGGTCTATTGTAAGATAATCAGACAGCAGGGGATGCTTGCACTAAAAATATCTCACAGAAAATGGATTTTGCTTACAAATGAGGGAAGTATGAAATCCCCAATAGGATTTTCAATGTCGGGATCTGTCAAGCCAATCCTTCCAGTGTAACTCTGAAAGTCAAAGTAAAATGTTTTCTTTGGTTGCTAGGCTCCTCAGTGCGGAAGTCCGGAGGTTTGTTTTGCTATAAGATGTGGCCACTCTGGCCCTAGCAAACTGGCTTTCACAGAAGCCTCTTCTAGCATAATGCTCAATTAAGCATTAATTGGCCAGTAATCTGTCACAACAAAACATCATTTTCATTGGTATGTTTGCCAGAGAAGTAAATTGTTTTCTGTTTCTTTTTTTTTTCTTTTAAGAGGTACTGGCTGCCAATAGCTTCTCATCTCCCTCTGTTGGAGCAAACATATTTTAGTGCTGCTGGGAAAAGAAGAAAAAAAATGCTAATATTGCTGGCAAGTCCCCTCACTCCCTCTGGACCTTTGTCAGAGTGCCCGGGTGCTAATCTAAACCGTTTTTCACTCCAAACAACTCGGGCAGTTCCTGAAGAGAGGCTACCCTTAACCCATGTCGTCTGGCCTGTGTGTACTGAGCACGTATATACATGGTGTCCACCAGAGTGGGCCTCTGTGGTTACAAATGTGTCTTTTCACACAATGCTCCTCCAGCCTCCTCGTATGTCAGCACCCACCCTTCCCAGCCTCTCTCACGCCCCACGACAGAGTGCTCTCCAACCATCCCCTTAGGTCCTGGTCCTGGTCCTCTGCTCTGACTGAGTAACTCAAATGCAGTGAGGCACTGACGCCCACCTGCTCCGGTCCTCAGGGGACTGAGTGGGAAGGTGGCTCCCAGTTGTGCCCCACGGTTTGGCAGAGAAGATACATCTGATGTCTCCAACTCCTTCCCAGCCTCCTCTCTCTATATCTGGCTATCCTCTGGGGTGGCTTTTGGACTCTGATGTTTTGGCACATGCCAAAGACTTTGGGTACAAATGAGATGCTTTCTGGCTCTTAGAGTCCTGTTTCCATCGATCGTCCACATTGTCCCTGAGGAATTCATGCCTGGTACTGATGGACTGGCGTGGGACTCTCAATAGTCTCTCCTTCTCTCTCAACTTCCATCATCAAGGAAAGGGGACCTCCAAGAAGGAGTTTCGTGGAAATTCTGTATGCACTACAGTTACTTGGAGGACGAGAGACCAAAACGATGAAAACCAGTAAATGCTGGGACATATAGTCCAACATTTTCTTATGAAAAACTTCAAACATGCAGCAAAGTTGCAAGAAAGGTGTAGGGTTCTGAGAGCTAAGTTTTACACAGTAAATGAAGCTGAGGTGGGGTAGGGTTGGGGAGGAGAGAGAAATCAACCCAGAGACTAGACCCTTCCCCCCCCCCATATTTACTATACATGTGGACACATAGGAAATAGGAAAAAATGAGGAATAAACTTTACATAGGTGTCTGCTATTTTCACCAGCAGTATTTACATGATGAATCCTTAATTAGGCCTTCAAGCATTAAATGTGCATGTCTTTACTAATTAATAACTTTTGGAGACTCTCCTTTGCTGACATTTGCCTTCTTTCCCTAGCTGGGTCTTACTTCACTATTCTCTAGGATATTTAGCAAACATAAAATGCTAGAAGTGAGAATTTTAATTTATTGTCACAGATGAGAAAATAATGTCACTATCATTTGTAAGACTAAATTTTCCAAAGATGTGGTGGGAACTGTATTTCATTCTGGATAATTAAATGATATATGTGTGTGTGTGTGTGTGTGTGTATATATATATATATATACACACACACACACACACACACACACACACACACATACACACACACATACATACGTATAGAGGTATATACCTATATACATACATAAATATGTATATGTGTGTGTGTGCATGTATACACACACACACACACATACATGAGAGCTGTCCAGAAAAAAATCCAGTCATAAATGCTTGTATTTTTCATATTACATGGTTGGATACTTCCCGGACAGTCCTCGTATATTTTCATGCATATATACACATATATGTAGATGTATACACAGATACATGATGTTATTTCATATCTATGTTCACTCGTTCGCTTAGGAAATCGTCAATCCATATACAGTGAAAAACATTCTTGCTTCAAAGCAGAGATGGCTGTGTCACGTGGGCATGAAGCAGCCTTAATGCAGACAGAGAAAATGGAAGACAGAGTGGAGGGAGAGATTGCCGGCAGGTTCAGGAATACCAGGGAGAAAGTTTAACGTGGAAAGAAAAAGTAGGGCATTCTGAAGAGTAAATAGGGGTGAAGAGAACAAAGGAAGAAGGAATGAAGGACCAGAAGTAACATCATCCCCAAAATAGCCCCAAATCCTAGGCGTACTCTCTCTCCTCTCTTGAGGGACTGCTATCCCCGCTGCTCATCTCTTTTTAATAAGTTCTCACAAATGAATTTAGTTGTTAGGGCTGTGATCAAAAATGTTTTGGACTAAGAAAGACTTGATTCTAGATGTTGATAATTCTGCCATTGAAATAATAGGTCCAGAGATCTTTCTAGGATGGGCAAGGGAAACCCATATTTAATTTAAATAAATAATGCCTATTGAAAGTGTTGGACTTTCCCAGCTCTGTTAAATTATGCAAGAGCTGTATGTCTGAATGTGTCTTGAGATGTAGACTCTGTGGAGTTGGACTATTTTGGGCATGATGGAGGCGAAGTCCATGTTCTTCTTGTCCAAAAGACATGGACACATGCCCGGAGGCCTCTGAGTCTCCTGATGTATGACAACAGACCTAAACGGAGGAAGTGTGGTTTTTCTTAGTATGTCAAGTACACTGAAAATGACTGCTGATAACAATATGTTATCTTATAAAAACAACATGAGCTGAGATGAAAATTGTTTCATTGAGCAATGAATCACAAGATCACAACTTACCTGCCTCTTGGGTACCTTTGTTACTGTATAGCTTTGTCTCATTGTTTAACACGCTAGAGGCTAATAGGGCCGTGACTAGAACTTATTTATGAAGAGAACTATATGGTTGAGATGTTGAATGCAGAAGACCTTGCCTGGGGAAACCGTATTCCAACAAGGAAGTGTCCAGTGGATCACCACCTCCCAAGGGAGAGGCAAGTTAACGAACTCCATCTCTGTCCCTGCTTTCAAAACACGAAGTTTCAGGAGCCACCTGGGAACTTGCTTCCTACTGCCCCTGCATGTCCCAAGCCAAAAGAACATAGTTCCCACCATATCTGGAGTCCAGAAGCCCTGACTTCTAATTCAAGAAGGTGAATGAAACATTTTTTTTCCTTCCTTTCTTTCCAAAGTCCAAGTGAAATGACAACAAGGCAACCCAAGAGGAAATACATTGATTACTACAGCAGGGTGGGGGTGGGTTTCAGCAGATAAAAGTTTTTTGAAAGTATTTTTGCAAATAAAAAGCAAATGTGATCTTATTGATTAATAAACAGAAATGGAAGGATTAGCTATAACTTACACAGTGGAGGTGACCTGGAAAGGGCAGCCACTGCCCTCAGTCCTGAGGGGGCTCCGTGTGTGCAGAGGGTAGGCCCTGGACGTGAGAAAGTCATTCGTCAGTACAGACAGAACAACAGTAGAGCTCCTGACAACAGCTCTCTAAAGAAGGCCAAATGCTTCCAGAATACCGAGCATAGGTGCTGGCCCCGCAGAGAAATGCCCTCATGATGCTGGCATTGGCTGGTGGGGGTGGGCATGTCTCTAGCCTGCCAGCCGGGAAGGCACTCTCTGAAATAAAGACTGCAGCTGGGGTACCAGATGACCTTAGGGCTTGCCACTCAGTTGTCACTCTGACCAAGTGAGAGAGGGCACCTCAGACAATTCCTTCTCCTGTTCTCGGGGCCAGAGGGAGAGCACTTTGGCTACCCCAAGGATGGAGATCCCTCCTTGGAGTCGGGTTGATTTACAGAGATACGGACAACATATGGACTGAGCACCTGGGACCTCCGATGGCAGCCTGGTGGGAGGGGCACCCAGCAGAATGCAGTGCAAAGGCTCACAGGGAGCTCTGGAGTCACACTCATGCTAATACCAAGGCTCTGCTATGTAGGAGCTGTGTGATCTTGAACAAGTTGCTTAACCTCTCTGATCCTTGATAGTATCTATGGCAAACTGGAGATGATCCTTTACACTTGTCAGGATGTTAGTGGAAGGAGAATAATTTAAAAGGCCAATAATAATCTTTAAGGGGATAAAAGTGACCCAGCCTCTGCTGACGGTGATAACGGAGGCCTGGTCTCCTCCCACTCAGCCTCCAGGCTCAGCTCAAACACGACCACGCCCGGGAGACACTGCCCCTGAGAGGATGCCTCAGCCCTGAACCTCGCTCCTTGTCATTGCAGCCTGTCAGTTTTCTGTAAGTTTTCCTTTTTAAATGATGTCCTCTTCCGTTGGTAAGAGCTTGGATCATGTTTACTTGGTTGGCGACACCCCCAGTGCCCACCACGTAGGAGGTGCTCAATGAAGGATAACAAGGATAATGGCATTGATCAGAAAGCAGGCCCTTCCCTACCACTTACTACACGTCAGGCACGGCTCTCCACCCTATTTGCACGTGCAGGCCCTTCCCTACCACTCACTACGCGTCCAGCACGGCTCTCCATCCTATTTGCACGTATCGGTTCATTTATGCCTCGCTCTGATCATCCCTGTGTTCCAGCTGGGAAAAAACTGAGGTACAGAGAAGCTAAGTGACTTGCTCAGAGACTCACAGCAAGTCAGCAGCTGAGGCACACTTTGGATTTGGCCTTCGGAGTCTGAGCTTGGAACCAATTCTGAGCATTAAACCTGTGCCAAGTAAAACCGGCCTCTCCCAAAGGTGGCTTATACCAGAAAAAGAGTTGGCACGTGGCAGGGTGTAGGGAGGCCACCCTGGGAAATCCTGCTGGGAGCTGACACATCCCTCACAGGAAAAGGAATGACGCTTCCTTGCGTGAGAGCTTCAGAAGGCAGAGAGCCCTCTCAGCAGACTGTTTCGGGGGACAATTCCAATTGTATTTTGATGGGAATTTAAAACCTATTTCCATGTAATGAACTTGCTGATAAGGGAATTTAAAGAACATGTGTGTGTCTACTGTTGTGAGGTCTCCACTGGCTGAAACGCCTCGTCTAGCCATACTGGCTGCAAAGCTCAGAGGTGGGACCTGATTGGCTCCTCCGTGAGTCCTGGATGACAGTGAAATACCCCTGGAAAAAGGGCAACTTTGGGTCCAACAGACTAGGCTGACCAGATGTCCCATTTTAAACAGGACAGAAAACAATGGCATTGTCCTGTTTCATACGGTCCATCTGGTCAGCCTCGTTTCACTGGGCTAAATCTAAGGTGTCAGGAGGCTGACCATATGGACCATTTGAAATGGGACAGGACCATGGTTTTTGTCCCATTTAAAACGGGATGTCTGGTCAGCCTGTGAATAAGGCCACCACCCATCAACACCCTGTGAGCCAGGCCATGAGCCAGGCCATGGCTGTCCAGCCCAGAGAGGAAGGCCCACTGTCACGTGCTCATAAATGCATTGGAAGCTTAGAGTCTGGACATGTGACTGCTCCACAGAGAAGCAGCCATTTGCCTTTGTAAGCTGACATGAGAACTCGGGGGTGACTCCCAGGCTGGGGGAGTGCAGATGTCTCATCATCTATGGGTACCTTCTTTCACCACCGATGGCATTCTGCACGGTCATGTGACACAAAAAACGTGGTGACCAAGGCAGAGGGTAGAAACCTCCATGCACGTATTCAGACGCCAGCATGACCTTCACGTGGGAACTCAATGACTTGCAGAATGAATGGGTCAGTCAGTAGGCAGTAGAAGTCAACTGCCCCGCCTTCTCTTCCGCTTGGGTCATCATCAAGGACTAAATGCTGTTGGGCTTCTTTGCAAATCTTCCAGAGGCTCAGCAAGTGTTCCCAGGTGACAGTGACCCCAAAGGAGGAGCCCCTCCCCCAGATTACAGCCAACTTAAGATTTAGCCCCAAGTTGAGTAAAACCAGGTCATGATTTGGCCACTTTCCAGGGCGGGATTAGTGAGAATCCTTTTCCTTGTCTATTTCCAGATGAGTAGGTCCCCTCATCGGCTAGGAGGGAGGTGATCAGTGCTTTCTTAGCTGAAACATGGGACACAGAGCCCAGTGAACCAACTCTCCCTGAGGCCCAGATGACCGTTAGCACCCCGCATCTCTGCCTCTCCTGGCGCTACTTGGACGCGAGGCCTTGGGACTTCAGTCGCTTTTGCTAGGAACCCATGGACTGCTTTCTCCACATCTCCGATGTGTAGAGTTCTCTTCCTTCCATTCCTCTCTCTTCATTTTCATTTAATGTCAGTGGCCTCCACCTCACAGGCATCTTTCCTGCTGGCTGACATCAGTGAGTTGTACAAGGGATCATGGTGCAAACCTGCATGCTGTACTTTTGTTCTTTTAAAAATTCAGGTGCTGTGGTCGAGCCCTTCCTTCAATTTCCTGCCGTGGGCCTGGGGGCAGCTCAAAAGCAGATTAGTTCGTGTTGGTCCACGGAGATACGTCAGAGAATTCTCCCTCATCCTCTCTAAGGCAGCGCCCTCAGCACCTGTAGAGTTCGTGGGTAACTTAAATGTTCCATTAACACCCCACTTTACATCTCTCAACCTTCCATGGTTGATTGGACTCTTCTCAGGTCAGAGAAAATCTTTCATATTCTTACTTAAAGGTAGGATGGTGTCGCAGTTAAGCAAAGGACTCAGGAAGCCGGGTGCCAAGGCTGAATCACCGCTGTGACACTTACTACCTTTGCGACTTCAAGCAATGTTTTAAGCCTCGGTTTCCTCATCTGCTCAATGGGTGAGTGCTCAGCAGAATCTAATATCCATGTCAGTGCCTGGTGCAATACCAGTCACGTGGTAGGTACTCCATACATGGTTGTTAGTGATTACTAGAGAAGGGGCGATCTAAGGGGTTTCAGACTTTGCTGCCACAAGTGTTTTTTGTCGTTGTTGCTGCTGCTGTGGTATTTTTTTTGCTTTTACTTTTGCTTTCCTCACTCTTCCACGTTCAGGGACACACAGTGTTCCCTGGGGGATGGAGGAATGGGGATGCTGTGCATGCCTCCTCTGTGCTTCGGCGTCGGCTCCCATGGAAATGTGAGACAAGTCCCATAAGCCTTCCCAGCCCACTTCCATGAGTAAACACTTTGGAAATAATATAATAACTGCAGTTATTCTGGTGACAGCCAAGCCCTGGGAAGCAGCAGAAACAAATTCTGCTGGGCCGGAAGGAGACAGCACCTGATTCATTCGTCTCCGAAGCTTATGGGAGCAGCTTGGAGAGAGACCCTCATCCTTTCGCTGTTCTTAGCCGCCTTGTGCAGGATTCTATAGAGCTTGCTGAAGGAAGCCTGCAATGGCCCTTGACCACAGCCAATAGACTCTGCCCTGCCCTGGCCCAGCAGGAACAGGGCGCTGACGCCTGTCTAACTTCTTCAAAGGGTTGTGGTAGGCCCAACCATGAAGCCAGCCGAGCAAAACTCGGCCACTAGCTAGGGTTTGGGCTGTGTGCCTGGGGTAGGAATAAGGCTGCTTGACTCTAGCTCAGTGCCTAGGAAGTGATTCAGAGCAATGAACATGGGCTTTACAGTGTGAATTGTCTTAGCCTTACTTTCCTCAATTGTACAATGGAACTAAGATGACCTCTTTTGCAGAGTTACCACAACAGAAGACACGATGTGTAAAACACTGGCATAGAGGTAGGTTTTATCATTATTTTACCACTATTATTAATGCAACTGTTATGTTTATAATTATTGTTATTCTAAGTAAGGGCCAAGAGGGGTAAGTAACACTCCTGCAAGTCACAGCTCAAAGCAAATACAATCACGTGTGAACAGTAACTCAAACAAGGAAAGAGCCTTGGCACCAGAATGAAAGGTCAAGGTCAAGAGTGAAGTGAGGCAAGAAGTGCTGTTGGGCCCTCCTCACCAGCCAATGAGTCCATGGCTGGTCAGGCTAACTTAAAGGTGCATTCCCCCCACAAAAGGAAGAGACAGATGATAGAGTCTGACAAGAACAAAGAGACAGAAGAAATCAGTATCTCTGGTATTTGGGACTAATCTGCATTGTGGGCCAGAAACACTGCAAAGGATCAAAACTGCAGTGTTCTAATCCAATGCAATAACGAGAGGGCATGACAATGACACCGATGCCTCAGGAAAAGTCAAATTATGTCCAGTGGCTATAGTTTTAGAAGAGAGAAACCTGTGAAATACTCTAAATAAAGTCCACCAATGACTGCATTTGATTTTTTAAAGTTTATGATAAATGGGGTACATGATGTTATCTTCAAAAGTCAGTTATGTAAAAAAAAAACATTTGCAGCTGAGGCTGGATAAATGAGCCATTAACTGTACGTTCAGTTCTTGTTCTATTTTATTTTCTATGTTTGTGTTTTTTTCTCCTTTGAATTGTGGCAGAAATTTGCCACCCACCACCTAAACATTTCAGGTTAAATATAGTTGGCAATCATCAGGAACTGCTTTCCAAACACTAAGTGGCAGTCTTTTAAGTAATTCACAAATGTGCTTTCCAAATCAGTTCGAAAACTGAAAAGAATGTTGTCAACCCGAGCAAACCTCAACTTCACATTCTTTGTTGGGGCTCAGGAGAGTGGCGCACAGAGCCCCAGGGTGAGGCTTTGGAACGGGAAAGGACAGCCAAGCAAGCGTCGGAGGGGCAGGGCTATATGCAAAAGATTAACTTGATAAGGTAATGTTCAGCTTCTCTTTAAAGCTTAAACCATAGGATGTGGATTCTTAAAGTGTGTGTCCCTCTTATCTCCAATTGCTATTGCGGTTCTGCAAGGGGACTTGTGCAACCTGTAGTCCAGCATGATGTGGTGGGGAAGGCAGAGGATGGGGGCTGTGACACGAATTATGACTTCAGACAAGTCTCCTCACCTCTCTCTCTAGATCAAGCTTGTCCAACCCATGGCCCATGGGCTGCATGTGGCCCAGGATGACTTTGAATGTGGCCCAACACATATTTGTAAACTTTCTTAAAACATTACAAAAGTTATAAAGACACTTTTTTTTCTTTTTAGCTCATCAGCTATCGTTGGTGTTGGTATATTTCATGTGTGGCCCAAGACAATTCTTCTTCCAATGTGGTCCAGGGAAGCCAAAAGGCTGGACACCCTGCTCTAGGTCTAAGGTTGCTGTTGCGGTTCTTAATAGGTCTATAAAATTAGGGTGTTAGAACGGATGACCTCAGGTTCCTTCTAGGTCTAGGATGCAATAGCTATATCTAACCACAAGGTTCAGAGAAAAGAAAAAGATCCGTAACTTACATGTGGGCTTTGGGGTGGAGGGGAAGATAGGAAAAGCTGTTGCATTTCCCCTCCCAGTATGTTTTGTAGGCTCTGGTGAATATCACAAGCAGGGTTCAAAAAGAGGGAGGAACACTCTAACGCATTGGGAGGAAGAGGAAGGAATTGGAAACGAGGCATTGAAAGGTGTTCAACCAAACCCTTTCCTTGTCTTAGAGATTAAGTCATTGCCAGTCAGACACCAGTAGGACTATCTCCTACCTGCTCCCCGAATGGCCAGAATAATCACCCCGATGAGCTCTAACGTTACGGGGTGAGGGAGGGCAGGGATGTGGGGTGGTGGTGGATAATTTTCCCTCCATTCTTCTGAGTTCTTTGGACTGGTCTAATTATCGAATTGACATGAGACAGTTTATTACGCACGTACATACGTGGGTTCTGTAAGAGTATGGAATCAGAACCAATGGGGCAGTTAGGGTTCATGTGCTTGAACTAAAGGAGGGGTGTGGTGTGGTTTGGGACTTCAAAGGGGAGGAAGGCAATTCGCATGGACATGGAAAAATCCAATGCTTGGTAAATAAATGTTTGCTGGACCATTTTTAACAAGGTTCCTCCATGTCCATCACACCTAGTTCACAATAAACTATAATCATCCCTTCCTGGAGCAGGTCTTATATCTGAATTCTTTTAGGCCTTTAGGAAGAAGGTCAAAGGCTTTTGTCTCTTGAGAACAACCTGTTTATGAGTAAACTAATCAAATCCTAAAGAAGCATATTTCAGAGTGGCGTACTCTGCTCCCCCTCCACAGCGATGCCCTGTAGAGCAGAAGCAGGTCAGCGGGACGATAGCAAGCAGACTCAACCGGTTTCTCTTTGCAGGTGAGATGATTTTGCTGTGCCACAGACCTGAGTGTGTCCTTACCAGGACGTGTGACCCTCAGCATATGACTGTTGAAGCTTTGTTTCCATTTTGGTGAAATGAAGACGATGATACTACATTCCTACCTTATGTGAGGATGAGGAGTCAATGAGATACCTAAACGAAGCCCTTAACACCTGCTGGGACATAGGATGGAACCAATAAGTAGAGAAGCTCTATTTTTTATGAACTCAAGTCCGGAAGCTCCACAGTTGACAACTACACGTCATGTGAGTCAACCGTGCCGTTCACTGCCAGGTGGCATTAGCAGTCACGGAAAAACAGAAAACCTCCTTTCGTAGGAGAAACCTCTGGGCTCTTAGCATTATTGTGTAGAAAAATGCACGAAGGAATCCAGGAGGGTTGTGTTTACCCTTCAGGCAAAGTATTGTCATCTGTTTTCTGTTCAAGGGCAGAAAGGAAAGCAGCAGGAAGACTCACATTTCATAACAGAAGGGACCTGAATTTTGACTATAGAAAGTAGCCAAAACTGAGTCAAATGAAGATTGTTCCCAGGACTGCTGGATGACATGTGGCCGAGATCCCTGTGACCACACTAGGGTTGCAACTACTTTGAAAAGTCCTTAAACCCAGCCATTCATGAAATTTCCCCAATTTGACTGCACGTACTTTTAGGTCTTTAACAATACAGCTGTGATCAAGATATGATTCTATTACCTTCCTCCAAGGGAATGCAAAGTATCTTAATGCAATCTTAAGGAAAGTCTAATCCTCAACCACAGAGGAATGAAAAGAAGAAATTTCCTATGATCATACTTGGGCTTTTAAAGCAGAATCTATCATTACACATCTATGAATAGATACTGACGTTTCACATCACTTTTAATTCATAGTATATAACATTTTTTTAAAAGAACAGTCTAACAATTCATATTATGACTTTTGCAGGAGCCAATGGTTATATAAACTTGATAAGCAAGTTTATCAGAGGCAGTATATGTGTTGGTTAAGGAGGACTCTGCTCAGCTTCAACTTGTTGTAAAGTCAGGTGTGACTTTTAACAAGTTTGATAATCTTCAGCAAGTCACTTAACTCTTTTCTGGTGACTCACCTCAAAGAATTGAGTGAGATAGTACCTGTAAAAGCACATGTGCTGCGCTTTTTTTTTGGAATACTGGGACAAGGTGAGATCACCTGGCATTGACTGACTCATAGCCATAGTTTCAGGTTTCTACCTATTTCTATTTAAGACAGCAATGTCCAAACTTTTGGCTTCCCTGGGCCACATTGTCTTGGGCCACACATAAAGTACACTAACACTAATGACAGGTGATGAACTAAAAAAGAAAAAAAGAAAAAGAAAAAAAGGTCACAAAAAAAATCTCATAGTGTTTTAAGAATTTGTGTTGGGCTGCATTCAAAGCTGTCCTTGGGCTGCAGGTGGGACATGCTTTATTTAAAAGCTGACCTACACTCTGGTGACACACTGTGGTCAAGATGGTACGTGACCAGGAGGGAATGCTGGCATGCTGCTTTCAGTTATGAGATGGAGTGAACATTGGTGCATTGGTGACGAAAACATGGTTAACTGTGTGACTCTCAATAAATTCAATGTTTTCATGATATAGAAAGTGACCGTTGCTACATTTTAACTTTTCTTTTTTTAGAAAATAGAGTTGCATCAGCTTAGTTTTCAAGTACGTGTCACTCACCTTGTTGGCCTTAAACTCACCTTAGCATGAAAAGGAGACTACTGATTTTCAATTTTGGCAAAAAGCAAGTCTGTTTACATCGGGTGAACTAGTGCGAGGCATGGTAGTCCTTAGGCGTGTTAGCCAGTTACGTAACCAAAACCATTTGTTTCACTGGAATTGACTGGGGGGGAATTTAAATCAACTGGTAAATTGTCCAAAGTCAATGGCTATGCCATTCCTTGGCTTAGCCATTCCTCCTTCAGTAAAATTCTTGCTCAGATCTTTTGTACCAAACTGCTCCTGCCTTACAACCCTAAAAATAAGTTTCTCCCAAGACTCCCACCCACTCAAGCAAGCACCTCATCAGTCTCCTCTCCTTCTAGTCACATGGAATCAAAGCTCACTCTGTCTGTGGTGTCTCCAATCAGACACAGTGGGGTCTGCTGGCCACCAAGGTGGGGCTAGGGCTGAATGAGGATAAGCGCCTGGCATGATACCAAATATCAGAAGTAAAGTAACAGCAGAAGAGCACCCTAAAAGGTCAGGCTTCCCTCCTAATGTGAAGGGGACCAGTAAACAGGAATCTAGGCCCAGTGGTTCCAATGCTGGCACTGAGCAGGGTGACATGTGCGTCCAAGTGCAAGTCAGCTATGAGACAATGGATAAGGCACTTCATTTCTCTGTGTCTCATCTGTGAGCTGAGGACAGTCACAGTTAGGATGAGCTTATGCCTGACCCTTTAAATTGGAACTCTCTGAAAGTGAAAGTACTATTAACAATCATGCCACGACAGTAGGCTATGCACAGAGAAATGGATGCATGCTCACCTTGGTTACAGTTTCTAACTCTCACAGCTGCTGTGAACATTAAACAAGGTCATCCATGGGAAATTATTTATTTGGGATAATAGAGTCAATAACTTAGTGACATGAGCTGGGCTCAAGGGTGAAGGGGTCTGATGTGAACCACGTAGTAAGAAGCACTGAGCAGCTTTCGAACTTGGATCCTCATGGCGGTCAGGGGTCTTGCAGAGAGATTCAATTGCAGGGCGGGAGGGAGTGAGGGCCCCGGACGTTGTGGGTGGGATGGAGGCGACTTTCCAGCGTGGTGGGGTGCAGCAGGCAGAAGCAGTTTGAGGTCAAGCTGCCATCCTGGAGAGAAGCTGGGATGAAGGGCAGGAAGCGTACCCAAAGCTCCAGTGGCCCCGCTGACTTCAGATTAGGGTCTGAAGGGAAAACAGGAGAGCTCCACCTTGGTGTTCATATGGCCTTGCAAGAACTACCTTTGCTCTATCCCTGGGACCCCCAAATTCCCCCTCAAAATTCCAAGTTGACTCCAACCTCCAAATGCCTATTTCTGAATTTCTGTCTAGATATTTTGCTTCCCGCCAAATTCAGCCTTGCCTTTGTCTCTGAATCAGCCTGTCCTATTGCTTTTAACAGGTAAGCCATTGTCCCTGAGACATTGGGGTAATTTTTGCTGCCTGCCTTTCATTGCCATGCATGTGCAACAGCGGCCAGCCCAGCTCACGGGCACCCACTGGTGGAGGACAGAAGGCCCAGCGTCGGAGAGCAACCCAGGCTGGGAAAGAAAGGACGTGAAACCCAGAGCGTGACACCCTAGGTGGCTCATCTCAGCAACAGTGAGCCCAAGAGCTGAAGCCCAGAGCTCAGAGGAGACTCGGGAGGTCATTCCCAGACGTGCTGTGGGGTCTGAAGCCACAGAGAGGATTCCAGGTCTGAAGACAGATACCCGAGGGGACACTGGTGTCCAAGGGAGAGTGAAGGACTCACGGGGCCTCCAGAAGAACCAGCAGGATGTGGTTGTGTGGGCATGGGTGTACGGACGACATTCTGTCACACAAACGCATGTCGCCCCAGCTGTCGCTCGTCTGTATTTTCCCCAGTGTAGATTCCAAAAGCTGTGAGGTTCTGTGCTCTCAGGTCTCCTGGTGACCGTGACCACATTCCCGGATCTCAACGCCTATTGTCACCTGCCTTCACTCCTGCCCCGTTATGGTTCTTGTCACTTTCAATCTCATAGTATTCCAAGGGCCAGGCAAAGACAACTTCAAAAACGGCCATCTATTTCCCATTTCCAATTAGAGTTATGTCAGTTGGAAGTTTTCTTTCCACATATTTTCTTAACATTTTGCCTCTTTTCCTGCTTGTGTGTGAGTCAGCATGAGCAGACAAATAAAAACGAATGGATAAGTAGCAAACGAATGGACACAAATGACTCAGAAGCATCTGGCTTTTCTTGGCGCAGCTCCTCCGTGTTATTCGCATTATTGTTCTTCTCAAATATTTACTACGCCCTCCCCACACCTCCTTCGTGTCACAAGCAAGGGACGTTCTCCTTGTTCAGGCCACGTCTGTGCTCTCACCCCTCCCCGGGGCTCACTCCATCCACCCTTCTCCCCCCTCCACTGGCCCCTTCCCCTCAGTGCTATAAAAGCATCACCCACATGTTAAATAAACGAACAAAAGCAAAACCTCTTTCGACCCCGAAGGGGCTGCAGGGCTCTCACGCCTTCCCTCCCAGGAGAACAACTGGGAAGCATTACCTGAGACCCGATGTCCTTCCTTCCTCTTTCTGTCCTCCCTGTGTGACCCAGGGCCACCGACCGCGGGCCCGTGCCTCACTGAGCTCCCTCCATCTTAGGGTCACCCATCAACCCCAAAACATGATTTTTATACGATAAAAGGACGCCTGAAGTTCTTCGGTGCACATGTCCCTCTTATGAAAGTGTTGCTCTAGAAATTTCATTCGTAGTGTGCCATTTCTCGCGAACGCCTTCCTCGGGGGCCTTCAGCATGGTTATTGCAGGAATGAGGCTCAGGGAGTGAGGCTGAATGTGTTAGCTTTCCAACCTCCTTCCTATCCTTCATAGTAGACAGGAAAGGGGGAAGGGAAGGAAGGCAGGAAGGGAGGGAGGGAGAGAGGAATGAAGAGGGGAGAAGGGAGAGAAGGAGACAGGGTAGCAGGAGAGAAAAGGAAGGGAAGGGAAGACAAGGAGGCAGTTGTCTACAGTCAGGAATATTTCTCCATGTAACGGCTATTCACTGACAGCTGGTCTGTGCTGGGTTCTAGCCCAGGCCCTGGGGACACAGCGGTGAACACAGGGGTGAGAGCTCTCACCCCTTGGGGCTTAGTCCCTAAAATGAGCCTTGTCTGGTTTGATGACCATCCTTTCAGATAAGACAAATCAAAGCCAAAGTAGCAACTTTCCCCAGGTCCACAACCTGATAGTTGCAGCCTGACACACGCACAACCGCAAACATTAGGACACGCTTTACTGCATGCCATGACCTAGAAAAGCTCGGGGATGGAATGAACGCTTTATTTAAGTATGATGTAACAGGCTGATCATTCTTCAAAATGCATCCTGCTTGACGTCGCGGGCACGAAAGAAGTCGCTGGGCAATTGGCAAGCAGCCGGAAGTGAGAAGATTACGGTGTGTCAAAGGGTAAGAGAACGTGACCTTGCATTTCATACACCTGTCAGGCAAAAATGCAGCTGGCTCCCAGAACAGATTCATGGTGAC
Organism: Lyroderma lyra; assembly: GCA_004026885.1. Taxonomy (NCBI): domain Eukaryota; kingdom Metazoa; phylum Chordata; class Mammalia; order Chiroptera; family Megadermatidae; genus Lyroderma; species Lyroderma lyra. The sequence goes on along the minus strand of PVJL010000619.1, from coordinate 270,215 downwards.
TTTTCCGAAACCACAGACGTATGTCCTATCGTTTTTATATAAGAAAAGCATTAGGATCACTGAAGTCACGCACACGCACACATAGACACATGTACGCACACATGCACACGCGCATACAGATACGCATGCACATACATGCACACATGCACACACACACACGCACGCACACATGCACATGCGCACACACACATGCACATGCACACACACAAGCATACACACACATACACAAGCACACGCACGTGCACACACAGGCATGCACACACACAAGCATGCGCACGCGCGCGCACATACACACACACAAATTACTACGAACTTTAAACGTCATGCTTCAGCCTCTCTGCTGCAGTTTCTAATGGTTTGTAAGGCTGATTTCGAAGAACACAAGGAAAAAATTCATGGCCTCTGGGAACTCTTAGTGTCCGGAAATAGGTAGAGACGGTCCCTGACTTACAATGATTCAACTTGTGATTTTCAACCTCACGGTCGTGTGAAAGCTATATGCATTCAGGAGAAACTGTACTTAGAATTTTGAAGTTTGATCTTTTCCCTGGGTCAGTGATATGTAACACGATACTCTCTCGTGATGCTGGGCAGCTCCCCGTCAGCCATGTGGTCACAAGGATAAACAACGGATAGTCTGCCGTGTGTTCACTGTGTTAGACGATGTTGCCCACCTGAGGCTAACGGCAGTGTTCTGAGCACACTGAAGGCAGGCCAGGCTGAGCTATGCTGTTTGGTAGGGGAGGCGTATTAGATGCTTTTTGACTCATGATCATTTCAACTTTTAACAGGCTTATGGGGACATAACCCCATCGTAAGTTGAGGAGCATTTGTATTCTGTTTATTATTACAGATTGTGTTGTACAATAATACAATCATTAATGGGACTGTGCTTTTCACGTGGAGACCAAAAGGTGAGGACAGAAATAACCCATTTTTTTCCCTCTCTCTCTTCTCTCTTTTTTTTTCTTTCTTGTGGTAAGAACATATACAAGAAATCTACTGTTTTAAAAGAGATTCAAGTGCACAATATAGTATCATTAACTATAGGCACAGTGTTGTATAGCAGATCTCTCGAATTTATTCATCTTGTGTAACTGAAACTTTATGTCCATTGAGGAGCCACTCCTTCATTTCCCCTCCCCCAGTCCACTTTTTAAAAAAATAGACTTGAGATTTTAAAGCATCCTGCTCACTTTTAAACTGCATTGTCTTGAGCACTTCCTGACCACAACTCATGAAAAGTAATAGTGCCAATCCATTAGGAGCCCAACAGAATTTTAATACATTCCTGATGTCTTGAGGGTGACTTTGCCAACAGTAGGGCGGAATGAAAAGATTGAGAATGGTGAGTCCATGAACCAGCTGTGGCTTCTGTGTCTTTCCTTCAGAGAATGGCTGCCCAAAACGGTATTAGAACTATTACTACAAAGAAAACCAAGCACTAGAATCTACTGTATTAATTTGACATTGAAAGGAGTTTACCTGCTAACATGGTTTCGTGCTGCTTTGTGTCAACCATGGCAGCCAAAGATTATTATGCACAGTGGTTATCTTGTCAGTACTTTGAAGTTCTTAGCTACCAAGTTACGGGTCAGCTAGTCATAGTCGTAGTCTTGGCCATCTTTCAAGGTATATGTATCTATCAACGAGTATAAAGGCGCCAACATTAGGTGCTGGGGACTTTGAGAAGCCATCCGTGGGGCTTATTGGAGGTACGCAGCAGTACACAACAGAGCTCCTACACCAGGGTTTAATTCGAAGTATCGTGCAAGGCCGGAGAAGGGCGGTTCATTCGGCCAGCGGAGTTCGATACGGTTTCTTGGAGTCTTAGATATTTGAGCTGTGCCATGAAGGGTGAATAAATGACACTTGGGAAGTAACGTGAGGAAAGCGTTTCAAACCCAAAAGGCTATGCATGTCCCTGCTGAAGGCTATCTTCGGAGGCACATGTCATGACTCTCCTGGACAGACTCTCGCAATACAAGCAGCGCCCCCTGGTGTCCATTGTGAGAAGAGGCCTCAAGTGCAAACCATTTGTCCTCTCCGCGACGTTGCCCCAGGAAAATGACCGAACTGCCATCGTCAGTATCATTTAAAGGTGGAATCATTTCTCCAGGTTTCAGTTCCTAAATGGCGTGACGGTGAATAAAAGCAGGCACCGACCAAGAATTGCAATAACAGTAGTAACAACAACACCTCGAGTCCTTCTCAATGAGTTTACACAGACGTAAGCCTGCTCCTTCTTAGGTCCCTTTAGGAACAGACGAGAGAGTTACTTGCACTTATTTCTTTGGGATTAATGGCTGCGATTGGGTGGCCTGCTTAGCAATCTTAACCGGCTGAGTATGCGGAAACACCGAAAGTATTTAAGAGACTACTTATCACGACCCGACAGTGGCCAGACCATGCCTCTGGGGTTGGTCATATGCTCAGGCAGACAGACCTATACATCTATGCACGCACAGGGAGAGGGACCCATACAGGGCATCTCTTTACGCACAGCTCCTAGACACGCTCTGGAATGTTGTCAGATGCTCGGAACACACTGAAGAGTCAGTAAAAACCCAATCCCCTGGGGTGGACAGATAAGAACTGATGAATGACTGGGGAAAACTGAGAAGTAACCAATGCTGTCTGTATTGAAGAATGGAAAGGAATTTCAGAAGGTTATAGGCTCGAGTTAGAGTTTGGGATAAACCTTCTGAAGGCGAGTTTGAGCTCCCTGATGACAGCGGGTGAGCTTTGCATTATCATTCCACCAGAAGATGGCTCTTAGGAGAAAAATTACATCTAACACTGTGACTTTCTCAATTAGGATCAGAGAAAAGAGCCACAATCCTGTTATCCTTTACTGATTTCACTGAGTTCATGTTTAATCAAATGAAGCTTTTGTTCAAAAAAGGGCATCTGCAAAGCACAGAGATTTCTACATTTATTTTAGTTTCAAATGAAGTGTTAAGTAATAATAGTCCTTGTCCCAAATTTTATAAAGTAGATTTGTTGGTATTTCATTATCACCCTTGATCCCTTCTGGCCTTCCTTATCTGCTATAAACTATAAGAAATATTATCTTTTTAAAGTTCTATAGTGTGCATTTATTCTAATATAAGGCTGAGGACTCCCAAGGCACTGTGGGAAGAGGAGCCATGGTTTCCGCATGAAATATTCAAAGGCATCTGGAGTCCTCTATGTGCTCCTCAGGTCATCAGAACAGAACTCACTGTTAAGTTCAGTTAGGTCTACTAAAAGTCAATGCAATGACAAAGCCAAGGAGCTACTTAATAATCATTAAAAATAAAAATAATATAATAATAACTAACATTTCTTGAGTATGTCCTACGTGCTTAGCATTTTCTCATTTGGCCTGTGATGTAAGCCTATGATTATCCCTTGGAGTGACTTGAATGTAGCCCTCAAAAAGATATGTCCACCTTCTAATCCTTGGAACTGGTGAATGTGACCTTATTTGGGAAATGAATCTTTGCAGATGTAATGAAGTGAAAGATTTTAAGATGAAATTATTTTGGATTATCTGGGTGGGCCCTACATCCAAGGACAGTGTCCTTCTAGAAGACTGAAGAGAGGGAGACACACAGAGAAGAGGGTGCCTGGCCCCCAGAAACTGAAAGGGGCAGGAAGGACTCATCGCTACCCTCCCCAGAGGGTATGCGGATCTGGTCACTACCTGATTTAAGACTTCTGGCACACGAAAGAATGCATTTCTGTCATTGTACATCACCTGCTTTGTGGTCATTTATTATGGTAGCCTTAGGAAACTAACACATTCTTATGTTAAAAGTTGAGAAGTCCGAAGCACAGAGACCTTCAATAACTTCCCAGGGCCACACCGCTGGTATTAATATGTGGTGTAGCATGTCTGAGCTCGTCTTACTGACTCAAGAACCTGTGCTCTACGTATAAAGCCTCAGGACTGGCTTAACAGTCTAAAGAGTATTTATTTTCCTATTTAAAAAAATGTCAAGAGTGTGCTGATGCAGACCTTCAGAGCAGCCCCTTCCAGAAGCTTCCTGCTTCCAGAATCAATGGTTTCCATTAAAAGCGCCATTAGGGTTTGTCCATCAGCAATTCAGTCCATGTGGGGCCCAGCCTCCCAGCTCAGGGATAAGGTAGTTCCCCACCTGACCCCCAAAGGAGCAGGCTGGGCTTTGCTTTATTTTTCTGCCCACAGATAGGATCATCTTTACTCACGTGGGGCAATAGCACAATGGAGAATGAACGTTAAATTAAATCTACAAAGAGCCTGAAATCAATCAAGCCTTTCATGAAACTAATTTTAGAAAAGAGGTCATTAGATATATTAGAGTCAATTTAGAAGTGAATTGAGAAATGGGGCCTCGTGTCCTCTTTAGAAATAACCTTTTGTCGTGGCAGAGAAGTTTCATTATCTTACATCAGGGATACAGCTGCTACACAAAACAAAACAAAACACACACACACGACCCCCCCCCCCGAAACAAAACAAAACAAAACAAAACAAAACTACATGTCTCTAATTGTTAAAAATAGTGATTTCACTCCAAGGGGCGCAGGCCGCCACTGCTATCCCCACATGTGGAGAACAGCAAACAGCATTTGATTCTCTGTGGGCCACCAGGCACGCTCTCAATGACACAAGGACACAGTTTTAATAATTTGTGAACAATGGAGGGGGTAAAATAAGTCTTCAAAACACATAAAGTTCTGGAAATTCCTATTGACTCTTTAATAGAGCAGTGCTGACCAAATGTCAGTTACTATCACACTACTGTCTTGCTTTTTGCCAAATCCCTGTATTACTATACCTGCTAAGTATACACTTAACCAAATCCTTTGAATCCACAACTCATGTTACTCCATAAAATTTTATTTTAACACAAAATTGTATACCTTGACCATAAATAGAAGTCTCACTTGCCAAAAAATAGAAGCATTGAAGGCAATTTTAAACTATCAAGACAAAATTAAATACATGTTACTATTCAATTCTAGCTTGATATAGCTGTCTACCAGAGTTTAAGCCCAAATCCACTCTTTCTCTGTAAGAAGGAAAAGAACAACAAATATTAGGCAGGTGGTAAGGGCAAACTAACACTACACTGAGACTTTATCTGTGGTGTAATCGGAAATATCAAAGGAAAATTAAAAAGAAAATACTTTCTCACAGTATGAGTCAATGTTGTTTAAAGCTGTGTGTGAAACCATCCAAAACACCCTTGAGTATGATCACTGGTATACATTTCACACTTTGGGAAAGAGTACCAATACTTTTGTGGGGGAGGTGTAGCTAAAGTAATTTTCTAAGAGAGACCAACTACAAAAAAGGTACACTTTAAATATCTGACGAACTTGAGAGCCATTTCCATCTGTATTCGCACCTTAGCTTTATGCACTGTTTCTGTACCTTCTGTTTGGGGCGGTCATAGTTTGAGTGGCAGTGGTCACTGTAAAATCCCCTAATGGCTTTCTAACTGTAATCCTTCTCTCCTTGAGGTTGCATTCACCAATTCACTCACATCACAGCTTTATCCGAAAACCTTCAAAACTTTAAATCCATCAACTAATTCATAGAAGGCATAATCAGAAAGGCTCTTGTTAATCCAACTGGTATCTACCAGGTAAACTCAGAGTTTCCTCGCCATCTCTTAAATACGCAAGCATCCTCCCACTTATGCTTTTGCTCCTGCCACTTTTTGCATTTAAAGTTCCTCTCAATTCAGTTAAAATCCCACTTATTTTTGTTTCTATTAGTTTCACGTGTGCAAGAGAACATAATGCTTAGACATACATAGACCCTATGTAGTGATAACCCCAAGAGGTCTATTTCCCACCTGGTACCTTACATAGCTGTTACGATACCCTTGACTATATTTCCTATGCTGTACTCTACATCCCATGAATTCACCCATATATATTTTTTAAGTTATAGTTGACATTCAACATTATTTTATATTATTTCAGGTGTACAACACGTCCCACTCATTTCTTCAAAGACCAGCTCACAAAGACATTCCGAGACCCTGTGATAAAAATTTCTGTCTTCTTCATTTTCTTCTGTTTCTATTATACCCACCAAACACTGTCCAATGTTATTTGAGTATATTTCTTATTTGTATTGATAGTTTTAACTTACGTTTGGAGAGAGGAAGGCAATAAGAAGGGATAGGCCTGCTGCTTAGGGTTGAATAAAAAAGTTGATGGATATTGAAACTGATCTCTCATATTGCTTCTATCTTCTCAACATCAATGATCTGTGCTTAAAAAGGATAAAGAGAACCTTGAAAATGGAGAACACAAGCCCCCAATTTTAACACAGTACTAGCAGCCCTGGGGACTCAACCTTGAAGCCAATGAAATGACACTGCTATATTGAGAGAACTCAGCTGTTCTGAGGATGTATGGACTGGCTAGAAGACTTGAGATGCACAAACACATCAAAAAATTTAGAAAAGGAATTTGAGGTGGATACTACAATCCATCATCTTGCTCTGTGTTTATTTCCAGCAAATTTCTAGCATGGACATTAACAGGATGGTTTGTTGGCTCTTAGAAAAGGAAAAGGTGATCACTTACTTAAAATCAGGTCACAATAATCTTGTTTCCTTTTACCTTGGCTTGAGATAGGATGATGGTGTGAGTTTTAGAAAAGCATCTAATAAGACCTCCAAAGTATTTTTGCAGACATGCTGGAGGTACTTTCTCTTGACTCCATTGAATTAGACACAGGCATGAATGAAACACGTGGCTAGGTCATGGAGCCAGTATGGTTGCAGGGGCCATGAGTTAAAGGCGGAGGTAATTACAGTCATACGTTGATACTCGACTGCTTTGAAACTCATCGAATTTGGTACTTGACACATTCTGATGCACAAATTTTGTCTCAGTCCTCATCATTTGTTTGCACCTTGTCACACCTCACAGAACCAATTAACAATGAGTACCAAGGTACCACTGCATTATTTCTTATGGGAAAAATTTGTGTGGTACATTTTGGTATCATTGTGCCTCCCAGAACCAATTAACGATGAGTATCAAGGTATCACCATAGTAGGTTAACATAACCAGAATTCAGAATGTTCTCACATGCTAAGTCTAAGAAGATACACTTTGGTGAAAACTAAAAGAAGTTCTTCATTCATTTAAAAAAATCATGATGATATAAGGGTGTGATTTAACAGTGCATTTGTGAAAAAGACTTAGGTATTAGTATAAACCAACATGTGGTGAAGAACGTAATGCTAAGTTGTAACAGCAGAAAAACAATATTTAGAATAATGATAATGGTAATCCTGGTTTCCTTTGTATTGATGAAATGTTGAAAACTATTCAGTTTTTGGTGACAGACTAGGAAGGATATAGACAAACCAGGGCCCATTTAGAAAAAAGAAGTGAAGACATTGAAAATGTGCATTAGAAAGTTCTGAAGAATGATGATTAGCTCTGAAAATATAAGACTATATCAGACATGAGAACTGATATCAAAAACTGAAAAGAATTGTGCCTAATTATAAGTGTGGCAAGTTATATGCCTCCCATGCTTTGAGAAACTTTATTACCATCTAACCGTTTTGGTCGTGGGGTGGGAAAACTAAAAGTAATTCTCCATGTATAGCAAATATAATATACTCAATATAACCCAAATGAGTGGACTTAAAGCCATTACTGGACATTCACAGAGATCAATTCTGACTAAATATAATAAAGAATATTCTGGAAATAAAAGTTATACCAAAAATGAAATGAGCCATCTTTTCATTCATTCAACGACTATTTCTTGAGCGAAGACTCTTTGTTATTTGTGGTGATAGATTTGGGGCTGACACTTCTCCTTCTGCACTAGTATTAAACCAGTACCTTAGGATGATTTTATGAAACCATTCATGTCTTAAGAAGATATACATTTATTAGCATTTATGATTTTCAATAATCAGCTATAATTTTTTCCTTAAAATTTAAGGTATTTTCTGTAGGCTGACCAAAATTTCACTGGGTAACTACCTAAATTTCCTCAGAATTAGCAGTTAGGAACATTAGTATCACTTCCTCTTACCAAACTGTACAGAACTATTGTTATGTCGCAAAGGTCATATTACAGAGCTAGTGGGATCGTGGAAAAAATCAAGACCAGCTCTCTAATTTTTTAAATGAGGAAAATACATTGCAAATAGGGTAAGTACCTTCTGTAAGCGACACACCAGGTCAGACAATTAATTTTGCAAACTCATTCTAGAAAACGTGCTACATACCTCATGGCTAAATATCATTATGGTCACCCTCAAAGTACCCCCCTTGGGAAGCTGTGTACCGAGGCCAGTGCCTAGTCCACCCTTCAGAACAGTTTGGGGACTCTTTTTCTGGAACAGCCGGCCACCAGAGCTTGCGAAGGTTATGACACCTTATCAACTCGTTTGTACAGCGCTGCCAATGTAAGCACATGGTGGCAAGTTTGCAAACTTAATTGTCAGATTTTGGGGACGACGACAGCTCTGATAACCATTCCAAAAAAAAGAGTCCCCAAATTAAAAGGTGGACTAGGCATTATTGGCATCAGTGCACAGCTTCCCAAGGGGAATGCTTTGAAGGTGACCATGTAGCACTTTTTCTAGGGGAAGTTTGCGAAGTGAGTGGTCTGACCTCGTACACAATATGAGAGCACAGGCCCACTAAATCCTTCCCAGTACTCTATCCAATACTTCGCCACCTGTCCATAATATTCCACGGGTCACCGTGGGTTGACAGAGAGAGACGGACTAGCACTGAAAGGAACCAGCACCACCATGCCAAATAAACACGGTCGCGTCCTTCCATGACCTCTCATTAGCCATGATGCTTGAACAAAGTACATACGTAAGTTATGCATTTAGCATGTTAAAATGAAGTCTCCATGGATGGCAGACTGACTAGAAGATTCTAATGTAACCTAAGTGACTTCAGCCCCACATGGTGTTATGCGGCCCGTAGCCAACCCTGGAAAGACCAAGCTTAAAGTGAAGCTACAGCGCCCTCTAGGGAGAGCTACTTGAAAAACCATGTCTACCAGTGAGGGGTCATAGAAACTCTGGTTATTAAGATTTCATATCCCCAATAAAATGTTCTCAACTAAAGTAAATAACAGAAATATTACATATTCAGCTAAGATGTAACATTCTACCAAAAAACCCTTCACTAATCAAAATATTAAAAATAGGTATTATTAAGCTCTGTAAAAGAGTGAGACTTCGCCAGGGAAGCTGTGTGAACAATACAATACTCTCACTTGAATCTCTAAGTTAGTAAAAATACTTGGGGAATTCCCCTCTTTGCAACTTCAAGATCAAGAGTGTAAAATATCCGCTGTATCCATTTATTTGCTTTAACCAAATAAGAGATTACTTTTGCAATCATCCTTTCTATAAAGATTTGTTTACTCTGTGTATCTCCGCAAATCTCATTTTTCTAGATGGCTCTTGGCAAGGTTAACAGAATGTCTGCAGGGAGGAAATATAGATGGAAGGGTGTGAAGGGCCCCAGGACAAAGACAACCAGAAAACAAAACAAAACAAAAGACTGGAAAACAATATTTAGAACCATCCCAGCTCTTTCTCTAGTGGCATGGCTAGCAATACACTTACTCTAGGTAGCTTTCCTTGAAGGGGACACCTCTTTTAAGTGGATGCAGTCAGCATTTAAGCCAGGCACTTGCATTACAAGAAAAAGAAAAAAAACCAACTGTCAGGACTTGGCTACCAATATCACGTGTTTGTGGTGAGGCAGGTGTGCAGGTGTAATGTCACCTACTGCGCCGCGGGCCCGTAGACGCACAGCACGGACGAGTACCGCAGCGTCCGGACCGTCCGCTTTTGCGTACGTGCACGCCCCGAAGTTCGCACATTGAGAAGATCGCCTCACGACACGTTTCTCAGAACGTGTCTGGGTCACAAAGGGGCGCGTGACTGTAGGTGACATGTCTCCAGATTTCTCAAAATGAAGCCCCACTTGTTCAGGATTTGAAATTCACAATCGGCAGGGTGAGAACATCCCCTCTGATTGCACAAAGAAAAACGTGAAGCCCAGACACCTCCTTGACTTGTCACAGGTTATATTAAAGGCTGAAGGCTCTCTGTCCAGTTTCTTGACTCTGCTCTGGACCACACCACAACAGAGTCATCAAATACGATCCTTTCACGCAAACCAAAGGCTGCAAGTGTCCTGAGTGACCTCTTTGTTAAATAAGGCCTTGGAAAGGACTTGGAGGCACACGTAACAACTAGGGAGAGTATGGGACGCATCCAGAATATACTTCTAAATTCATTTAACTTCAGTAATAATGTCATACTAAATTCCATCCGGTTCCACTTTATTTTCAAAATAAGGAAGGAGACGATTCCGAAATCCTTTAATCTACCTCTGTTTTCTCAATTTCCTACTCAGCTTTCCAAAAAATGACAGCGCCAGGAGAAGCGGCCTTTTCCATCCAACAGTCCGGGGGAGGCATTAACACTAACACTAGTCCATGCAGCTCCTCCGACTGACCAGGCATGGAGCATCCCCGGCATTTACCGCCTCTGATGCCCACAACTAATAATCATGACGATGATGATGATACTGGGTGACAAGTACGACACTGACTGTATGACAGATACAACGTTGAGAGTTAGTTGCTTTGTAACAACTTGCATCTTTACAAAGACTCTGTGAGGCAGGGGTGATTATTGCCCGCGCTCTTACAGAAGAGAAGACTGGAGCTGCTACTCCCTTCAGTCCCACCCCTAGCCCCCAGGACCATTAGCAATAGAACCGAGACAGAAAACCCAGCATCCATCCATTCTCTCACTCTCTGTGCGTGTGCACGTGTGTGCGTGTGTGTGCATGTGTGCGTGTGCGCGTGTGTGTGCGTGTGTGTGTGTGTGCGTGTGCGCGTGCGTGCGTGTGCGCGTATGTGTGCGCATGTGTGTGCGTGTGTGTGAGTGTATGTGTGTGTGTGCGTGTGTGTGCACGTGCGTGTGCATGTGTGTGCGTGCGTGCGTGTGTGCGTGTGCATGTGTGTGACAGAGAGAGAGAATAACAGGTGAGAAAAGGTAGATACGTAGCTCCATAGTTATTGAGCTTTCCACGTGCTTAAGCGCCTTGCTTCTTCCTCTCTTTCCCCTCTCTGTGTACACTAACAAACCGCCACTTAGAAAACAGAACGTAAAAACCATTTGAAAACATCCCTGTCTATGAGGACGTCGTGCAAACCTTTTCTTGTCAATTCAGACTCATCGCTCCTGCTGGCCGAAGTGTCCCCCTCCCTGTGCTCATCTGCTGAGTGCACAAGCCCCGGTGTGACGCGCTCTCTGTGGTGAGCCGGACGTGGGTGCCCGACCCAAGGACCACGTCCACCTTCAGGAGAGTTTGGCTCAGCTCTGCCATGGGAGGACACCACTAAGTATGCCCGGGTGCCCTGTCCCCCCGAAATTAAACAGCAGCGTACTTTCCTCATGGGAACCAGTGCCCCCGTTCTCTGCGAGGCCCTGTGAGTGAGGCCGTGCTGCTGTAGCCGTGGGATTTTAAGTTCTGCCACCAAGAAATCATTTCAGCATGTACTTGGGATTCCTTCCTCCTTAAATGTCTACTGTATCAAACTGCAGAATTAAACTGTATGAAATCACTCTCTCTCCGTGTGACTAGATTATAGAATTTTTGATAAAATCCCTTTCTAAGGGAATTTCCTTGCACTTAATTGGAATTTTTCAGCAACTCAGCTGTTCGCAACACAGGAACACCCAAAATATCTTTTCAAAAATGTCTCAGTATTTTCAAAAGACATATGAGAAAATGATTTCATAACTGTAAGAAGTAGGTGATATCATAAAAAAATTCCCAGGCATCAGAAAATAAAGGTTATTTTTTTTTAAAAAGAAAGAACAGCTTATAAACCCATTGGAAATGAAGTGTTTATAGCAGAATCAAGCATCCTCAGGTAACAATGTGGATTTTAAACCCACATTTTGCCTCTGAGAATTTTTGAATAATATCACTTACTTCCTAGGGAAACCAGATACTATGATAGCCTAAATGGCTTTCTTATGTATCTTTTGCAGACAATGAAAGATTCTTTCAAATGATATTTGGGGCAAAAGCTTAGTTGCTGAAAAACTGTAATTAACTGAAAGGAAATTTCTTTACAAAAAATAAAATGTTTTATTTTAAACAAAAATGCTATATTATTATTAATATAGGATATTATTAGACAGTATTAATATAATTATTAAGCATATTCTGTGTTTTGTAATGGGTGAGATTAATCGGCTCATATTTATTGTCATGGATTATTGGTGCATTTAGAATAATGTCCTAAATTATATTTTGAGATGTCTACTAATCATGTCTTTTGCTTGTCTTTTTCCCCCCTCTTATGATTTGTTTGATTGGAATGATATGTTTTAAATTCTCTTTCTCCTCTACTGGTTCTGAAGCTCAAAATTTTATTTCTCCTCTTACTTTAATATAGCTGAATTTATCATTTTTCCCTTTCATATTTTTGATTTACTAATTTCTCTGAATTTTGTACTGTGTGAATTCAAGACTGTCTTTTAATGCATTAGTTCTCTTTGAATTGAGTCTCATCTGAAGTTTATTCCTTCATTTCAGGGGATATATAATAATTCTTTTTCATGATTTCCAATTTGTTCGCTTAAGAAAAATCTCTATGTTGTTGTTTTGTTTCATTTTGTTTTTCTGTATACAGATGTTAATTCTTCCTTTACCCCTGGAAGATTCTAAACTAAAATCAACTCCAATATAAGGAGATGAGAAATGCTTTAATGTGCTTATAATGTAATTGGCAATTGATCTCTATCATCTGCCTGCTCACTGAAGGTAGAATAAAGGTCTTACCTACTCTGGGGGCAGGGGGAGGTGTGGAGTTTGAAAGTGACCACTTTACAATCATTGGGCTTTTCTCAATTTAATGTATATGACACAAACTTTATTACAGTGGCCTCCTTTTCTTAAACTTACTAAACATACCTAATAAATAAAAACACAAAAATAAAAAGCATGTTTCCTTTTAGTTTTCTCACAGATGTTGGAAGATAGCCAAAAATATATTTCATTCTTCTTACAATAATGCAACTTTGTGGTTTATGGGATCGAACACTCATTAGATGACCACGTGTCAATGATGGCAGCATTTTACTATACTTTGAAAGAAGTCTTTTCCAGGTTGCACCATTATTTCCACCTATTCACAGCCAAATTCATCTTTTTTCTTGTTAGTTTCAAGTGTATAAGAGAACACACTGCTTAGACATTTATAGCCCTTACATAGTGATAACCCTAACAGGTCCCCTTCCCACCTGATGCCTTCCACAGCTGTTTCAATGCCACTGACTATATTCCCTGTGCTGTACTCCACATCAGTGACTCTGTGTGTGTGTGTGTGTGTGTGTGTGTGCACGCATGTGTATAGAGAGAGAGTCGTAGTTGACATTAAACATTATATTATTTTCAGTTGTACAACACAGTGGGCGAGTATATAATTTACAAAGTGCTCCCAAATTCATCTTTCGATTATTGATTTAAGGGGGCACTTCTCTTAGCATTCGTTGTCTTCTTATGTTCTGGAATCTTAGTCTGCACACTAATGCTGAGTCAGAGTAGGAGGCCACCTCACTTCCCACCCAGGCTTGGTGACTCCATCTCTTGGTGACTGGAGCCCCCAAGATCCAGGCCAGTGGGTAGTTCAGCTAAGGTGGAGAGGTTATATTTTAGGACTACGGCTCTTAGGAATGGGACAGGAGGGACAGCTTCTTGCAGGCTTGTTCAAGGGCAATGAAACCCATTCCAAGACTGGATTTCCAGGTTTCAGCCTGGTTTCAGGTGCCCGCCATGAATGAGGTTCGTTTAGTACTCATTACGGGAAGCAATACCCCTCCCTGTTCTATTTCCGGTGCTGCCAACTGTTTCTTGCTTTCAGTGGCCCTTACTGCTTTGTGCTTGTGTTTCATTTCTATTTTCATTTGAAAGAATTTAAAAAAAAAAAAAAGAAAGAAAGATTTTTTGAAAAAAACTTTACACTTTGTACAGATAGGAAAGGTGGAGGGGAAGCCTTGAAAAGTTAACTTAAAAAGCTTCAGTTTTCCCATCACAGAGGTGTGTTTTTTATTTTTTTTTTTTTGAGGCTTAACTTACATGAGATTATTTTAAAATAATCCTACTTTAAAATTCTTTGCAAACTGTGAAGCCATATTTACATATATCTAATTTATTATCATGGCTGCATCATTTAGAGTCAGAGAAGTTTAACAGGTATGCCGAGAGGTTTGTCACTAGTATATAGTTTTTAAATGTCTTATTATCACCTTTCTACATAAAATAAACCAATAAAAACAAAAAAAAAGTAGTTGGTCTACATATCAAAGTTTTCTGTCTTTACCTGAACTTTTACAACATACAAGGGCTGTCTAGAAAGTACTCAGCCTTGCAACCATTCTCGTTATATTGACAATGGCTGGGTTTCTTCCAGACAGCCCTCGTACATAAAACTTCTTATATTTTATGCTTAAACAAGGGTCACTTTTAATAATAAAATCTTTACTTGTTTAGAAGCTTTTAAATAAAAATAGAGACTATGATGTTATGATATGAGCAAGATGGCAAACATTCAAAATCTAGTAGATGGTACTATCTAAATGTCCATTCTTTCCCAAACAGTTAACCTTCTTACTTGTATTTTTCACTTTCCAAGCTCAAGTGCAAATAAGACTGACTGAAATTAAACCAAGAAAAGCTTTTGAAAGGATTTCCTAATCAAATCTATTGTCCAATCATTTCATTTTTAGGAAATGGCAAGAGTGAGTGGGTCAGTGGGTCCAGCTTCCAAAGGCTGTGTGTTACACATGAGTAAGAGGTCTGTTTAGGATAAAAATAGACATCCAACTTTTTTTCTTCTTAAAGATAGCTTAGCCACAGGAGCAAATCTTACTGTTCATTCTAAGAATTACATGTTGTGTTGAGAGAAATAGAAATGAAATTATATTGGAGAGAGAGAGAGACAGAGAGAGAGAGAGAGAGAGAGAGAGGCTATTTGATTCAACAGTTTGACCTGGTTCGCCACTTACGTAAAACATCTAAGATAATTATTCAGCATGAACACTTCTTGAAATTGTCCATTCTCTTTTAGATTTGTAAATAGTCCTTTAGTGATTTTTTTTCTGCTTTGTCAAAAAAAAAAAAAAAGTAGATAATACTGTCTAGCCAAAGAAGCCAATAACTGGAGCTATGACTACAATTATTTAAAAAGAAAAAAGAAAATGCTGGCCTTGCTGAGTATGTTTAAGCTGACTCTCCTTTTAGATCTCCACTAACAAAGTTAGGTTAATCATTGTGAAATCATCTAGAAAACTGAATCAAACAAAAGCATGCATTGACTGAGTTACCTAAAGAATCCTGGTTGAGCTACAATCCTATTTATAGTTGCATCTGGGCCCTGGATGCCAGCTCCGTTCCCTGGCTCTCCTGTCAGTTGCTCAGCTGGAATAAGAGGAATTCACAGTCCTTGTGGGGTGGCCCCCGAGGTTTCAGCTGTCCCACCACTCCTGTTTGACTGGCTTTTCCACAACAAAAAGTGAGCTCCACATGGGAGTATTATGCCCACCTGACAGCTTGCTTTCCAAATGCAGCAGTCACACATTTTCAAAGAAAAATATAGTGCACGAGGAAATGTTTTTGGTAACCATCATTTAAAAAACAATATGTAGTTTCTTCTACTCCATTCGGCAGATCATCTCAGTCACACACACTCAAGTTTTCATCCTTGTTTCTGACCAGCTAGCTGCAAGGGAGATGCACTGACCCAAGGGTTGGAGTGCAGCAAGCTGCCGTTCCCTGCAGGACTGAATTCAGAGGCTGGATGTATTGAGCAAGGTGCTTCCCACCTTAACCATCACTCCCCCCTAGACAGAGCAGTTGGTTGGCTTCACAGACAGGCCGGCGACAAGTTGCAGCTGCAATTGGAAGCATTCTAGGCCTTTCCAAATTGTCATCTATATGTATGTAAAGCCCTGTTCCAAATGTGCAACCTCTATTTTTGAATGGCTATCCTTCCTTTCTAAACCTTTCTCTTTTGAATTGTTAAGAACACCTTGGTGGTTAATGTAAGAGCGACAACAGCCTTGTGGGTTGGGCCTCCCTGGAGACCCATCATCTAACACTTTGTCCTTCAGGATCTCTGGCTGTGCAGGCTTCCATAACCTCAGGTCCTCTGCAATGATGTGAGGGGTTTTGAATGAGGAAAGGCTGTCAACCTGACCACATGATGTGATCATTTCCTGAACAGACAGGGAGAAACACCACAATCCCCAACTCATACAGACTCTGGGTTTCCGAGAGCTGAAACAGACCCGCATGGTTAACTGAAAAGAAGGCAACTGTGAATTTGGGGGTTGGCGACATCAACGCTCAAGGGAGTGTGGTTTCATTTTTTTTCCTGGCAAAGAGACAAAGCCACAAGCCAAACCGACTTCAGAGTCCCAGGCTCCTGCCTGGATTTCTTCTTTCGACCCACTTGTGATGCTCCTGACATCTCCTCTCTCTTGGCTTCCATTTGGCTCCAGCTGTTCAATGCCTACAATTTTCTGTCAAACACAGAGGCCTGCCCCACATGGCTCTGACACCAAATCCTCCATTCTGAAGCAGAGATTTATTCTCTTGTCGCTGCGAGCTCCTCCAGCAAACACAGCCCTTCGCTCCAGCTCGGATATCGGGCCGGAATGTTAGGATGAATCAACAGACTGAAAGATCTGAATGTTCAATTCTCATTCTGCAAAGCACATCCTACTGATTTCATGATTATTAAGCTGAGGATCAGCAGCCAAAATCTGAGTGTAAGTGAGGCGAGTTCCCATACTTTCTGTCAAGCTATGTGACCAATGTACAAAGCTAAACCAACAGGCTGAAGGCCTGAGGACATGGGTGTCCGTTACAAGCGTATCTGCAGACCATATGTTGTTCTGGTGCCTTAATTCCCTACGACTCTAGCTCGGAGTCTGATGTGGAAACACAACATATACAAAACTGTGTGTCTGGGTAGACTGAGCACTTCAATGCCATGGCTTCTCAGAATCTGAAACTGCCAAGAGCTTAATGTTATTTTTCTCTCCGCTTCTAAACACTCACGTTAATAATGATTGCTAAGTGAATAGTCTTGAAATTGTTTATTAAAGTATAGAACAGTTTTAAAATGGCAGTCATTCCAATTGAAACTATTTCCTGGACATTTTGTTGAGAAGAAAACACACGTTTATGTTCATCTGTTGTCGTTACAACCTATAGAGCAGAACAGATAAGTCGTGGCAAAGACCGAGATAAAATATGGTAAATACACTGGGGAGGCAGTAGAGAACTAATGAGCTAATCATGAAGCAAAGAACCCATTTTCTACCAAACAACTTGACCCAGACACACGTAATATTTTAAAGGCAACATTTCCCAATACATTGTTTATTGTGATTGTTCTCCAAAAATCATACTTTATTACATTATTTGGATAAACAAAAGTGACATTGACTGCTGTGATGAATTCTGGGGCTATTTGTACTCTGAGTAGAGATAGCTATTTTAAGATTCTAAGGGACAGTTTGTCAACTTAATGACAATCGTGAGATGATGCAATTTTCTAAAAATGTGTTGTGAGCATCTCACCATGAGGTGAATGCTACCGTTTAGAATAATCTCCACTTTCGGGAGCCTAATTTCTGACATTCAAGAACAGTCCGGAAAGTACCCAGCCATGTAATATGAAAAATAGAAGCATTTATGGCTAGGTTTTTTTCCAGACAGCCTTGTACACTACAACATTTCTTCATAGTAAGTAAAGGGAAATTGGTTTAAGTTCCCAAGAGTTTTAGGTTTCACACACACTCACACACACACACACACACACACACATACACACCCCTATTGCACTTATATGAAACAACTCCATATACATGATGGCACACATATGTGACATAGAAATATATGTCATTGGTTTTTAAATTATATTCATTGGTTATGGTTTTTTTAAAATATTTTCTCATTAATTTTATTTTATTTATTTATTTTTTTGGGGGGGAAAGGTTATGCCATTTATTTAAATATTAAAAAAAATTTCTAAGTCTAACAATAAAAATGAATTAAAAAAAAATATTTCTGAGGACCCATTTAGTGTCAGGTGCACTGTTAGGCCCTAGAGATACAATTGTAAAAAAGACGAATGCAGTCCAGTCTTCAGGTTGGGCACAGTGTAGTCCTGATGACAGGCCAATCAATAGGGATTTACTGAAGGCAATATAATGATGTTATTTTTTGTTTTTGTTTTTGTTTTTTTAATTCATTTTTATTGTCAGACTTATTGGGGTGACATCAAGTTGACAATGCACTGTAGAATTGTATGCCTGAAACCTATGTAATCCTTGCTAACAGATGTCACCCCAATAAGTGTATGTATTGGTTTTTAAAAACATCTGCAAAGATACAACCATTAGCATTTCGTTTCTTGTACTGTACTTTGTTCTGGGGGGTGGTGGGTATAAATCAAGGGAGTTTGCTAGAGGTGAAGAGATTCGGAGGGTTTTGCCTTGTGCTGAACAATCACTGTGGCAGAGACCGTAGGGTCTTGTATAGCAGTATATCGCGCCTCCATCAGAGAACCTGACAGTAGTATCAGGCAGCTGGCTAAATACTCAGTAAATCATCATGTCATCAAGCTTCCATTTCCACTAGAGCTAAGCAGGCACGAACGCCTGCCTCCTCACCCCCATCTACGGCCCTACCTACCCATCCCGGGATGCCTGTTGACGGTTATTTCCTGATGTAACCTGCCCTTGCTGTTCATTTTAATGAATTTTATTTGCTTAAAGCAGGCTGTTCAGGAAGTGGGAGGAATGTGAGCAAAAGATAAACCCAGGGAAAGACTTGTCCATGAAGGCCCTGCACCCTCTGGGCTGGACAGTGGAGCTTCATTCTGTTTTGTGGTAAGGCCACACATCAGACACCTGCAGGGGGCTCTCCTAACAATCACAGATATTGTTAGGTTGCGGCTTTGTTTGAATTTGCAGTCTTATTTCCTAACGTAGTAGGAACAGAAGGTAGAATAAAGGATCATAAAGGTTTGTTGTTGTTTTTGTTTTATTTCTCTCCCAGCCCTTCTCCAAGACATACAAATTTAAGTATCTGGAGTCATCAGTATTCTTAAAACTCCTCTTAGAGATAAATGGCCAGGTCATCTTAACAAAACTGTAACAGTCCCATTAGGACACTTGAGTCTGTTGGAAGTTCACCACACAACGCAAAGATGGGAACTGGACACTAAATAATTCAGGCTGCTCTACAAAGTTATAAATATTCTCATTTCAATAAGGTATTTATAATGAATTTTTGTAGAAATTGCTTTTCCATTTCGTGGCCAAAGAACAGAAATCAGGTTGGATTCTATACTCAATAACATGAAATTGTATTTTCCTAATTCTGCATTTTCATATTATGCCCTAAAATGCATAATGGACTAATGTACACACACACACACACACACACACACACACACGCACACACACACAGAAGATCAGCTAAAACTGTCAGTTCTGGAGCTTGCATACCACTCTACCATTTAAAATTGTGTTACCTTGAACAAGTTACTACCTAACTGCTCTATGTCCATTTCTTTTGTTGTGTCAGATGACTTGCCTGGTTCACCTTTGCTGGTGTCCTTTCACCTGTCCCTTGAGGGTTGAATTTTGGCAGCCAGAATCCATACAATTGGGTATACCCAGCTCTAAGACAAAATCCTGATCAACAACACCCTGTGATGGTGAAAACGAGTCATTCTTCTCCATCAAACTCATTTAAACAACCACACATTTTCAAACAAGTGTAGAATTAACTGGTAACCTAAACTTAAAGTAAATATAATATAAGAACTATATGCTACCACTAGAGTTCCAGAATTCATGTCTGGAAAAATTTGAGACTTTGAAATTATTATCTGTCTTTCAGGCTAGGTATTTACTACAACCCATATGACATGAGTGAGACATTTTTATACTGTATCATTCAGTTTGATTTAAACAAAATCATTTATACCAGAAATGCTTAGGGCCAAGAAACTCCGAGGCCCAAATAGCCCTTTTGTTCCTAGACAGGCAAAAGTTCAAATACTGGAATTTTCTAAAGTGGAGACACCTGCTTGCATTTATTGTCGTGAATCTCATGAAAATTCGAGGCAGGGCACTTATTTAGTGAGTAATGAAGTCCATGAACTTGATGATGGATGAAAACTGTTCCTAATTACCAACAGTTTTGAAAAAGTGCTAATGAAATATGAATGTGCAACTTGAATAAATTCAATGAATTTCCTCCTACAAAACTTCTAATGATTATTCCACTACTAAGTTCGAAACACTTGCTGATATGAAATCAAGTCTCCAAATACATGCTGAATTCTCAGAGTGAAAAGGTAATGCGAATGGCCAGTAAACATAAAATGATGCTTTACTTCATTTGCAAACAAGGAATGCAAATGAAAACAGCAACACGACACCACCTTACATTCAACAGACCAGCAAAAATCAAAGCCTGACAATAAGTTTCCTATCAAAGAAGTGAGAAAGGAAGGACTTTTCCACAGCTTGTGAAAGTGCAAAGTGGTACAGTCTTTTTGGAAAACCACTTGGCAGTGTAGCAGCCCCCCGTTATCTGAGGGGAGTCACGTCCAAGCACCTCGGTGGACAACGGAAAACCTCGGATAGAACTGAACCCTATATATACCGTGTTTTTTCCTCATACACACCTATGATAAAGTTTAATTTATGAATTAGGCCCAGTAACAGATAAATGACAATAAGTAATCACAAAATAGGAAGCAATCATAACAAATACTGTAATAAAAGTGATTACAGTATTAATGATAGTTATTACAGTGAATGTGGTATCTTGCTCTCTCGAAATAACTGTACTGCACTCATGCTTGTTTTCGTGATGACGTAAGATAACACGGCGCCTTATTAAGTCAGGAACTTTCACCTTTTCACTCAAAGGAAGCACGTTATGGCTTCTGTTTAGCATTGCTACTCTGGCACTTTGGGGCCAGTATTTAGTAAAATCAGGTGACCTGAACATAAGCACTGTGGTCTCATGGCAGGAGATCTGGTAACTGAGGGGCTGCTCATGGGGGAGCCTACAGCATGGAGGCACTGGACGGAGGGATGAGTCACATCCCAGGTGGGACAGAGCAGAGTGGCTTGAGATTTCATCATCTCCTCACTCATAATGGCACTTCATTTCAAACATATGAATTGCCTATTTCTGAAACTTTCCCATGTAATATTTTTGAAGCAGGTGCAGGTAACTGAAACCATGAGATGTGAAACCGCAGATAAGGGGTCTACCCTATTACTAAAGTGCAAGAGCAACACGCCGCTGAGAAGTCCCTGCATTTGTGCACTAGAATGTTTACAACAGCAAAACCCAAAATAAAACAAAATGGAAAACAACCTAAATGTCTATCCACAGGAATAACTGTTTAAGGAAAGCATCATCTGCAGATGCGACATTTGGGGGCAAAAGGCAGAGGAGAAGGGAGGTCTCCGGGGATTTCCCCACAAGTGTTCGGGTAGTTACAGAGGGAAGTGCTTTGGACTGAATGCTTGTGTCCCTCGAACTTGTTATGTGGAAATACCAATCCCCAGTGAGATGGTATTGGGAGGAAGGACCTTTGGGAGGCATGCGGGTGGAGCCTGCGTGAATGGGTTTAGTGCCCTTCTAAGAACTGTCAGAGAGCATGCTTCTCTCTCAGCTCTGTGCTGTGTGAGGGTACAATGAGAAGACGGCCATCAGCAAACAAGGAAGAGGGCCTCACCAGACACTGGCTCTGCCTGGGCCCTGTTCTTGGACTTCCCAGCCTCTAGAAAAGAGAGAAACAAACATTTGCTCCTCAACCCACCCAGTCTATATTTTGCTCTATAGCCTGAGCTAAGGCAGGAGCCTAGGAGCTTTATAGAAGATAAACCTGTAGATGCCATCATAACTAAGTCACCAGTAATGGGATAAACTGACATCCTGTCCCTGCAACAGGCTGCACTGAGGCTATCCCATGCCTTCTGTGACATACTCACCCCAAACAGCAGGGCCTGAATCTAATCATGAAGGTACATCAGTCCAAAACCAGACTGACGGCTACTCTACGAAGAAACAGTTTTGTTTTTCAAAACATCAAGGTCAAGAAAGAGAAAGACGTATAAGCTGTTTTTGATTAAAGAAGACTAAAGAGATGTGACATCTAACTGCAATATAATGCTTGGATCCTGGACCAGGAAAAAAAATGGTGAGTCAATCAATCCGCAAAATCTTAATGAGGTCTATGAATTGATTAGATACCATTATTATCCATGTTAATTGCCTGATTTAGATCATTGTATTACAGTATTAATGCTTTTAGGATATATACCTGAAGTATTTTTAGGTAAAAGGGCAAAAAGTATGTAACTTATTCTCAAATGTTTCAGAAAAATAGCGTGTGTGTGCACGCGTGTGTGTGTGCACGTGTGTGTGTGCACGCGCGCGCGTGTGTGTACGTGTGTGTACGCGTGTGTGCGCGCGCGTATGTGTGCCTGTGTGTGCATGTGTGCATGTGCACGTGCATGTGCGTGTGCGTGCGCGTGCGTGTGCGTGTGTGCACGTGCATGTGTGTGTGCGTGTGTGTGCGTGCGTGTGTGTGCGCGCGCGCGTGTGTGTGTGTTAGAGAGACAGAGGGAAAGAGAGAGAGACAAAGACACTGCGGGCAAAGAGAGAACAATTAATTTCACATGCGATAAAATGTTCACATTGGGGGGACCTGGCGGAAGGGTCCATGAGAAGCTTTAGACTATTTTTACAACTTTCTTGCAAATCTGATGTTCTTCGAGGTAAAAACATTTAAAAAGCAAAGCAGGGGGATGATGAGTACACCTTGTTTGGTGCTTCTCTCCAGGGAACAGGGGGAGCTTGGGAGAGGAGAGGCGGGCTCAAGTCTGTCGAAGCATTGCTCGGGGCCATTCCAGAAGCAACAGCTGCATTCGTATTCTTTGAGAAGTAAAGACATGTTCCAGATACTCTTTTTACATATGAAATATTTCATGATTACAAAAGAAGAGAGAATCAGCATTTGGCACAGGAGGTGGGGGGCCTGGTGTAATTCAAGTTCACGAGGCTTTAGATGAAGATTCGGGAGGGGTTCCTCGAGGAAATGGGGAGTGAGAGGCTGTCTGAAGAAGAAGGGTGGGAGGAGCTCTTGGGCTGGGTGAGACCAAAGAGAAAGGCTGATGGGGGCGAGGAGACGTTGGGGTTGGGAACTATTAGAGGAAAGAATTTCGGTGTTAGCAGTGGGGCAACCACATGTCTCCACATTCCCCCCAGCACACTGAATAATTCATAAAAGACAGGCACACACAGTTTAGTCACTGATTAGTCACATCATCTCAGTGAAAGGCAATAATTAAAATGGATCCTTTAAGAAAAAATCTCTGAACCTGTTTCATTTTTTTTCAAAAGCACTGAACCTGAATGCAGGGCTATTATTTCCAAAGCTAGGTCATATTTAAAGCATCTAAGTAAGGAAGAGAAAGATAATGGCATATTGCTTCTCTTGTACTACAATATTTGCAGTAAATTTTCCTTTCAAGATGACATGGAGAGGTGAGAACATTTAAAAGGACTATAGATATGCACATACACCTCTCCATCCATCTAACCAACAATCAGTTACTATGTTAAAATAAAACTCTATAACTACCTGATGGGATGAGGCAATAACTAAACAATCACAATGAAAAGTAATTAACATATTTAATAAGTCCTATGGAAATGCAGAAGAGGAAGAAGCTATCTGCCTATGGACTCAGGGCAGGTAGCAGATGAAGGGAAAAATGAGGTGGGTCTTAAGAGTCAAGTAGGAACTGAACAACAAGAAGAGAAAGAAGAAAAGGGTACCCTGAGCAGCTGGTAGCATAGAAGTGCATGGCATCTGTGGGAAATGACCAGAACCTTGAGTGGTTGCAGTGTGGAGGAAGTTGAGGAGAGAACCTACTAGAAAGTGAGACTGTAATGTAAGTTGGAATCAGGTGAGATTTAACTGGGTAGGGCAATAACCAAGGGTATTAGCAACATTCGGGAAGACCCGTATGTTGATCCAAACACTGCCTACAAGACAAAGTAGGCAAAGTGGAAGGTGGGTTACTGTGTGAGAAGAGACCAGAGACAGGAAGGTGAGCGTTAGAAGGCTAGGAAAATTCCTCAAGGACATTTCAAAGGCAATCTGGAGAAGAAATCACGAGTGATCTAACCAGATCGTGAAACTCGGGGAGTTGTTTAAAGTACTCAGGAGGTAAGATTTCTAGCCCTGGGAATGTGACCTGATGTGGGGTGGCCAGGAAGAATTAAGCATGGTTTCAGCATGAGATTAAGTGGATTCACTCAGATAGAACACTCGGCTTTATGAGACAAGAAAATGTGTTAGATATGGATTCTGTTGAGTTTGAAGTAACGGAGAGACACCAAGATAGAGACATCGATGGGCAGGGCTCAGACACAGGATGCAGAGTGGAGATGGAACTGGATGTGTCACTTCATTGATGAGTGCTGAACCGTGTTAGAGGATGCATCATGAAGGGAGGTTTGCAGGGGAGGCAGAGAGGAGAAGGTCTGTGGTGCACCCCAACATTAAGAGGTTCATCTTTCCTCAAGGTGTCCCATGAACCAAAAATGTATTGAGGAATTCTTGATCCACTCTTCTGCAATCAAAGATACTGAGTCTCTGCTTATTGATGAATCAAAGATCCCATTTTGAATTAAACTGCCTGTGTTAAATGGTTTGTTTAACTAGTAGGCTAAAAGGATAAGAGAAAAAAGATAGTTTCCACCTATCTTTCTGAGTTTAGTCACTGAGTCCATGTACACAACTTGTAGACCACTTGTCTGGCTCTGACACACAGAGACTTGGTCCCATCCTTTGGACTCCTCAGTACATGATACTAGAGAGACTATGAAGACAGAAGTTCAGGGTGGTAGGTGTGATGTCCCCCATGGACCAACGCTTGTATAAACAAAATGATGGGGTCTGGCGAGAGATGAGCCCCTAAGCAGATCACAGGCAGAGGTCAGATTGCCTTGAATGCCCACAGCAGTCCCCACTGCAGTCACCTTTGGTCATAGTCTGTTGTCTACTGAGTCACACTGGGGCTCATTCCAAAAGGCTTGTTCCTAGGCACCAGGGCACAGAAACAAATGAGCAACATTGTCATTGGCTGGATGACAACTCTGACAATGTGACAATGAATGTAGCTTAAAAAACTATTAGGCATGTCATCACTGACCCCCGCCCCCATGAGAATTTTGTGTCTCCTCATTTTACAAAGAGAAAAGCTGAGGTTTGTTCACTTAATCAAGGCCACACAAATAGAAAGAGTCCAATTTGAAACTGAACTCTGGTCTTCCACAAAAGACTGTTTCCTTCACCTTGTATTAGGACCAGAAAACAGTGCTTAGGGAGGATTTGCTCCTTTCCATAATCCTTCTAAGTGTGTTTGTGGTAGGCTCCTCAAAGTTGTCCACATCTGAGCCTCTAGAACCTGGGACTATGGTAACTTTCATGGAAAAGGGCACTTTGCATATGTGACTAAGGTTAAGAAGGTTGTGATGGGGAGATTATCTTGGCTTATACAGGTGGCTCCACCTAATCCTGTGAGTACTTAGCAACAGAAGAGAGAGGCCAAAGGATGAGTCAGAGGTATACAACATGTGAAGGACTTGACTGACCACTGCTGACTTTGAAGATGGAGGAAGGGGGACATGGTCAAGGACTGGGGTGGCCTGAACCGTGTTAGAGGATGCATCACGAAGGGAGGAACTGAAATGAGCCCCAGTTTACATCCACTAAGAAAATGGGAAAGTTGGCCCTATAGTCACAAGGAACTGAATTCTGCCAACAACCAAACTTATCTCCTCAAGACTGCAGACGGGGACACTGCCCTGTGACACCTTGATTTTAGCCTGGTGAGACCCCTATCCAACTTGTCACCTATTCTACAGTAACACAATGTACATGGGTGTTATGTAAGCCACAACATTTGTAATATATCTTTTTATGTCAGCAATGGAAATCTAGGGATGCTGTTGGTATCTCTGTAAAGTCATAGGGGCTCAGGCTCAGTCAAGTTCTGATCACTTTTTTGGGCACTGAGAGGTCACATGCTGTCATTCAGATCTCTGAAGGCAGCAGCAAAAGGCCTCGTGTCAGCTTACAGAAATGGCACAAGCCCGAGGGCATGACGACAGCCTTCCCCATACTCACAGCCCACAGGCACACATTCTCAACCTGCCACTGAACGAAGGTCACGGGCTGAGCAGCCAACGGAGCACTCTGACCTCATGTGCTCACGAATCACGTGTCTGTGCTCACGTTAAGTGTGTGTGTATCTGCTGGGTTTAATGCTCATTCGCTTTTACTGGAGCGCCTCACGGAAATATCAGTAAGTTCTCGACTTTTATTTTCTGACACTAAATTATACTTAGGACTGCAGATGGCTCACTGGGCTGCAGGAGAAAAGGTGCCAGGGTCAAGGTCATCCATGGCCTTCTTCTGTGACCTGGACCATATCCACTTAAACCTCCTTGTAAGATACCAAAACCTGTAACACAATTTCTTTTACCTTATTCCACCATATATTTCCTGTGGAGTTGGTATATCTAAGTGCCAGGAAAACGAATTTGCAGGACAAAATTCAGCGTGAATCACTTAACACACATTAAAAAGCAAAATATTCAATATTAGCTTGAACATGTGTCAAAGACTATTTGTGTGACCAGAACAAATGTTTCAAATAAACACACTGAAAGTTGTTACCAGTGGGTGGTGGGATTATGGATGCCCTCTAGTTTTGTTCTTTGCTATTTCCTATACTTTGTGATACTAATTTAATAAAAGCAACCCCAGTTTTAAAAGCACAGCTATAAGGGAAAGAATAATAAATGAAAGAAATGAAAAACAAAGTTTAAAAAAAAACACACACGTACAACACAGCTATTAGAATACTCTAAAACAGTGTCAGGAAAACTCCCAGACCTAAAGGGAAGAAGCTGTGTTTTTAAGAACTAAAAGAGCCCTCAATTCGCAGAGAAAATCAGATAGCCCTGGTGATTTATTAAGGGTTGTCTTGAAAATATAAATCGCTCTCCATCATGAGACTCGGATCCGACTGTTGTCAAAACTCTGTTGTCTACACTTCCTGAATTTTAATCAATCATGTTCTGCTCCCCGTTCAGAATTCTATTCGGCTGCAGCCTCGTGACTGCCACCAGCATCAGCGCGAATGACAACACCATCCCTGGCCAAACAGTGAGGCTTGTGAGTGCCACCCAGGAGCCCCGGCTGGAGGGAGCTGCTGTGCGAACAATGGTAGCACCTGTTCGGCTAAATCTTATTCGTTCAAGAGGGCACATTCATGACAATCAACCTTCCATGTTTTAAAAAATCTTTGACTAGCTCTCAATTCTATTCAGTGTCCTTCAATTCAGTCTGCGACTACGGAGCAGAGACTACACGCTGGCACACTCTCACCAAAGTACTTCTTCTCGAACATACCAAAGACTTTGTCTACTGCAAGCCAGGTGCTGAGTTTCCTTCCACATGCCTAACCTGCCCTTCTGTCAATCCTGAGGCTGATACTCTTACTTATATTTAGCAGCATTTCGTAAAGAGCTCCAACGGGCCAGGCGTTTTCCTGCGCTGGGAATATGGAAACAATAACCACAGGGCCTTTCCTCAAAGGCCCCTCAGGGTATGGGGACTGTGAGGGCAAAACCACACTTCCTTCTTCTAGTCCAGGGGAGGCAACGGGGAGGGACAAGTGTCAGGTACACTGTGGTGAAGTGTGCCTGAGAGCTACCAGTCAAGCCGCGAAAGGTCATCTCTGGTCCCACCAGCCTCCCATTTCTGTCCTTTGATACTACTGTACGGGGACTCATTCCAAGGTGCACCTGCTGGGGAATAGAGTTCCACTGGGGCGTGAATTTAAGTCCATGGCCATCTTATGTATTTCAGGTTGACTCTAATTGCTGAGTGAAATACCCTGGGCCCTGCTGGGGATCGAGTTGCTAGGAGACCAATCTGGGAAGGAAGACTGCTGTCTTTTCAGCATCTCTAAAATCACACGAGGGCAGAGAGCGACCACATTACCTGGCTCAGGTGTGAGAAGGAGGTGGTAGAAGCAGAGACAAAACAGACAGGCAGATGCAGAACTCGAAAAAGAGAGGTTCTCACTGCTTTTGGATGGCAGGGAGAAGGCATGGAGCTTGGGGCACAGTTCAACCTCTCCCTTCCCACACTCACCTACGTTCTAGTTGTGTGGGTGCTGAGAGGCGCTTGGCACAGACCTCACGCCCCACAGCCCCAATTCCAAAGGCTGCGCAGGAGAACCACAAGGTTCGCTCGCCAAAGCAGAGGGCTCGTACTGTTCTTTGCAGGAAGACAGAGGGGGAAATGAGGTGGCTGCTCATCTCGGAGGTCGGAAGAACATGTCCTTTGTCACTGATGGCTGTCCTTTTGATAGTTCTCATGCCACTAGCCCTATCCATTGGGTGAGTCAACAGTCATTCCCTTCGTTACATCCTCAAATAACCACCATTTTCATCACTGAAATACAAGTTTGGCTGCAGATCATTTGGACCAATTCTTCCAGTTTCTAAACTCAGATATCTTAATCAATAATAGTGTTATTACAATGAACAAAAATTAGTTTAATCCTCTATGAAAACCTCTTAAAAAGAGTAAGAACTCACTATATTTTTAAGACTGAAGCATCTTTAAAGGTCTTTGGTGGTTAACCTTCTTTTTTAAAGGGAAGGAAACTGAAACCCAAAAAAGATATGGCCAAGGTCACACGGCCTGGAAACTACCACTTCCTAACGATAAAAAGATACATTTAAACTGATTGGCTAGCAGCCACATAATGGCTTTTGACCTCCAAAAACTGAAGTGAATGAATGAACTTGCCCTGGTAGCGCTCCCAAAGGTCCTGAATCTTACCTGTGCATTCTGGTATGCCCCTATGAGGGCTGTCTGGAAAGTATCCAGCCATGTAACCGTCCTTGTTATACTCATAATGGCTGGATTTTTTCCGGACAGCTTTCGTAAATTTTACTACTAGCAGTGACACATACAGAAAAAATGTATAGCTATGTATAGCAGACTCTCTATTAACGGGCACTCAAGCAACCAGCAATTTTTGCTGGTTGCTTGAGAATTTGTCGTTTGCTTGTTTGGTTAACAGAGTGTCTACTTACATTTCCCTGGCACCTACCAATCCCCATGGGCACCGGTTAGCTGAGAGTCTACTGTGTATAGATGGGTTCTAAAGCAAAGTGGGATACTTTTCCTTTGACGATGAAATGCTATTTTGAGTAAATGTCTGATTTTTAAATAAAGGTAAAAAAAACCAAAACAAAACACAAAAAGTAAATGACTTTAAATGTAACTTCTCCATATTGGAATTTTCTTCAAAAAAGTTGCTGAGCTCCAACATTACTTTCATTTTTGTAAAGGTTGCACAGCCATGGTCAATTCCCATTACTTGTTCTCAAGAGCTGTGACAAAGGGACTTTTAAGAGCTAAGCAAATAAACAATGGGTGTTCAAAAAAATTCCATTATTGCGCTTCATTGCACAGTAAATTTTGTTAAGGTTTTTGTTTGCTTATTTGCCAAATCAAATGTTCATGCCTGAGTTCTTTTCCTAGAATGTGTGATTTGAAAGGCCAAAAGTCATTGGTCATTTTGACAGCCTTAATTAGTCACTGAAATTAGTAAATGACTAAAATAATTTTACCAAGAAAAGCTCATTGTGCTAATCATAAATGGTGTCATCTTTTTGAATAGACACGCCCCCCACCCCGTGCCAGATTCTATTGTTAAACTCTGCCTTTCATGTTTAACAAATTAAAAAGCTGCCAGGTTTCCCAAATTCTATGTGTCAGGGAAGAAGGCAGGCTGCCGTCGAATTAGAAAAACAGATTATTTCACATTTAACAGCGCAATTAAAGGAACTTCTGATGATTTGAGTCCATGAATTCTTCCAGCCTCAGAGGCAGGCATTCCCACTTCAACCCAATTGCAGAACATGAATGTTTCCAAGAGCCAGAGCTTTTCTCTGTTGCCACGAACTCAGTCACGTTCATTAAATTTTATTTTTTTCTACATCATTTAATGTAGGTCAATACGTCGGGTCCAGCCACCACTAGTATTTGTTTCCAGCCAACAGACACTGCTGTGAAAGATAAGAAAGAGGCAAAGAAATCACACTTCAGTGGGAAAGACAAAACGAATAAAACATAAAACGGCCTCTCATTTGTAAACACTAAAATCAAGACTGCAGCAGACAATGTAACAGATGCAGCGCTGCAACCCAACTACTCCAGGCTTACTGTGGCAGGAATGCATTTCCATAGAAGGAGAAGGGTCAAAATGCTGCCCCTTCCAGCATTAAAGGAGTCTTTGTTTGCAAAGCATAACCCACTCCGAGCCTTTCCTATCCTTGGGAAATGACCGAGCATGGACATGGTGTCCACAGTTGGTGCCACCCTCCATGTCCGGTGTCGCTGAGATGTCATAAATGAAAAACTGTTAAGCAGAGAATAAGTAGCCAGAGCTCTTCTCTTGTTAAGAAACTCTCTTTAGAAACCTCTCCCTGTGGCCAGCATCCTGAGGTTTCCTTCTGCCCCTGTGCTCTCACTATGGATGCTAACTGCATATTTAATGAGGTGGGCCAGCCTGCCTGGTGGAACCCGTCAGCCCTGCAGATGAGTCCTGGAGAACACAGCCTCTAGCATCACTGGATCTGGGGCAAGTTCTGCTCTCTGAGCCTCTTTTTCCTCATCTGTAAAATAACAGGAACAAAAATCCTCTGCCAGTGGGTTGTCATGAGGATCAAAAGAGACAATACAAGCGAAGTACCTGGCACGTAGGACGTGCTCAATATCTTTCCATGTGATTGCATTTCTGCCACGTACCAAGTAGACTGTGAAGATGACTCAAGGAACAACATTAGCAGGTTCTGACAGCCTGGAACACTTGAAGTCATGATTGCTCTCCAATCTCTCACTGAGGCATCTAGCCCACCCCCTGACTTTCCTGAGGCATCTCATTTGAGATGAGAAGGGAGACGTGTCCACTTCATTTTGAAATAGTAAATATAGTACAGAAGTAGCGAAATAGACAAGTTTCCTGCTCCCAATGGCACTTAGATTGAAGGCAAGAAGGTTGGAAAAGAGAAATGAGAAATTAAATGAGTAAAAAGACCACTGTAGGTGGCAAGAGCTATGAGGAAAACAAAGCAGAGAATGGGACCAAGAAGGCTGCTGCAGAGGGAGGTGGGGAAAAAACTTCCACGTGATGGCTCAGGATGGTTCCTGAGCAGGTGATGATGGAGAACATGGGAAATGAGGTGGAGAGGCGTGAAAACTCTGGGGCAGAGAGATGGCAAGTGCGAGAACCCAATCATCTAACCCTTAATTTTATAGATCGGGAAACTGGGTCTCCAAAAGGAGACGTGACTTAGAAAAACACCCGAGGGCCAGGGCTGGAGCTCTGTTTCTCAGACTCATACATAGGCTCTGACACTTCCTACACTGACTCCTGTTCACTAAATTCTCACATGGCCAAATGGCTCAAAGCGCATGTGAACACTCAACCTTGGAGAGTCAAGGAGAGGAAATGACATCCTGAGACAGGGCGAACGACAGCCAATCAAAGGTGTCCCGGACCACATTACAGCATGCAGTCAAATCAAGGTCTTGAACTCCATGAAATCCCATCTCTTAGGACATTCCAAAGATGCCCCCTTTTTTTTCCCCCTCTGAGACGCAACGACTATAAGAGACAAAACAAAAAACAAAAACAAAATACAAACACATTTTCATGATTTTCTGATTCTACTAAATTTTCTGATATAACTGATTATTTTCAAATCACTAAGGGTTTTCACATGAGAGAAACGCAAATCTTATAAAGCAACAAGACACCATCCTTGGGTGTCGTTCATGACTTGAAGAGATTCTGCTTTACAATTCTCCAGTAAGCGAGGTGATATTGGCCTTACCCTAGAGCACACCTTTAGGGCCATGACCCAGGGTGAGAACTTCAGATTCACACTGCAACCACTTCATGTATGTTATGGAATGTTTGTCTTCACCCAGAAGCTCAACTTCAGTTCACACTACAATTAAGGTGCTGGATGAAGCAGACCACATAACATGAATTCAAAAGGGACTACCCTAAAGTTACTTAGCAATGAAGCAATCCCATTTTCATTCTTAGGTGGTCTAAATGTTATCATCACCTCAAAAGATTCTTGCAAAAAATTACCTAATAAGCCACATTGTCTCGGACCCATATACAATCACTTTCATGACAGTGGACTGCAAAAATGTGGCTAAAGTTGTAGCTTATGTTTGTGTTTTGCAAATTTTCATGTGCTGATGAACCACCTGAAGATCTTGTTAAAATGCATATGCTGACCCAGTAGGTCTACGTGGCTTAGAATTCTGCATTTCTAACAAGTTTCCACGTGATGCCCACATTGCCAGACCACGGGCCCACTTAGCAGTAAGGACCTACCATGGAATCATGCTGTCTTTTATGAAAAATCATAGAAAAAGAAGTTCTCTTGTCTCTTGAGTCTCATTACAAGTTAAAACTAAACATGCTAAAAGCAAATGATTTTTTAAAAATCTTATGGATCTCTTAATCTCATGGTCCATCATGTTTTCCTTTTTGACTTGGTCACTAGTAATCACCTTTAGCAAGGCTATAGGACTTAATGGTTCTGTGTTTTATTTACTGATCTCACTCCACTGGCCTACTCCTGACTACACCTAACTTTCCTAATGCAGCTTTTGTTGTTTGTTGCTAATATTGCTTCTTACTATGTTTTGCTCCTTGTTTTCCTACATGCATCTTTGTAAGTAAGACACATAGAATCACTCCATCGAATGAGATGGCATGTGAGAAAAAGGATCCCAACCCAACCCAGTTCACTGGAGATGTGTGTTCAAGGACACACAACACTGGAACACTTCAGGTACTTGCTGGAGTGGGGTGAAGTGACCGAGCAGGGAGAGGGAGCCAGTCACAGAACAGAAGTGGACTTGAGAAGAATGAACACCACCCTCTTTCAGAACTTGCTCCTGGCTTTGGCAGGTGGATGGCTGAGTGAGTTTATCCTTTAAGGACTTAACAAATGAGCTGGGGTTGCCCTGGAAATGTCCATTATTATTACAGGTAACTGGGATAGACGGTGCTATGGCTCCTAACCTCAGAGGAATACTGAAATGAATGCTGATGGGTCCTCTAAAATACCAGTGGGAGCAGCAGGGTTCTTCTTCCTTAGGTAGAGCTACCCGTCAGAAGGCAACATCAACCAATGTCAACTCTTGTCTTCCCATTTAGAGCTGCTATTGGGAGCCCTATAAAAACGGAAGGTAACCCTCTGCTAGTTACTATTCAGGATACAAAAGAGGTCCCACATCGGTCCCTTCACTTACAGGAAGGTAGTTAACCTTTATGTGTCTCAATGGCCTCCTCTGTAATTTGCAATAGTAACTTCCTCATAACATTGCTCTGAGAATTAAATACTTAACACTATTCCAGGCACTTCGCAGACCCTCAATAAATGGTTTGATTGTAACTCATTTATTACTGCACTAAATGGCCTTAGAGAACATGGTGAAAGAAAAGACAGACAAAAACCATACACATGGTCTCATTCTTTCACTTTTTGACCTATCTAGAAGTTTCCTGGATCCCTCTGTTGTTACTATTTATTTTTAAAGTTATTTTTGCCATGCCCTTGAGAAGTCAAAAACATTAACTGATAACCTTAATCTTATAAACTGAGTTTGTGTTGACTTCTTCACCAGACAAGGGACTTTCCTCATATGAAAACACGAATGTGTGATTTCTGCTAAAGTGTGTGATTTCTTCTAATGCAGAAACACCCTTGTTATGAAACTCTCAGTCCAAAACAAAACAATAAAAGACTGTGCCATGAGTGTCAACCCAAAAAAGTCTTTACTTTGCATATCACTTTTAACCCTAAACACTGACAGCAAAGCAAGTGTTTCATTTTCATTCTATTTACTTTTTGTATCTTTATACCAACACTTACTCCCAGTGTATGACTTTTTGGGAAGTCTAGTATTTCCCACTCAAGTTGTTAAAAAAAACCAAAACCCTTCATGCTCTCAACTATTAAAATATCACAAAGTTCAGAGGGGAGAAAATTCTTCATTCTAGGAATTCTTCCTGCAGCTATAAATACGTCTGTATATTCATTACTTCTCAACCAAAGCTCTTTGGTCTGTCAAAGGTTCTGCTCTTCACTTAAAGCTCCCTAAGATACAAAAGTGGTGTCATTGGGGAACAGTGCAAGTTAGGAAACATCAAATCAAAGAGAGGACGTGGAGTTTTTGTGACGACTGGAGTCAGTCCTGTCCTCTCCTTACCACTGCCCCTCCCTGGGTGGGTGGGAGGGGGAAACGTGCTGGGCAAGTACAGTCTCTTCTGTCAGGATGTTTCCGCCTTACAGGAAGTCAGTAAAGTTAGATGCTGTTAAAAAATGAGTTACAGAGGAATTTCCGTGGGACAACTGAGTAAATATCACACGTGTGCTGAAGAGTGCTTGGAAATATAGTCATACGTACGTTCTGATGGAGGGAATGCATGAAAGGCTTCAGGCAAAACCTGACCAAATGAGCATTTGGTCTTTGGTAAGCCTCCGCCTGTCTTCCTGCCTTCTTTCCATCACCTGACCCCCGTCAGTTCTCAGCCTCTGTGTCACAAAGTCTTCCATTACCCTGACTCACCTAATCAATCACCTTCTGTAAATGAGATGCCACTTCTCTCAAAGTGACAGATCTGATGTGTTAGAATAAAGTAATTCATACTTTTGAAAAATTATTTTTCTTTTGAAATGCTATCAAACAAAATACATATGCACGAATCCTAGGTTTCTAGCTTAATGAATTGTAGGAAGTTATGAAATGAACTAATTTGTGCAAAACTACAAACACACTTCATGCATTTTATAAGAAGGGCTTCTTACCAAAAAATAAAAAGAATCTCTAATTAGTAGTATTACAACTTAGAGGCCAAATTGGTATGTATATTTAACCAAAGTAATAAAACACTCAGTTCCTGACATGGGAGAGCTGTTTCTAATCATTTTTGAACTGATATTCTGCTCTAGACAAGCTTGCTTGGTAGGATTTCCATGAATGGGACTCAGGAAATTACTTGAACTTCACTTGAACTCATGCCTTTGCTTGAGTTGTGATTCATTTATTTTCCATAAAAAACTTCAGGATAATGAATATAAAAGAGAAATAAATATTTCTCTTTTCAAAAGGTATGGTTATTGTTCATAATTATTTTTATTATTGTTGTTTATTTTTTTCTTTGTAAATACTTCATAAAGATATCTTTGACACACAAAAATTGTATCCTTAAGAACACAACTTGACATTTTTATATATGTACACATGGTGAGAAAAATCACCACAATCACATTAAGTAACTTATCCATCACCTTTCAAGTTAACAGTGGTGTATGTGTGGGGAGACTTAATGAAAGATATATCCTCAAGGAAAATTTCAAATATACAATATAATATTGTTGACTATTGTCACCATGCTGCACATTGGATCTCCAGAATTCATTCATCTTACATAAATGGAAGTTTAGACCCTTTAACCAATGTCTCCTCATTTCCCTCTCATCCCCACCCCATCCCAGCATCCCCATCCCACTCTTCGCTTCCTTGAGTTCTACCATTTTATATTCCACATGTAAGTGAGTTCACACAGTGTTTGTCTTTCTGTGTCTGACTGGTTTCACTTAGCATAATGCCTTCCAGGTTCATCCACACTGTTGCAAATCACAACAATGTATTCCCTTCTTTTTTAAGGCTGAATAATATTGCATATACAGAGGGTGCCAAAAATGTATACATATTTTAAGAAAGAAAAAACTGTATTAAAATTATAATACTCAATATATACTGATAACAAAAGATGAATGCAAGTCATGTTTGACTTCTGCAATTACAAGAGGTGCTCCAAGTGGTTAGTGCAATATTAGCATCTATCTAATATATAGATAACAACTCTTAAAGTGTGTATATATTTTTGGCACCCCGGTATATATGTGTAGGTACACACACGTGTGAATATATGTGTGTATATGTGTATGTATGCCTTTTCTTTATCCATTCATCCCTTGACACACATTTAGATTGTTTCCATATCTTGGCTATTTTGAAAAATGCTGCATTGAACATGGGAGTGAACTATTCTTAAGAGGAACAATTATGAAGAAATAATTGGTATGTCCAAACTAGGAGACTGTCTGCACATACGCCTATTGCAGTGTCTTAGGTTAAGACAAATCAAGTTTGCTTTGGCTTCTATTTCTCATTTCCTCAGCAACTGCTGTAAAGTTGGCCCCTAGTCAGTGCTCTTGTTCACCACCCCTTTGCTTTCTGCTTTCCATACTTCAAGCACACTGTGAAGCATTCCTCTCCTATGTGGACGTGTGTGTGAAATTGAGAGCTATAGACATACAGGTATATAGATATAGATAATATAGATATATAGATACAGATGAGGTAAATATAGATATAAATAGCATACATGTACCTACAGATAATATAGACGATGATGATAAAGGTGATATAGTAATAGATATAGATATAGAATCTCCCATGCTCAGAGTCCAAAACTACCTTATTAATCTGACAATGTCATCGATTCTTATTGAATAGAAGAATCTCTCTGTAACATTCTGGAGGATTTTGGTCCCCAAAACAGGGATTTCAGGAAGGACACTGTATGAATCTAGCAGTGAGACAGGTTTTCTCAGCAGGACCTTGGAGCATCTCTCAACTATATTTCAATAGGTGACAGTCTGCCCCAATACACACAGTTCTGTTTGACGGTTCTGAACTGGGCTACCAATAATCTTCCCCCAGCCTATTAACTTTCTCCTTTGACAACCAAAATTTGAGGACGTGAAGTAACAAACTTGAAGAGTCTGAAAGGATTGAATGAATTTAAGCTACGATTAGCCTCCATGGCACCATCCCATAACAAGGTTTTTGGTTCGAGGGGGATGCTCTGCCATACAGAACCCCTCTGAGCCCGGGTGCCAACTCGGGGGACCTCATCACCACCCTGTTTCCCGTCAAGAGTTAACCGATAGGATGGGGTGCAAAGCACACATCTTCCTGCTGCCAGCAGCACTGCCCAAGCCGCCTGCCTGGGTGTGCCAGATCCCATGACGGGTCTTGGCACAGCCGTTGCGGAGTGTTGGCCAAGGTGCTGAAGTGCGGGGCGGGGGGCGGGGGGCGGCAGAGGCACCTCGGCCCGTGAACCCCCTCCCCCAACTCTTCTCAAGACACGGAGCTTATTCGTTTTGACAACACACCGTAGGACTTCAAAGCGACACAAATTTGGAGAAAGTAATCGCGCGCGCGTGTGTGTGTGTAAAGCTATCCAAGATACATATGCTTTATAGAAATTCCAGCACTACAAAAATTCTAGGAAAATCCACTTAAAAGCAAAACAGCATGTAGAGCTGTTTATTCCAGTGAGGTCCTACTTACGTGTCTGCACTTCTCTACCAGAGCGCTACTGAGTCCATCGCACACGAAAATGACTGGAAAGCCAATGGCGAAGGCCAAAGCCACAATCCTGAATGATCATTCAAAATAAAAATGGCCTTTTGTGCATGCCTAGAGATTTTCTTGCAATCTCTACTTTTACTCGCATTGAACGCCCCCGCCCCCATACTCCTGCTGCCGGTTTACCCTTCCTGCCCCGAAAAGTGGTGGCAGAAGGCGGCAGCGCCGGCGCGGGGCTGGCCAGGGGCTGAATCACCCCTGAGTAACTGCAGCCAGTGGGGAGCGAAAGACGAGGCGCCCTCGTCGCCGGCTCCTTCCGCACTGCCATCACCCCCACCCTCCTGGGCATCCGAGGCCGCTTCCCTCTGCCAGGCAATTAGCTTCCGTTCTGTTCAACTTTCTGACCTCTGGCGTTCGAGAACAGTCCTGGCGTTGGGAACTGGCTCTGGGCAAGCTCTTGGCTCCCTCTTGACGGGGGACTGGCAAGAAGAGCACTTGCTTGGACACCCCTAAAAACGAATCTGTCTGATTCCTCCGCATAGCTCCCGGCGAAAAGCCCGGGATTCCCGTCCAGGAAAGGCGGCTGAGCCCACCGCTGGCTGCAAAGGCCGTTCCCACTGGCTCCCTTTCCCCACCAGAATGGCTTTTTCTCTTTTTTTTTTCCCTCCTGACACTTCCAGCCCGCAGTGTGACACCTACTGGAATTTAGGAAACGTCTGGAGAGGTACTGGGCATGGTTTGGGCACCCGAGGACAACGGCTGGCTGCCGCCCCAGGATTTCCCGCGGAAATCACCCAGCACTTAGCAGGCGCTTCAATAAGGAAGTAACCCGGAGAGCGCTCCTGGCGGGAGAGCCCCGCGCACCTCTCCGAAAAGTCACAGACAGTGGCCCACGTCCCCTCGGCCTGTTCGCCCAGCCCTGTCTGCAGCAGTCTAAAGTGGTGTGTGGATCCGTCCCCCGCGGAGGGAGGGTCGTGCGAAGGACACTGCTTCCCCCGATAGCGTTTCGTGGCGCTTCCAGCTCTGGCCCCAGCAAGGACTTCGCATCACACGCTCCCCTCACTGCGCACCAGTCTCCGGGGGGAGGGGGCCGCGGAGCCCTGTGGACCGAGGGGCTCCGTTCCGTAGACTCCCATGCCTCGCGGACCCCTGCCACCCCACGGCCTGGAGCAAATGTCACTCGGGATGCATTCCGGCCACCTCCCCACCGCCCCAAACCCAGACCACGTCCTCTCCCACGCTGCGCTCCTGCTGCCCGCGCAGCTGCTCATCCGAGTGTCCCAGGTCCCCAAACGCGCCCCCGGTCCTCTCTCGTGGGTGGCACTGCCTGGCGGAGGCGGCGCCAGGGGAGCCCGCAGAGGCGGCGCGGGAGGGAGTGCGGGGGAGGGGAGCGGGGGCGGCAGGGGCGCGCTGCGGGCTCGGGGTGGGGGGCGGGCTGGGGGCTCCCGGCCTCCCGGGGCGCGCGGGGAGGCGCGGAGGACGCGCCGCACTCACCCGCTGCTGCCGCCGGCTGCTGACGGCCACCGCGGCGGCCGACGCGGCGCTGTGCCGGAGCTCGGCCGCCTGCCCGGGCCTCAGCAGGCTGCGGGTGAACCTGCGGGTCCGCTCTCCGGCCATGGCTGGCCGCGCCGACCCCGCCGCGGGCCCGGGGCGCGTGTCTCGCCGGCCTTCCCCGCGCCGACCTTCTCTACCCACCGCCGTTCAGGAAGCGGAACTCGGCGCCTGTCCCCCCCCTCTTCCTCGCTCTACTCGCAGGAGG
This sequence comes from Lyroderma lyra, assembly GCA_004026885.1. Classification (NCBI taxonomy): domain Eukaryota; kingdom Metazoa; phylum Chordata; class Mammalia; order Chiroptera; family Megadermatidae; genus Lyroderma; species Lyroderma lyra. The sequence goes on along the minus strand of PVJL010000619.1, from coordinate 230,757 downwards.
CGGGTTTTTCTCTCCGGCAACCCCACTCCTCCACCCCCTTCTCTCTGCAGAAGCTTCGCGACGACTTTCCAAACTCTGCGCCCTTTCCCGCGCGCGCGCGAGCACGCGGCCAACTCCGCGAGCGGCCGCGGGCGGGCGGCGGCGCCTCTGGAGCGGGGGCGCGGGACGCGCGTGGGGCTGCCCGCGCGCGCCACTCTCGGCTCAGTTGGACCGCCGGGGCTGTCACCCCCGCCCAAGGGGCAGCCAGCGGGGGAGGGCGCGGGGCGGCCGGCGCGGGCTCCGGCAGGGGCCTGCCCGCGGCCCCGGTCCCCACGTGGGGGCTCCTCGCAAAGCTGGAGACGTGACCGCATTTGCTGATTTGGCCCCCACGTTCCTAGGCTGGCGAATGGGCGCGGGCAGAGCTCAGGTCGCCCGTTGGAAGGGACAGGCGGCTCGTTCGGGGTCTGGTGGCTGGGATTCAAGTGGCATCACCCAGGCCAGCCTTTAGAAGGCTGCTTTGCCCAAGGTCCTCACTCAGGACCTTGGAGCAAGCTTCCAAATTCATACAGGCCTTCAACCAGTGTTCATTAAGTGCGCACTATGTGCCCGTTCACTTTGTTCTGGAAACTGGGAGTATGGAGGGGGACTTGTCAGCCCCACCTTAGTGTTGCGTGACGCTGATACGTTTGCGGGGGTTGGGGATGGGGAATAGCAAATAACCAAGTTAACAAAAGAATGCAAGTGCGTGAACAAGAGTTTGGATAATAGAAGCTAGAAACCAATCAAGGTAATGTGTAGAGACTGGAGGGCCGTGGTTTTAGAGGGCACGAGGAGACTAGAACTGACCTGTGGGGTTACTAGGACCTGGGGGTCAGGTGTAGGGGTGGACTTGCATCTGTGTTGTTTTTCTGCTCCCACTTTGCCACACATCCATCTTATCTCCAGCTATCTGATTAAAGTCTTCGAACGATGCTCATCCTGCGTCACACCCAGGCGAGTTCTCGCACTCAGTGAGGGGCTGGATGGGTAGAAGAGCAATTCGGGCTCCTAGGCTACAGTCTGGAAAGATCTTGGACAGTTATTCCAATTATTCACGTTTTTAAAACAGTTTTGTTTTGTTTTATTTTGTTGTTTTTTTTTGTTTGTTTGTTTTTTTACAGATCCAGGACCCTGACATTTTCCCAAAGCAGTACATAGTTTTAACACAAGGTCACACTTGGATATAAAGAATTCTTAAACAGCTAATAAATGCACTTCAATTAGCTCTCTGCTATCTGGGATTCAGTTAACCAGAGATACCTTTTGGGCATCATTTCAGCACGTTCTAGAAATCATATTGGGCAGAGGTTCTGGAGGATTTGAGAAGTGCCATTTGAAACATCGGTTGGTTCTGTGATACCCTTCATTGCAAAGTACCGTGTCTTGCCTTGTGTGCTTTCGCGTTGGTGTACAGTATGGTGCAGCGTCACCTTTAAGGGTAAGCAAAGTAGGTGGTTGCCACTGTGGTGGCATTTAAGATCGCTGTGGAAAGAACTTCCTCCAACCACACCCTGCTCTAACAGGCGTGTGCTTAAATGGTCAGTCAATTGAGAGAGATAATATGTTATGCACTTCTGAATGAATTTGAGCTTCCCAAGAGGAAATGTCTGGTTTCTGTCCCAGGTGGCAGAACACCGCCTGGCACATAGTAGGTGCTCAATAAATACTGGTTTGTGCCTGGCATGTAGTAGGTGCTCGATAAATACTGGTTTGTGGATGACTTTCCTGAAGGTTTAGATGGGTGAGTGCAGTCAGAGGGCTCAGAGTGCCTGAGGCAGGGGCAAGAGAAAGGTATGCTAGCAGGGAAAGCTGTAGCATGGAAAATACTGATGTGTCCTAGGTACGGCAGCTGGCTAAGCTGATGCAGAACACTGAGGGATCCACACACCCCATTCTTCAGCTGTAACAAGTGGCAGAAAATCACTCACACTCCTTGTATTACCATGAGTTTTACTTTCTCCAGATTCAGGGGGTCACCAGAGCACAGCAGTGGGAGCAGTGGTGAGCCAATGCCTACTTGCCCCATCCAAACCCTGTGTGATGTCCGTCCCATGGGTCATACCGAGAGGGAGGTGGACGTTACTGACCTTTCCACCCAGGGCATTTCAGTGGGACTCCCCTCGGCCCTGGCAGTCATGTAGGTTTCAGTTCAGCCCCCTTTTGGATGCCAAGGTCGGAGAGCTGAGTGTCTCCAACCCACAACCCTTCCCCCATCGCAGATAGACTCGCCTTCTTTGCTGCAGAAACATGACTTCAGGTCTGGTCATTTGACACTCTCTGACTCTCTGGTGGTCACTCATCTCTCAGTTCCTTGGAGACAGACTTAGCTGAGGTAGTTTGTAATGCAAATCTGTGAGAATACCATGACCACCCTCATGTGGACTCTGGACTTTGGGGGATTACGGTGTGTCATGGATTCAGCGATTGTAACCCATGTCCAACTCTGGTAGGAGATGCTGACGACTGGAGAGGCTGTTCATGTGTGGGGTAGGAGAAAATCTCTTCATTTTTCTTTTTATTTTGTTGTAAACTCGAAACTGCTGTAAAAAAATATGAAGTCTCAAAGAATGCAAAGAAGTCAATGTAACACAACAATAAAAAGACAAATTACCCACCAGAAAAGTGGGTAAAGCTCGTGAACACACATTTCTTCAAAGAAAATATACAACGGTCAATGCTCCACAGCATTATTCATTAATTGAGTCGATGATTGACATGCAATCAAAGTCACGATGAGTTACCACAGTGATATACAGCACCTACTAGGATGGTCATAATGAAAAACTTGGGAAATAACAAGTGTTGGGGAGATGTGGAGAAACTGGAATCCTTGTACGTTGGTGGTAGGGATGCCAAATGGCTCAGCCCCTTTGGAACACTGTTTGGTAGTTGCTCAAGGTATTAAGCCAGGAGTTACCACATTACTTAGCAATTCCACTCCTAGAGAAGTGAAAATATTTATTCACATAAAAAGTTGTACAAGAGCGTTTACAGTAACATTGTTCATAATAATGTTAATAATTTCATAAGAAGTGAAGCCAACCCAAATATTCATGAATTGCTGAATGGATAAAAAATGTGGGACATCCATACTATGGAATTATTTTTAGAAATTAAAAAGAAGATTAAGTATTTGTACGTGCTACAACTGGATGAACTTGAAAACATTCTGTTGAGCGAAAGAAGTCAGTCACGAAAGACCAGGTATTTATAACGTCTTTCCTATGACACATCCAGAATAAGCTAATCTATAAACAGAAAATAGATTAGTGGTTGCCTAGGGCAGGGGCAGGTTAGGAAAAAATGAGGAGTAACACCTAATGAGAAAAGGTTTTTTTTCAGAATAATGACCATTTTCTAAAATCAATTGTGGGGGAGGTTGCGCAGGCAACAGATTACAGTTATTGATTCTGGGAAGGGGAACTTGACAACTGAGGGAACAAAAGTGTCTAAATATAATAAAATAAACATAATATAATGTAATTATAAATATAATATAAAATATATAACATAATATGTAATATATGATATATACATATTTTCACTACACATCATGTGCTTATGGAATTCTGTATCACATGCATGATACCTGGTCACAAACAAATAAATAATGCACCTTTTCCTTTTAAGAGATAATATCACAGAAACATATCCATCCTGGTTCCCATTTCTCAGAAAACAGCTAGTTAATAAACCAAGCGAAGCTTCAGTAGTCTCCAGAACAGTGGTTAAAAGCACGTGATATGGATGGAGTTCTACAGCGTGGGTTCAAATCCAAATTTTACTTCTTCCTTCAGTAGGTTACGTGACCTCACCTCAGTTTCTTTATCTGAAAAATAGGGATAACAATAGGTACTTGTGTGGCAGGGCTGCTGAGAGGGCTATGTAAATCTGTGTCATTTCTTAAAAGGTGCCCAGCACGTAAACTTCCATAAATATTATTATGAATAGGCTTGTAGAGACTTAGAAATTTTTTAAAACCTTTTGTGTCCTTTAATACATTTGATTCTCATAAGAACCTTTGCAATGAGCAGGATTGCAAAAGATCTTACAGACAAGACTGTGGGTGTCACAGGCATTCTGAAGACATCTCTAACTCATATCAGTGACTCTGGAATTCCATGAACAATAATAACAATATAATCCTCATATTATAATATTAATCTATTTTTATGCCATAATATCTAATAACAAGAGTGCTATGGCATGGAATGTAGTTTCACAATATATTATTTCACTTAACTTTTAATATATTTTGAAATGGGGTTGTTCACCCCACTTATTCTATGCCTCACTGTCTATAATTCTAGATAAATCATTAAGGAAGCTCCTGAGATCCACAAAACAGGCATTTTAGAAATCAGGGGCATCCAATTTTGTTCCATGACTTCAAATTCAAACTTTTACTATTTTGTCTTTTCTAGTATTTAGAGTGCACAGCCTGAAATCAAGTTTTGTCAAGGTCTAATTACCCACTTTATTTGACTTGGCATGGATTAAGCCATTCAATCAGAAATAAATAACCCCACTTAACAGAAATTTATGGATTATTGCTATGGCCAGGATCTCACCCTAAACCATGGGGGCATAGAGCTAAGCAAATGGTCTCTGCCTCCAAGTATCTTAATTTCAAATAGAGAAACTGAGTTCTCAAACATCAGTGGGTGGGTGGGGGTAAGATTTTGGTAATGGAGTCTGTCAGGACCTATGGTAACATTTTATATTTTGTATTCTTATGGTTTTAAGATGGAAATAAAGTTCTTTAAGATTGAAAAGAAAATGGTCTCAATGCATAGAATGTTCTAGCTCTTCCTCTCTCCCTTCTCCTTCTTCCTTCCTCCCTCCCTCCCTCCCTCCCTTCCTTCTTCCCTCCCTCCATCTCTCCCTCTTTTTCTCTTTTCCTCCTTTAAAGCATGAGCACTCTTTCTCTTTATTCAAAGGCATCCATAGCACCTTTTTGTTTTAAGAGATAGCATCACCGAAATAATTCAAAGCTCCGTGCAACTAGAAACATGAAATTGTCAGGAGCCCTCGCCTGCCGTATTTCTCCATGACTTTGCCCAAGGCCAATTCCACTGATCCTGTGAGTAAAGAAAGGCCTTGGAATTTTTATATAATAATAATAATAATAATAAGCATTAAAGAACTATCTGCAGTACTATCCTTTCCAAAATACCTATGGGTATAAGAGTGTAGAAACTTAGTAAGTAGCCCAGCAGCCTGAAGACCTGGGTTTGAATTCAGATCTTAATACTCAGAGACCACAGAAAGGAGGTCATAGACCCCTTGCACTAATTCCATGGCATTAAGACACCTTTCCTAAGTGACCCCCAAGTGCTGTGTACTCTGGGTTTCACCCTGGACATCAGCATGTCTCAAGATTTGACTATTTCAAGTTTGCCTCGTGTTACACAATTTACAAAGTACACTCATTATAGTATTTGATTCTTTAATCGCTTAGCCTAAAAGGCAGATGGTCATATTGCCTCCACTATAAGAGAAAGCTGAGAAAAAATTTAATAGCATGAAAATTAAAAGGAGGACTATTTTGCTATTAATAAAAAAAAAAAAAGGAAGGCTTAGGAATACAAACGTCCAAGTTAAAATAATCTGGTATTATAGCAAGCCTGCCTTTGTGATTAACCTGTTGAAGAGAAAGTGCATTTATCCTATTTTCATAATAGGAAATGAGGTGACTTGCCCTGACCCTGTTGCAACTCTAAATGAAAATAATTTTATTTTGCTGTGAGAAGTATACAACTTGTCTTAGTCAGCAAGAAGTAAATAAAGTATGAGAATTGCAACCCAGAATGTTAACATAAGAAAAATACTTTGCCACACACATTTCTGTCCTCTGGTATAAAGAAAAAAAATAAACCATTGATTTTATATCTAGTGGCTTTTTGAATAAATACTGTTTCATCAGTTACATTTCTCTTTACCTTGCCAAGGGAATAATGAAAAGCAACAAGAAAAATCTGGCTTGGAAGATGTAATATTTATGGGGATCCAGCGGTCCAGAGCCATTTGACAGCCCCGAGTGTCTCCGCATGGTTTATGGACAAAGGTATTACCTTTGATATGAATTTGTTACTGTGTTTAGAAGACAGATCACTCCTTGGAAGAAAATTACGGGTAAGGTAATGTGGTGTGAATGGGTAGCTCTCTGCCAGGCTGGATGTTTTGCCTGCAATTCACACACAGTGCAGCTCTCTATTACTTCTAGTCCTTAGGAATCCTGGTGGGGGTCATAGCTCAAACAGAGGCACATGTTAAATGAAAAGAACAGTTTCCACTGCAAATCAGTCTCTGGGTTCTCTATCCTGCTTTGGCTTTCATTTGTAATCTGGCCTTAGGGAATTAATGTCCCGGGACCTTCATTTGGCCATCTGTACAGGCAGATTTTGACATGATATAGGAAGAAGGCAACAGTCAGTAAATACAGAATGGGCACTTTTCATTTCTTACCTGGCTAATGAACCCCTTGGACTCACTGTACTCTTCTAGGCATTTCACTTTTCTCCTCCTCTTCCCCAGTGTGTTGATGACTCCAGACATCCACTGTTCTCACCGAAATCCACCTGGACATAGAACAAAATTGTAACATAATTATTTGTTTAAGTTTTTTTAAAAAGAGAGAAACATGTAAAAATAAATCAATTTTCTAGTATTTCCTTAAGAATTTTGCATCTATATGCATGAGTAAGATTTGTCACCTTTTCTTTTATAGAACTAACTTTATTATGTGTTGCTAGGAAGATTTTCTAGCTTCCTAAAGTAGGCTGGAGCAATTTCTGTTCTTTTGCATGGCCTGCAGTAGTTTAAATGACATTGAGATCATTTGTTCCCCAAAAGTTACATAGAATCCAGCTGTGGAACAGTCTGGTACCGGTGCAATTTTTAATGGGAGAGCAATGATTATGTTCAAATCCCTTGTACAGTAATTGGCCTACTCAAGATCTACACATCTTTTAATTCTTAATAATTTATATTTTATTGGGAATATCATCAATTTTTCCAGATTTTGTAAATGCCTTAGATTTGCATATAACATCAACATACTTATTTCCTTTTATTGTGTATTATTTTAAATGTTATTATAGTTTAATCATACCTTAAAAGAATTTAAAAAATACAATGAATACCCATGTAACTTGAACAGTTTCAAATTAGAGAAATCATAACCCTTCAACTCTAAATAATTCAGCATTGATTTCCTAAGTGTAAGAACAATCTCTTACATAAATATCATTTATGCAGTATCATTTAATGCACCAAACTCAATGAACAACAATCTCTTAATAACCTTTTTCACCCAGTTCATGTTCAAATTTCTCCAGTTGGTCACCAAATGACTTTTCTGTAAGTTGATTTGCTCAATCCAGAATTTAAACATAGAAGACACATTGATTTGCTTGTCTTGTCTCTTAAGTCTTTATTTTAAAACCATTTCCCTCCCTTCTTTTTGATAAGGACATTGGCTTGTTGAAGAGACTAAGTCAGTTGTCTCACATGTTTAGTTTCTTCTCACTGACATTAAATTTGTTCCTTTTTGTCTAAAGGCTTTTTTCATTCTTAATCTTGAATTTTTCACTTCCTCTTTTTATTTTTTCCCCTTAAGGGGAATTATCTATTATATTACTTACTTCAAGGAACTGGTTTCGAGTTTCATTAATTTGACTATGTCTTATTGTTTTCGTTTTTGTTTTTTTATTAATAAGGTGATACTCTCTTAAGACAGGAATTCCATATACTATAGAAGAAAAAATAGTAATATTTAACTACATTAAAACTTAAATCTCATTATGGCAAAAAATAGTAAAAGAGCTAATAAGAAAATTAGATCATTGGTGAAATATTTATAGTAAACATAGCAAAAAAGGCAAATATCTCTAATATACAAAGATCTTAATTGATGAGAAAAATACCCAAAATAGGGAAATTCCTAAAAGAGAAATTCTGAGTAAGTGAAAAAATAAATCTCAATTTTTCAAATTGGGCTGTCAGTCTTTCTATTATTGATTTTAAAGTTGAATTTATATATTCTGCATATGCATCCTTTGTCAAATATATATCTATATACAATTTGTTTTTAATATTGCATGTTGCTAATAGTAATCAGAAATTTTGGCATCATTTGCCGGTTTTTCATCTAGTTATTAAGAGAGTATCACACTAAATATCTACTTAACAAATATCAAATAGTTATTTTCCAAAAAAGATATTATTTTCTAGTCGGCTACTTTACAAAGAAATGTATTAATACTTAGTCTATGCTTGTAAAGTCTTTTAAAAAGATTTTTATCAAAAGTATAGTTAACACAAAATATTATGTTACTTTCAGGGGTATACCATAGTTATTCAACATTTCTCTATCTGAAGAAGTGATCACCGTAAGTCTAGTAAACATCTGACACCGTGCTATCACAATATTTTTTACTATACATTCAACATTATTTGTACCTCTTAATCCCTTCACCTTTTTACCCTGCTCCCCACACACTTCCATCTACACCCCAACAAATCTAGTACCCAGCTGACACCATACATAGTTATTACAATATTATTGACTATACTCTGTATGCTATACCCTAAATCTCCATAACCACTTTGTAAAACCAATTTATATTTCTTAATCCCTTCCTTTTTTCATCACCCGGATCCCCAACTTCCTTCCATCTGATAACCATTCAAATTTTTTCTCTATCTATGTGTTTCTTTCTGTTTTGTTTGTATATTTTGTTTTTTAGATTCTACATATAAGTGAAATCACATTGCATATGTCTTTGTCTATCTGACACTCTATTCAGCACAATACCCTTCCAGGTCTTTTGATTGGAGCTTTTAATCCATTTAAATTGAAAGTAATTATTTATAGATATTTAGTTATTGCCATTTTATTGTTCATAATTATTCTTTCTTTCTTTCTTTTTTTCCATTTTAAAGAAGTTCTTCTAAAATTCTTTGTAATACTGGTTTGGTGGTGATGAACTCCTTTAGCTTTTTATTGTCTGGGAAGCTCTTTATCTGTCCTTCGATTTTGAGTGATAGCCTTTGTGGGTAGAATAATCTTAATTGTAGGTCCTAGCTTTTCATCACATTGAATATTTTCTGTCAATCCCTTCTGGCCTGCAAAGTTTCTGTTGAGAAATCAATTGAGAGTCTTATGGGAGCTCCCTTGTAGGTCACTAACTACTTTTCTCTTGTGGCTTTTAGAATTCTAGCTTTGTCTTTAAGATTTGTTATTTTAATTTTAATGTGTCTTGATGTAGGCCTCTTTGGATTCATCTTGTTTGGGACTCTCTGTGCTTCCTGGACTTGTATGTCTATTTCCTTTGCCAGTTTAGAAAAATTTTCAGTCACCATTTCTTCAAATAGTTTCTCAATTCCTTGCTTTTTCTTTTCTCCTTTTGGTACTCCTATGATATGAATGTTGTTATGCCCGAGGTTGTCCCAAATGTCTCTTAAACTATCCTCCTTTCTTCGGATTTTTTTTTCCTGTTATGATTGTTTTGTGTTTTTTTTGTTGTTGTTGTTGTTTTTTCTGCTACCTTGTCTTCCAAATCACTGATTTGATTTCTCTCCTTCATCTAGTCTGCTGGTGATTTCTTCTAGTGTATCCTTCATTTCCATTTTTGTGTTCTTTATTTGTGACTGGTTCTTATTTATGGTTCCTATGTTCTTTTTTTATGCTTGGTATGTCTTTGTTGAAGTTTTCACTAAGTTTCTTAAGCATCCTTATAACCATTGTTTTGGACTCTGCCTCTCTGTGTTTGTTTCTATGTATTAGGTAGATCTGCTATGTCTCCCAGTCTTGCTGGGTGGCCTTATGTAGTAGGTGTCCTGGGGGCTCAGTGGCACAGTCTCCCTGGTCACCTAAGCTGGGTGCTCTAGGAGTGTCCCTTGTGTGATTTGTGTGTGCCCTCCTGTTATAGTTGAGCCTTGATTGCTGTTGGCATGTCAATAGGTGGGATTGACCCTCAGGCTGATTGGCTGTGAGGTTTGGTCACATCCTCAGCCTGCTGTGCAGGGGTTTACGCAACTGAGTGGGATTCACCCCAGCAGGCCCTGGTGCCTGTTGAGACTGCCTTTAATGTGTGCCATTTATGGGGCTAATTGGGCAGTGCTCTGCTGTGGTCTGAAGCCGGCCACCAAGTATGTTGGTTCTGGGGCCTCTTGTAATTGAGGCTCCAGTGATGACTCACTGCCTGTGACCAGCTGGCAACTACCTGGTAGGAGATACAGAGTGATCTGCAATTGATGGCTGCCTATACTAAACCTGGAGGTACAAGTGAGAGACTATGCTATGAACCAAGGACAGCTGCCACCAGTACTGGGCATGGGGTAAGGTAGCTCCACAGAAAGCTGGGACTCCTTGGGGCCTGCTGCCACCTGTCAGCTCCCTTAAGGTTCAGCCACTGATAAAGGCTCATTCTGTAGGAAATTGTGTGAAGCAGGGTTTTAGGGACTTGCTGGAGTGGGAAGGGTTGATATAGATTCTGGTTTGGTGCCAGTGCTGTGCCCAGAGCTACTCAGCCAGAGCGTCAGAGCACACTGAGGTCAATCGCTGCCCGCAGACTCAGATAGCTTTTCAAGAACGATTGTAATGCAGGCGGGATGGCTGCTCTTGGAGAAAGTGCCTCCAGCGCTGGGGTCGTTGGGTGGGGCCAGGTCTCAGTGAGTCCGCAGGGTGGGGTGAGTGGACCTCACCAGACCAATCAGATTCAGCTTTGACTGTGAGTGCGTGTGGCGGGTGGGAGGGCTCAGCAGGAAAGATGGTGCCCGCCTGCTGGCTGCTTGTGAGAAAAACTCCACATGGGAAAATGGCGACTGTCCTTTAACCCTAGTGCTGAAGCCACACACCTCAGTCTCCCCCAACGTGTGCCTCTTATGCCCCATGAGTCACCATCCCTCTGCCAGAGCCCAGGGTAAGTGCCTGCGAGTGAGTCTGTGTGGGCCCTTTAAGAGGACCTCTGGGTTTCCCGCAGCCTTCTGTCCCACCAGACGTTCGAAATCCTCATGGTTTTACACAGCCAGATGTTGGGGGGCTCCTTTTCCCAGCAGCAGTACTCTGTGTTGGGGAGCCTGCTGTGGAGCTGGGGTTCCTTGCTTCTCTGAGGGGGAACCTCCATGGCTGAGCTATCCCTCCTGATTCTCAGGCGCCACACAGCGGTTTGGGGCCAGCCGATTCGCGTGTTCATCCCTTTTACCGGTCTCGCTGTGGCCTCCTCTTTTTAGTTTTCTTAGTTATAAAGCTGCTGTTCAGTTAGACTTCAGATGGCTTTCCATGTTGGTTGTTCAATAATTTAATTGTAATTTTAATAAGTTCAAGAAAGGAAGCAGGCACGGTGTTTACCTACTCTGCCATCTTAGATCTCTCTCCAAACAAGCAATATTTAGACCTCTTTAGATCCTCAAAGATTTACATTTTTGGTAGGTATTTGGAGACACAACTGTAATATTTGGCATTGGTTTAGTTTGGTATATAGGGGGTAAAATCTATGCTTGTAAATTTTTTAAAAACATTAAATCTGGGAGTTCCCTGGTGGTGTAGTGGCTTAAGGCTTCGTCGCTGGTGCTGTCAGCGCTGTGGCCTGGGTTCTATTCCCAGTTAGGGAGCTACCCACATACCAAAAAGCAAAAAAAAAAAAAAAAAAAGCATTAATTCCATACCCTGATTAAATAAACAGGAGAAAATTGGAGAAAACATGTTTTGGGTGGATCTAAATGATTTTTTAAAAATGATATTATTTCCAGGAAATTTTTCTTTTAAAAACTCTACCTATATTGTTACAGTCCTTTCTCAGGCATGTGGTTTTGGTGTGCACTTGAATTTGCACTCACCCACTTCCTGTGCATACACTCTGCTTGCTTCTGCTCTTACTGTGGTAAAAGGAAATGAAATAGAACTATAATAGCATTGCTCAGAGCTCAGTTTTGGAAAAGGGGTAAGGCAGAGGCTGGAGAGCAATGCACACTGTGTGTGCATTTCCAAAACCGACACAAAAGTGCAGATTGCCTAATCATGGGGATGTCAATGTAAATGAACGCTAACGGGCTTTTGTTCTTCCCCACATGATCATTAGAATTTATTAATACAACTAGAATATTTCAGAGCTCTATCTTCTAGCAATTTCTCACATGCAGGCTTCAAAACATTTCTGTTCTGAGCTAATCATGAATATTGTCCCCTTTCTCCTTGTGTGTTTATCTGCTAGAGGGACAAAAAGAACTGAAATGTCTATTTTTATAGAAATCTTAAAAGCAATCAGAGAGTTATTATGCAACTAGTCTAAAAACTCCTAATAAAAGCCAAGTATAATACATTTTTGTACATTTTTAAAGGGTCCCATTAGCACAAAGCTCCAAGCTTAAATTAATGACAGAACTTTCTATACCCACCTCATAATCTGTTTTCTGTTAGAGAAATGCTTGCTAGGAGCTCCTGGAAAGCACATGAGTATGATTCTTGAAGCTCAATAAAATATTTCATAAAGACACAAGTTTTTGCTACCCCTACCTGCTTTCATTAGCTACAAAATTTATCCAATGGATGCTGATTAGTTTGATGACGTTTACCTGTCAAGGCCCAACCTGATGGTTAGTTTGTAAATATATTTAATAGGCTTTATTTCAGTTGTTAGATATGTACCTTCTTGTTAGATTGCCCTTTTGAGTAGGGGTAGAGTGGCTGGTGTATGGATATGACGTCAGCTGGTTAAAAACTACAAGGTCCAAGTGGATCAAGGCACTTCAGAGACTCAAAGCTGGAAGTGGTCACAGAAACGAGCTAAGTCATATTTGTTTGCTTGTTTGGGTCCTGGGGGGAGCCAGAGAGAGGCATCAATATTCCGAGTTTTTGTTTGCACAAGTTTTTGTCTGGCTCTTCTCATATTTCAAGATTCAGACCAGAAATCACCTTCCTTTGGCTGCCTTTTCTCCCTCCCACTCTTTTAGATGTCCTTCCACATGATAAATATTACCTTTCTATATTTTTATTTTTTTTCACTTGTCCTCTCCTCCACTAATTATAACTGCCGTCAGTCATTGAGTACCAACTATGTGCCAGACATTTTACGAGGAACTTTATGAATGCTATATTGATTCTAGGTGTATTTCCATTTTCATAAACAGGGAAACTGAAGTTCAGATAGGTTAAGAAGTGTGACTAGGCTCATATACTTAATGAGCAACAGAGCCAGGATGGAAAATCATATTTGTCACTCTCTCAATCTTTTGTCATTTCTGTGTGTCACACTGATTACGTTCAGGGCCAGGTGATGGTGGTCATGGATACTGGACTTCTCTCATTCATTCCACTCCCCTTGCAGTCTCTAAGATTAGAAAGCTAAAACCTACATATTTCAAACTCTCTGGAGTCCTGGGGTTCTGGGTATGACACAAAGTGTGTCAGTTAGAATCATCTGTGAGAGATTTAGGGGGCAGTAATGAAGGGTCAGCCATCTTGCAGCTGGTGTGGCAGCTGGGGAACCAGACAGTGGGGATGAGTAGGTAGGAGTGGTTGTGGCTACCAGACTTGCACCCAGTCACCAGCCTTGAGGTTGAAGAGGCAGCTGTGCCAGTGGCAGTGGTAGCAGCCAAGAAGCTCCTTGACTTCTAGACCACAATTAGAACATACATCTGTATCCTTGAATTCAGTTGTCCAGGAGGGGCCCCTAAATTGGGGCTTATTTGCTCTTTCAATGATTTTGCAAAATCAAATTCCTTATTGCATTTTTTTAAAATTTCAAATACCCACAGTAAGATAGTGGTATTTTCCATATCTATTGCTATAGCAAACTGCTCCCCAAATCTGTGGGCTAACACAGCAACAATGATTAATTATTTTGGAGGTACCCACAAAAATGTTACAGGCATTTTAAGAGAGGTTATCTATGTATTACTTTTCAAAGTTGAATTCAATTACAGTAGCAATGTGTAGTATGACATTCACTCAAAAGATGGCATTAGTCAAATGAATGCTAATGTCAACCACGTGACAGGCAAAGAAAATGGCAGAAGCACAGCTGTCTTTAGAGGAGCACAGACCATTTGGAAGTGATGTTTGAAATTCAAGAACATTGTTTGAGTTTCCCCCACGTTCTCCCGACTTAACATCCCTTGACTTCTACCTCTGGGAGACCTTAAAGGATGTGGTGTACCATAGAAAACTGGCTACACTGGTGGTACTTTGGGGAGAAATTGAAATGGCATGTGCAGGGATACAAGTGGGCACTTTGGTCAGTGTTGGTCAAGCAGTAGTTCGCCATCATCAGAAATGTCTGGACACTGATCGTAACCACTTTGAGCACCTCTTGTAATTACAGAAGTCAAATGTGACTTGTTTTCATCTTTTGTTATCAGAGTATATTGAGTATTATAATTTTAACAGTTTTTTCTTTTCTTAAAATGTATATACATTTTTTTGACATCCTTCATATATCATGATACTGGGGCTGAATGAAATCAGTTAGGCAGTTTCTCTACCTCACATGGCTGACAAGGGCCATTCAGGTGGTGCCATTCAGTGAGGAGCTCTGTTGAGGTTGGAATATCTGTGACAGTGTCACGTGTCTGCTGAGGCGTATTGGTACGTTTCCTTGTGGCCCCTTCCTCTCTATGGTCTTTCATCACCTATCTGATTAGGAAGCAGGACCAGAAGTTAGTTACCCAAGTTAGACATGACATATATTCTGCATCTAATCAGGAGAAATACATGTGGCAGAAATTACGGAAAAAAAATGAGACCAACATGAAGAGGAGAAAAGATGCAGGTATAGGTAGTCTGGCCAAATGTCTCATTTTCTCATTCTAATTCTGCAAAATGAGTTTTATCATCCATGTATGTTACAAATATTTCTTTAGTATGTGATATTTAAAGTAACCATTCTAGGTGCTAGCTATAGAAAAGTTCTGCCCTTGAGGACATAAATAATAGGTGACAGGGGTAGGACAATGGTCCACATAGAGTGACATAAAATGAGTTACTAGTTCTGCTAGGCAGTCAGGAAACCAGTCTAGAAAAAGTTGTCCTTAAGGAAGTTCTAAAGGCTGAAAGGAGTTTGAAGGAAAAGGGGAATGAATAATGTAGACTTATATAAAGAGTGTTGTGGCATACACTTCTGCTTCCAGTAGTGGTGGGATATGTAACTGATAGTGAGGACAACTGAAAAATTAAGATGAAATATGTTTGTGAGTGTGGACTGTGTGTTATTTTATAATATACAGACAAAAACTCACTTAGGATATAGATTTGAACAACATAATTAAAAATACATACAGAGATTATTTCATCCAAATTCAAAACATGTATTTTTTAAAAATAAACTTTATATTTTAGAGGAGTTTTAGGTTCACAGCAAAATTGAGAAAATTGACAGAGTTTTCATACGTCCCATCCCCACAAACTCACAGCCTCCTCAACCGTAAATATCCCACAGCACAATGGTACATTTGTTACAATTGGTGAGCTGCATCAACACATCATTTATCACCCCAAGACTATTGTTTACATTAGCGTTTATTTTTTTAATTATTTCTTTTTTATTGTTAACTTTATTGAGATGACATTGATTAGTAAAAATTACATAGGTTTCAAGTGAGCAATTCTACATTACATCCTCCATGCGTTGCATTACGTGTTCATCACCCAGAGTCAGTTATCTTTCCGTCACCATATATTTGTGTCCCCACCCCTCCCCCTCTCCCCACTTCCCCTAACTCTCAAATAACTGCTAAATTATTGACTGCATCCATGAGTTTTGTTTCTTTGTTGTTTTTCACATATGAGTGGAATCATGTAGTTCTTGTTTTTTCTCTCTGGCTTATTTCACTTAGCATGATGATCTATCAGTGCATTTTTTAATTGAGATTTTTGTTTTTGTTTTTATTCTGTTTGATTATTCCTTTATTTTGTTCTTTAGATTCCACATATAAGTGAGATCATGTGGTATTTGTCTTACTCAGTCTGACTAATTTCACTTAGTATATCTTTTAGTTCCATCCATGTTGTTGCAAAAGGTTAAGATTTTATTCTTTATGGCTGAGTAATATGGAAAACAAAAAATTAAAAATGAAATTACCTTAGATCCAGCAATTCCACTCCTGGGTATTTATCCAAAGAAATCCAAAACACTAATTTGAAAAAATATATGCACACTTATGTTTATTGCAGCATTATTCACAATAGTGTTCACTTTTTGTGTTGTATAAGTTTTGGCAAATGTATAATGACACCTATCCACCATTATATCATAAACAGTAGTACAATTCAGATTGTCTATTTCTTTTGTGAATTTTGGCAAATTGTGTCTTTCAAAGAATTTTTCAATTTCATCTAGGTTATCAAATTTGTGGGCATAGAGTTGTAATCTGTAATAATGTCTCTTCTTTCATTTCTGATATTAGTAATTTGTAGTCTTCTTTTTTTTTTCTTGGTTAACTTGGTTAGTGGCTTATAAAAGTTATTGCTGTGTCACAGGACCAGCTTGTGGTTTCACTGATTTTTTTTTTTTTTCTATTGGTTTTCTGTGTTTAATTTCATGATTTCTGCTTCTGTAATTCTTATTATTTCTTTTCTTCTGCTTACTTTGGATATATTTTGTTCTTCTTTTTTCTAGTTTCCTAAGGTAGAAACTTAGACTATTGGTTTTAGATTTTCTTTTTTAAGCTATGCACCCAATGCTATAAATTTCCTTCTGTCACTTTTACTGCAGCTCATGAATTTTGATACATTTTATTTATTTTATGTGTTTAAAAAACACTTGTGCAACATAATGAAAATTACAGATACTTGGACAAAAGAAAATATACAAATTATATGAAAGAATTGGAATCATACAATGTTTATTATTCTTCACAATATGAAAATAATACAAATCAATTGCAAAGGTATATCTTGTAGGTTTCCACACGTCTTAGAACTAAGAAATATACTTCTGAATAGTCTAAATGCTAGAAAAACATAATGGAAATAAAAAAATAGTTTGAACTGACCTATAACACGTATATTATATATAAAATCTTGTGAGATGTGGCTAGGTCAGCACTTTGAGGAAAACTTATATTCTTAGATACTTGTATTAATTTTAAAAATCTAAAAGTTAACAAGCTTAACAGTCTTTACAAGAAATAGAAAAGTAATAGCAAAACAAATCCAAAGACAATGGAAGTTACGCAATAATAAAAATGACAACATAAATTAATGAAATAGAATACAAATATAAAATAAGTGACTCAATAAAGCCAAAAATCGTTTTTTAAAAATAAAATAAAATAAAATTGAAGAACCGGTGAGATTAAGTAAATAGAGTAGAGGGCACAATATTAAGTTTCTATTAAAAACCGGTAATAAATTATTAGATGATGTAATAAGCTGAAAATCACTAATAACCCAGTAGAAATTTAAAAGTTAATGAGCAAACTTGTGGCAAAACTGGGACGTTTAGATGAAAAGGAAAAATTTTTGGAACACAGCTTATTGAAAATCACTTAGTAAGCAATGGAGCATCTATAAGAATCGACTGAGTCAATTATCAAAAGAATATTCAGGTCCAGTTGACTTCACTGGGTAGTTCTAACATTCAAAGAAGAAATAATTACAAAACTATAGAAGCTCTTCCAGAGATGGTCCAGCCAGGGCACAAATGGGAGAAGGGAAGGGCAGCCACAGCCCCGAGGAGGTGTGTGCACTGCAGGGTTGAGAAGGAGTTCCGAGAGGCCAGGCTGAAGCTGAGGAAAGAGGGGAGGCTGTTGAGCCCCTTACCTCACAGACTCCTCCTCCAAAACTTTCCTGTCATTTTTGCAATCCCGGAGTGACCATTTCCCTTCTGGTGGGTCAGACCTTTGCTGTTTTTGAGTCCAGGCACCAGCTTTTCAATGTGGAGCAGTTTCAACCTAATCCCCTTAATAGCATGAGGGGGGTTGTTCTTCAAGGTCAGCTCTGAAAGGCTACAAGAATTTGCAGACAGAACCCTCACCCCTACCCCAGGGCAGGAAGAGGCAAAAGGTCTTACAGCTGAAACAGGATTGAGGATTTTATCTCAATAGGTCACACTGCACATTCTCACTAAGATATGAGATTTGATAGGCCTATTTCTTATCTTCAATATGCCTTACGTTTTTTATTTCCTTTTTTTTTTTTTTTTCCATTTCTGCAGCTTGTTTTAATGTTATTTCCTTGGTTCTGAATTTCCTCTCTGCTTGTCTCACTTCCAACCATTTTTTTCGCTGATGCCTTTCCTGACTAGACCAATGAACTCTGCTTATTTATCAGTAGGGGGAGGGTTTGATATGTGCAGAGAGGTGGGGAGGGAGGGTGGCAGGAATGGAGAGCGCTCTTAGGGCTGTTTTTCTGAACAACTCCCACCTTGAGTAATTTTCATCTCTTTGTGGCAGGAATGATGTCACTTCTCCTTGTATCTTCCATAACATCCTTATGTATCATTTTCATCCAATGTACATTTTTGGAGCAGTTATTGATGAAATAGACATGGTCATGAACAGAATTTAACAACAATCTGAAAAGATTTTACATTGGAGCTTACTCTACATATCTCCAAGGTACATAAAATAATTTCTTCTCTTAATATATATGAAGAAAAGGTCATATCATTCTCATGTATTGATATGATAAGGTTGTAAGTTCTTTGAGAGAAAAAAAATCCTGTCTTATATTTACATTGTTAATTTAATGAAATATAAACAGTGCTTGATACTGACACTATATTCTCTATGTCATGTAATGTTTTGCTGATAATGTGTTTAATACTACTCCCAATATTTCTGACTTTATCTTCCTTGTAATACTCAAGGAATAAAAATACAATATTAAAATGCATTGTTAAGATTGGCATATTCAAGTGGGGCTTTTAGCAAATGATGCTGATTTCTCATCCTTATTTATGCAATAATTAATATTAGGAATAATAGGCATATAACTTAGTGAGCACAATATGCAAATACATTATTATACATTTATTGTCCTCTGTTCATTCAATAGCCATGTATTATGAGCCAGGTAATTAATGTTAGGCACTGGCGATAGAAGATAATTAAGATATATGTGTATCCTTCTCTCCTGGGATCTACCCTGGTTGAGGGAGAAAGACATAACATAAAGAATCACCCAATTGATTATTAGTTGCAATTGTGTCAAGTGTCAAGGAGAATTCTTGCGTTAGGAGAGTGGGCCATAGTGGAACGTGCATGGGTCTGCTATAGAGTTTGGGGTGCTCTGTATATTTCATGCTGTTTCTTGGGTGTCAGAAATCAGAGTTTGGCTTTACTTTTGGAATAAATAAATGAAACTGCCAGTCAGCTTCAAAAACAGAGACACAGGAGAACATACTCTTGACTTTCATAGTATAATAATGTAAGAGCACTAGCCGTCCTGTGGCCTCTGAAAGTTATATAAATAGTTTGAGGCATAATTTAGATATTAGGTGCTTTAGAAGTAAAAATGAACAACACTCTAAAATTGATAGTTCACGTATCTCCTTGTCAAGTACCAAAAGTTAAGAAAAAAAAATGTGGAAAGATGGTTTTGGAGAAACCATCTGTTCTGACCCATTAATTACTGCTTGAAACCCAGTTGAGATGAATATTGCTATTACACTTGAAATATTTTCAAGTATCTGGAATAATATATTTGAAACCTTTTACTGCTTTTCTTCCATGGTTGATTTTGCTCACTGATATTCTAAATTTACAACAGAAAAAGAAATTACGAATTGCTACATTTGTCTGTAAGGAATGATTTGCATCTCGGCCCAACCATGCATTTAGTGATTTCTTTTGATAAAGCACAAGTGATTTGATGGCATTCTGAAGAGTAATGTGCTGTAAATCTCAAAGTGTGGCAAAAGGATAGCTTCAGAAAAGAACTTATTGGAAAACATTTATTTTTATAAGTCTATTAGTTTCCTGTGGCTGTTTTACCACAGACTTAATGTGGTTTCGATTTCTGGCTAAAAACAACACACATTTATCTTCTTTCAGTTTTGGAGGTTAAACATTCGAAGTTGGTTTCACTCGCCTGCAATTGGGGTGTTGTCAGGGCTGTACTCCCTTGCTTCTCCCAGTTTCTAGAGCTGCATTTCTTGCTTGCCTCTGTTCACGCCCTCTTCTCCCAGGGGCAAGGCCAGCAGTAGTGATGATTGTTAAGTCTCTGTTTTATCTTCACCCTCTGTTTTAGTGGACACCCTCTGCTTCTGTTTTATATGAGCACTCCTGGTGGCACTAAGCCACCGCCCAGGTAATCCAGGATAATCCTTCCATCTCAAAAATCCCTAATTTAATCACTTTTGCAAATACCTTCTTTGCCTTGTAAGGTACAATTCATGGCTCCAAGGGATCAGAACATGGATATCTTTTGCAGGGGGACGGTATTTTTCGGGTTATCACACTGTATTTCTTGACTTCCATAGATTACACTGACTGCTTTGTTGGGCAGCCCAAATGGTTAGGTTTCATTTCCTATTAGGTAACATCGTCTCAGATTATGTTTAACTTCTTCTTTTATTTTATTGACTACCCTGATGAGAAGTTTCTCCCCTTTGTCTATCCTTGGGGGAAGATTAACAGCCTGTTCACTCTTTTGCCAGTTGGATAACAGTGGAAGTCACCCTTCATGTTGTATTTATCAGATGGGACTGACGGCTGTAGTTTTCATAAGCTCCTACCATAAACTTACGACCGCGCCTCACCCTGTAGTTGTTCTCCCTGGGGAAGCTTAGATCCCTTTGTCCAGTGAATTTTGTTTATCTGTTTGCTTGAAAGTATTGAAATAGCTGTGTCATGAATGAGGAAAATTGTTAAAATAGCTATGCCAAACTGATATAATACTACTTTGCAATATTAAAGAATTTGTGTCTATTTTGGGGGAAATAATTCTGATCCTATCATTTTATGAGTATCCTTGATGTTTCTCATTAGAGCTGGGAACTGGAATGAAATTATTAACCCAGAATAGGCAATTAGTAAGGAAAGTTGTACAGAGAAGACAGTGGTTTGGAACTTATCAAAAAAGATGAGATCTTCACCTCCCGCCCCACCCTGCCAAATGGGTATCAGTTGAGATGTATTCAGTTTAAGACACAGAAAATCCAACTCAAGTGCAAAACTAGTAGAGAGCATTTTTTTTTTTTTTTTTTTTTTGTCTGTTTCAGTAACTAGATGAAGGTCCAGATGTAGAGCAGGTTCCAGGTTTGGCTGAATGAGGATTATCATCTAGGTTTCAGTCCCTTTATGCATTTCTGCTTTGCCCACCCCCTTCTCTTATGGACAAAGTCCAGCTACAGAGAGGACGCTAAGTGCAAAGTTGAGAATGGGTGCGTGGAGTTGGCTCTCATTAGCTGACACGGAGCCATGTCCAGCACACCCTCCTTTGAATCCATAGGTAAGAATTCAAGCATCTTTGGGTTTGTTCATCCTTTTATAGAAAGTTATTAACCATTAGATGATTATTATCTATGCTCTTATTTCAACTTGGAGAAGGAGTAGAAATTCTGGGCTGTGATAGAGTAGAATTCAGGGAAATTTCTTTTCCCTTTTTCTTTTTCTAAGGAGTTTTGGAGTTGGGTTCATTTTTGAGATACATACATTATTGACAGAAAAAGAATTACATCACTGATCCACTAATATCACCTCAAGGGTCCTAAAATTCATGCTGAAGTGCTCAAATGCATCTCAGTGTCCAAATAGTGGGTCTGCACCAAAGCCTTGTGGCCATTCGTTGCTGCTGTCAGTAACTATTTTTAAAATGCTTACACTTTGCAACATTTCTGCCTTATCCAGGTGTCTCCATTTTTCTATCCATTTTTACTTAATTCTGTGAATTTTGCTTTTCCTCTCAGGAGTATTAGAAAAAGGAAATGAAGTATTTCATGGTTCAAGAGGTAGTTGTATGTTCTTTGTGTTTAAAGCTAGGTGTGTTTGTTATTTATTGCTGTGTAAAAAGTTACCCCTAGATTTACTGGATTAAAATAGTACCCATTTGTTATCTCATAGTTTGTGTGAGTCAGCGATCCAATCCTGGCTAAGTGGGGTGTCCCAGGTTCAGAATGTGTTATAATGCTGCTTTGGTGTTTTGAGGACTAGGGTCTCATCACAAAGTCATACCGTGGAAAGATCTCATTCTGTTGGACAGAGGACCTTGGTTCCTCGATAGATTTTGGTCCCTTGCTACACAGCTCTCTCCAATAGGACTCCTTCAAAACCAAAAAGGAAGAGAGTCCTTAAGCAAGCTAGAGGTCATTCATGTTGTGTAATCACAGAAGTTACATTTCATTACATTGCTGTATTTTGTCAGTTAGAGGAAAGTCACTGGACCAGCCCCCACTTAAGGGAAAGGGATGACATAGGACATGGCTGGGCTGGTGCATTTCTGTTCTTCTTCATCAGCCTGTTTCTTGCATTCGTGTAGGGCAAAGATGTTGCTAAAGCATCCAAAAAGAAAGATAGAGGGGCCATGCTTAGATTTTAGAGCAGACTTCCCATTAGACCAAAAACTAGAACAAGACTCTGTCCAAGTCACATTTTATATTAAATTACTCCCTCCCTGAAAAGTATATATTTAAGCCTTAAGAAAAGAAAAAAGAGTAGAAAAATGCAGTGGTGAGAGTTTTACTGCAACTCTGCCTAGGAGAGATGATGGTCCGTTCCCCCGGTCACCTTGGTGGCTAAAAAGCAACCGGAAAGCTCAGGCACAGCACATGCTGTGTGGCCAGCCTTCCTTCTCCGTCTCCCCTCTGTCTGTCTCTTCCACAGTTGGATGAGGAAAGTAGGTTTTATGCTCATTGGCACAGATTCTGGAATTATCCAAAACCAAGCCATTGGAAACATTATCCCGCTCTTGGATTCTATGCTTCTTAGCACTAGTCAACTTGTCCTACAGAATTCCTGAAGAAAAATGCAGCCTGGCAGTATTCATGTTTCCCTAGATAGCTTTAAAATGCGTTCAGAAGCCATCACAGGGAAACAAACAAGCAAAATTATGAGCTTGTAATGACAAAGTCAGCCATTTTGTGAGGAAGATAACTTTGATCCTTTGCCTGGACTTACAGGCCCTGGAGAGGAAATGTAAAAGGAGCTGTGATGATAGCATTTAATCAAGGACAAAGGGGCCTTGAAGAGGTCCAACTTTTCTGATGGACCCCTGCCCCCTAAAGCTCTGCTACTTACTACATGTGTGACTTTGAAAAAGTGACTTCATCTCTAAGTTCCCTCCACCCCCACCTACAAACTGAAAATGCACATTTTTAGCAGGGTTGTGTAGTTTAGGGGATGTTAAAGCCATAAAAGTACACAATACAGTGTTTTTTATCTATAGATTCTCTTTCTCATCCTTGCTGGATATGTTGACATTTCTGGAGGCACACACTCTCTGGAATTCTTTAACATGCACCTGTTAGATGAACTTGGTCTCTCCATTCAATTTATTCTTCTTGGGGAAGCATCAGAATAAACAAGAACTTGATGAAGACATAGCAAGATCCAAGGATGCATCATCACTGCCTGGCTAGCAGGCTCACGCAAAAAGACTTGAACCAGAAAAACTGTCAATAAAATATTTATATCATAAGGTAGGAAAGACTTTAGAAAAAGCCAAATAGTTGACTCTGGACTTGGAAGGAGGGGAGGAAAGACATAGAAACACTCATTTGTCTTTTCTCCTTCACAGTCTCTCTTCCTCTGAGAAAACAACAGAAATCTGGGGGCAAATCATAAGTCAAAAGATGGAAAGGCTTTGAATGTTGTGATGTGTGCATGCGTGTGCAGGGTGCTGTGTGGGGTAAGGTGAGGCAGGGAGGGGTGATGGTATTGTCAGCTTTTAGACTGGGGGTGGCAGTGGGAGCCTTGGATGTTTCAGATGCTCCCACCTTCAAGGTTTCTGCTTTCCATGTTTGTGCCTCTTGGTTTTGTGAGGTAGGCGGTAGATTTGGCCTGGGTGACCAGAGTGCCTGTGGGAAGCTAAAGCTACAAGGCTTGGGTCTCAGGAAGACACTAAAAGCTGGGCGTTTGGGGCTGGCTTGCAGATCAGGAGTCAGAGCTCCAGGGTCCTTTCCTTGCCTTTGGTGGCCCGCTCACCAGCTCTGCATGCCAGGAGAGGGGGCAGGGCTTTGGGGTCCTCCTGGCACAGAAAAAAGTGAGCTTCTATTTGTTTGACTGGAGCGTCCCTTGTAAAGAACTAAGAAATCCCAATGGCCATTTATGGACGAGATTCCAAATTAACACGTTGAAATTCATTTACTAAGCTTTGTTTGTCTTTTCTTCATTCATTAGAGATTCGGTGGTTTATTAGCATTTTGCATACGGTGATTTTCTAAAACATAGCAGGTCTTAGCAGTAGAGAACAAGGAGAAATACAATTCTGAAAGGAGATGGAAGCCTGTGGAGACGTCCCAACTTAAAGTCAGTAATGCTGCCTAATTTGTAGAATGCTCTTGCTTCCCTAGTGGAGATCCCTTGTGCCCTATTTCTAAATTATTCTAGGAGGTGCAATTAGAGTCTGAGAATTAATAAGGAATCGGTTGTTTTGAGAACTTAGGACTCCTCCTAATGAGTGCTTTATAGTCCAGTTCTGTATCGCCTTCCAGGCTTTAATAGAGATAGCTCTTTCAAAGTCTGAAATTCTGTTGGCAAAAACCCTGAGTGATTATTTGATTTCGCCCAGGTGTGATAGCAGTGCTTCCTCATCAAACTGAAAAGCAAAGCACACAGGGCTGGGACTCGGGTTCTTCTCAGGGCTCTGTGTGCGTTTCTTTGTGTCCTAAGATCAGACCTGCTACCTCCCAATAAGACGCCTCCAGGGCAGAAATGAAAGGGGAACCCGTGAGGCTGGGCTTGATGTGCCGCACGAATACCTCATGGGTAGACTGGGTGATGGGCTTTAATCATTTCGCTTTACCTCTGCTCCCATCTATGCTGTGATTTCAAAGTTTCCCCATTAAAAGGGGCAACATAGATGTCCTGACTCCTTGACTTGCTTTGCTCGAATGAAAGGCATGGCAGTGATGAACCTAGATATTAAGAGGGCTTGTGTGCTCTCCTGGCCCTTTGCATTTCTGTCCTTGCCCTGAGAAGAAGCTGCCCAGCTACTCTGCTGGAGGTGGAGAAGAAGGAGGGACGTGTGGAGCGGAGCCACCCCACCCCAGAGGAACCCAGCCTAGATCTGCTGAGCCCAGCTGACCCCCAGGCATGTGAGCAAAACAGGCGCTTATTGTTGTATGTGGCTGAGTGTTTGTACTTGTTCACTGTGCAGCATAATCGGGGCCATGGAACTGAATCGCTCTGTTTACTTGGGATAAATTCCCTTTTCTGCAATGTGAGGGTATGAGGATAGGGCCGGGGTCCCAAATTATCTTCAGGGCAGGAGGGAAAAGTAAATAAGGGAAGGAAGACGGTGTGTGATGCCATATCACACACCCCTTCTAACTAAGGGTAGTGCTCCCAGCTCCTGCCAGGAGCGATTGTTCAGGAATACAGGTGTGAGGGTGCTAAATCTACCTATTTTTAAAGAGGAGCTGGAAATCCTGAGTTTTTAAAATGTAGAGTCTTCAAAACTTAAGTTTCAAAATGAATTCAAAATTTGTAGAACTCTGTTTTGATAGAGTAGATATATAGATGTAGATACATAGATATAGAGCTAGAGATAAAGAGTTAGAAAAACGTAGACATTGATACAGACAGCACAGGGCCACCCTTAGCAATCTGTGGATGTGGGTCTGTAGGTCCTTTTCAGCTCTCATTTTCAATGATCGTTAGTAGTCAATGCGTTGCAAGTCTACGGTGTGATCCAGCTTACCCTACGTGTATTTAGCCTTATAATAAACTTGGCAAGTTTTGATTTAAATGTATTACAAATATGCTTCTTTTGTCTCCAGTAGAACATCTTACAAATATGGTCACAGCTAGAAATAGCAATCAAAGAACCAGATAAAAGCAAAAATCCCCAACTACCTAAAATCTTTAGCTATTTCAACAGCTTAAAACTAACCAGCCTAATTATATGAGGCCAGACAATTAATTTCGATTAAACTCATCCTAGAAAACGTGCTGCATCCCTCACTGCTGCATATCACTACGGTCACCTCCGAAGCACTCCCCTTGGGAAGCTGTGCTCCGATGCCGGCGCCTAGTGCACCCTTCAAAGCAGTTTGGGAACCCTTTTTCTGGAGTGGCCATCAGAGCTGTCATTGTACCTAAATCTAGCAATTAAGTTGGTGAACTTGCCACCGCTTGCTTACATTGGCAGCACCATACAAACACCTTGGTAAGGTGTCATAACTGGCCAACGTAAGTGCACAGTGACAAGTTCACAACCTTAATTGTCAGATTTTGGGATACAACAATAACTCTGATGCCATTCCAGAAAAAGAGTTCCAAAATTGCTTTGAAGGGTGGACTAGGCGCTGGCATCGGTGCATGGCTTCCTAAGAGGAGTGCTTCGAAGGTGACCGTAGTGATATTTAACAATGAGGCATGTAGCACGTTTTTTAGGATGAGTTAGCAAAATAAATAGTTTTACCTCATGTATAGATACTGGCTTTTCTTTCTTTTTACTAAAGGGACTTTTTTGTTTTTTGCAACTTTAAAAACTATTCATATTATTTGCAAGTTTTTAAGATGGTCTATTATTTATGTTAAGCAATCTTAGGTCTACTTCTGAGTATGTATCTATCAGGGGAGAATGTTTAGTCCTTTCACTGATATTTCTTAATAAATTAGTCATCAACTGGAAAAAAGGCCTGGTGTCTCTGTTAAAGGAAAGGAAACCAGGAAGCCTTTATTTTAATCTTCATTAGCTACTGATTAGGCCAAGAAGAGGGCTTCTATCTCCGGATATTCTCACTATGGATTATAAACCCAGGATAATTAAATGGGAGGAACACAACCTCTTCGGGATGTTCTTGATTGGATTAATGATTATACATGATTTGCAAAATAGTGACTGTGTGTGTGTGTCAATTTGATTTAAATAGAACTTGCTTAGTCACATCCAACTGCTCCACAGAACACGGAAGGGGCAATTCTTGCTCTGAAATAAAATACGATTAAATAAAGAGCAAATGCAGAAGGCAGGACCTATTTGGAAGGAAAGGTTAAGGAGCATTAATTATTATTGGTTTGTACTTGGAGAAGCTTCTCTCTCTGTTATGTTCTGTATTCCTTTTCCTTGATGGTTTTTAGGATTCCTTAACCAAAAAAAAAAAAAAAAAAAAAAAAAAAAAAAAAAAAAAAAAAAAAAAAAAAAAAAAAAAAAAGCAAGGGGTGTTGTATAATACTTGTTGAGTACCAATGATGTGCTAGGTTAACTTATTTCATCTTCACCACAACCCCGTGCAGTGAAGTTTATTCCCAGTTTGCAGAGTGAGGAAAACAAGGCTCAGGAGAGCCAGTAAATCAGCAGAGACATCACTTCTTCCTGGAAGCCTTCTTTGATCTCCACGGTCTGAGGAAATGGCCCTGTGAGTGCTCTAACCCCATCATGTGCTTCCATTCCAGCACTTCGACCTCTGCACAGTGATAGTTGCTTACTTTCTGCCTCTCCTACTGGACCATGAACTCTTGGAGGGTAGCTTTTGGCATAGAGGACCATCCAGTAAATGTGTGAAAGAATGTTTCCATTTGGCCAAGGTCATACAGCCACCCAGGCTTTTCTAAATATAAATCCCCTGCACTTTCTACTGTACTGCCACTTCAAAAGTTGACGAATTAGAAAACATTTTATAAAATTTCTAATCAGTAGACAAATGGGATTGCATCAAATTAAAAAGCTTCTAAAAAGTAAAGCAAGCAATCAACAGAATGATGAAATGACCTACAGAATCGAAGAAAGTATTTGCCAAGCACCCATATTATAAAGGGTTGATATCCAAAATGTAGAAGGAACCAAAACAACTGAATAACAAGAAAAAAAAAAAACAATTTAAAATGGGCAAAGGAGCCGAATAGACATTTCTCAAAAAAAAACATACAAATAGTCAACAAATATACACACACACACACACACACACACACACACACGTGTGTTGTGTGTGTGTGTGTGTGTATAAAATTCAACATCACTAGTCATCACGGAAACCCAAATCAAAGTGACATTGAGATGTACCTCACACCTGTAAGACTGATTATTACTAAAAAGACAAAAGATAAGTGTTGGTGAGGATGGAGAGAAAAGAGATCCCTTAAACACTGTTGGTGTGAATGTATGCTGTACAACTATTACAGAAAAAGAGTATGGGGGTTCCTCAAAAAATAAAGAAATAGAACTACCATATGACGCAGCAATCCCACCTCTGGGTATATATGCAAAGGACATGAAATCAGTGTCTTGAAGAGATACCTGAACACTTGAGATGTTTTAAATTTGCATGCACTCCATATAAACATTTTCTACTTTAATCCTCATTAGAAAATTTTAAATCGACACCCACACATGACTGGTGAAGGCAGTGTTTCCCAAACTGACATGGAAATAGCCACTTGTGGGCCTGCTATAAAGTATGGGCTCTTTCATCTGATGCAGACTGACTAAGCCATATTCTGAGTGTGAAGGGGCCTGGGAATCTGTTTTAAAGTGCTCCGGGAGAATACGGTTAAACATTCTCAGAAAACACTGGTTGAAATTTGTAGGAGGGTGTACGGTGAGGTGGACTTTAAAGAAGAAGACAACTAGCTTATCTGCTTCTATGTTTGGGGGCCGAGAAAACAATTCACCTTGGAGAAGGTATATTTGGACTAGAAATGTTTTGGGTGGCCTCTGGTTGCATGAGGATGAGGAAAGCTGACACCCATAGCTTTAGGTCTGAATTAAGGCTGCCTTTCCTAGTACAATATGGGGCTCTGGGAAGGGGTCAAATTAAATTGTATAAAGATACAGGATCCTAGATGGAAGGAAAAAGCTCCCAAATTATTGAATAGGAGGCTCTAAAACTTAGGTAGGCTTATTGAGATAGAGCTGTGGACACTTCACAAGAGTCAGTGGCAGGGAATGGCAGTGAGACCTGTAAAATGGAATGATCATATTGCTACAGAGAAGAGGTCAGGGCTGGCCTATACATGAACCGAGGACCAGAATGGAAAAGAATGTCGAGGCCCTAAATGAATGGACACTGAAATTGCTTTCGTTCTAGGTCTCCAAGGAGTGGAGTTGCTCACTAGCAAAAATGGCTGTGCAAAAGAATCCACGGAACGTGATTGGCACGCAGTTTTTGAGACTTCTGTAGGGGGAGGAGCCTCATAGTTCCTTGAGGGAGGGGCCAGTTCACAGTTGAGGAAAAATGTGTGCTCCCACATCCCACTGCCCAGCTTAGCCCCAGACCTGGCATATTCCACATGCACATTGGACACGATGATCTCATCCCCCACAAGGGAAGGGCAGAAGGGGCAGGGTTTGCAGGAGGTACAGAGAACTATTCCCCAGTGAGGGAGCCCTTCAGCTTTTAAAACACCTGTGTAGACTCAGCTTCCTCAAAGAAGCCCCTCCCAATGGTGGTGGACTATTAGACGTCCCCCTTGACTCCCTTCCTGGAGATTAAGACAGCTTTTGAGACATCCAGCTACCAACTTTTTGCTTCATATAACGTAGGCTCCAAGACAGCAGGGAATGTCGATGACATATTCACTGATACCTGAGCTCATCGCTGGGCAGACTCTCAATAAACATTGATTAAATGGATAATTGAATGAATAACTGAATAGCGCTCTAGAACTGATACGGACTTTCTTTAAGAGGTCAGCCCACCAGTGAAAGTAGAAACACCAAGACAAAAGCCTTTATACCACCGTCTGATAATGTGAAATATTGATATTGTTAATTTATTAATTAATTTAATTATTACATTAAATTATCACAATCACCATCATTATCGATAACTAACGAAATGATATTAGTTATTAGTATCTGTAATTATTAGGACGATTAGTATTATATTTATGTGAATTGATGACAACACGTAAAATGCTTTCAGGGTGCACAGAAAGGAGATACTGATCCTGCAGGGTGGAGGGACAGGTGCTGTGGGAGGCCGGCGTGGCTGCAGCAAAGACGTGGGAAGTGCACATGGGCTGTGGACGGGCGTGCCGAGGTCACGGCCAGCATGGAGTGCCCAGGGACTCGGCCTGGAAAGGGTGTGACCCCTCCTTTTTAAGTCTCTAGTTTTAATTGAAACTGACAATCTAACAATGTTTTATCTTCTTTGGATTTCTTTCCCCCAGGGAATGCATTCTGGTTTTTAAAAACACTCAAGTATATGTAAGAGAAATAGTAAAAAAGAAAAAAAAAAGAAAAAAAATCACAAACGCTTTCCTTGGGCAACAGTTTCGCTTGGATTATGGAAGACGGGCTTTCTCCCCTGCCTCACGAGCTGTCCGCGCTTTCTGTCCGCGTCCTGCCTCCTGCCCACCTCCACCCGTCCGCTCACTCTGTGCAGGACCGCTCCAGTCCAGGGCTTGCGGAAAGCCACTCCCTGCAGAGGGCGTGCCTTCGACCTGCTCTGCCTGAACTGTGTGGTTCCCGGCCCCATTCTTGCCCTTCACCTGGCTGTTTCCCACTCATCTCCCATTTCTCAGCCTCCAGGGAGACCTCAGCTGCCCCTCTCAAGGTCATCCCCTTCTCCACTCTCCTAAAGCACTGTGTACTTCGGTTCCCGTGTGTCTCAGCATGCTACACCAGACTGCCTAGTCTCCTGCAGGGCGCCTTTCCTCTGTCCTGGTCACCAGTGTGAATCACCCACACTTGTCACAGGGCCCGAGCGTCATGAGCATTTGAACATTCCTCGTGGCAGAAACGACTGAATCTGTGGTTTCTCCACGTTCGTACAGTATATGGTATAACTTGGGACTTTGGGCAGCTGTATCTGAATTTGCAGGAGTCCCCACCCAGGACCCTGCCGTGTATGTGTTTATGTTCAGACACAGGCAGAGAACACAAGGATGGAGAGACAGAAAATTTCCCTCATTAATGTCGGGGAATCGCTGCGTGCACTTTAAGAAATACGCTTTTCTTTCTCATTTGGATTATTGAATGTGATTCCCCTGGGATGCAAGGAAACTTTTTCTCTCTCACTGGAACAACGAACCAGTTGAATGGAATCACATTTCAGTGAGCAGCTCCTCTCCTCATAAGCATGATTTTCCAGAAATATGACAAAGGACAAAGAAGGACCATGGTTCCTAGGTACCAGCCTTATGTTACGAGTATGTTGGGAGTTCAGATATTAAATGGTGGTTGGATGAGAACTCTCAAACTGCCTTACCAGCTTGCAGGGTTATAGACCATTTACTAGGCTGTGCAGCACGAATCATAGTTCGGTGGCTGTTTCCAGCCACTTAACGTGAGCCTGGCTGTCACCTAATGCTCTTCTGCTTGAGAAAGAGATCTGATCATGCCACTCTCAGCTGCTTGTTTCCAGACAGCAGGTTCAGGAAATGTTCTATACACTGAGCTCAAAGTCAGAAAAACAGGCTGCCCCCCTGGGCTCAGCCACGGCGTGGGCGTGGCCTCTGGTAGAACTTGGAGAGACCAGCCGTGGCCTTGCCTTTGAAGCCCAGAAGGAGTGTCAGAGGCCGGAAGCAGCGAAGTCTTTGGGATGCGCAAGGCGGTGCACCATTTCACATTTAAAGGCATTCCTCAGTTGCACTCTTTCTTGGTATCAGAAAAACAAGAATTTATTTTCTCACAAGAATGTACACGAAGAATATGCATGAGATGCAGACAACAGTTTATAGCAGCTTTTTTCATAAAGCAACCCAGAGTCCTTCTGTGGGTGAATAATGGAACAGACTGAGGTGCATACACAGCATGGCATACGGCTCAGGAGGGACAGCTGACCCAGTGGCTCATGTGACAGCTTGGACAAGTGTCTGGAAGTTATGCTGAATGACAAAAGTCAGTCTCAGAAGGTGACACACTGTAATGATTCCATTTGTGTGCAATTCTTGAAATGACAAAATTGTGGAGTTGCCTCGATTTCTCAGATTTTAGTTTCCTAAGTGTAGGATGTATCTTTAACATAGCGTGTCCTCGTTTATTCACATCAAAGCACACGTTCATTGCCGTGTAGAAGGAAAACAGTTCACGTCTGATGCTGTATTCTGGCCTTGGAAGCTGCACACCAACATGCCATTGATGAACCCCTGGCGTGTTAAATAATTGGATGATTAGTGTTTTTGTTTTCTTCCTCCAACATTTTTTTGATAGGATAAATTTGTAGTGTTCATGTCTGATTAAGTTTATCCATAACACATTTTATTTTTATTAAAAGTATTTTTTTATTTCACCGATCACCCCCCCACCCCGCCCCACTACCCGCCCACCCTCCACCCGCCAGTTTGGCCACCGTCGTCTTCTCTGTACCTCTGGGTCTGTTTCTGTTTTGTATTAAAAATAATTGAAAAAAATACTAATTTCCAGTTGCTTGAGTAAGGGAAAAATATTATGGAGATGGAAAACAGATTAGGGGTTGCCAGAGATTGAAGGGGGGAGGGTGGTGGGGCTGGGCGTGCAGGGGATCAGCAAGGGGAGACCTGTGGTGATGGAATGGTCTGAGTCTTGTGTCTGCACAAATAATAAACTGGTGGAGAGCTACAAACACACACACACACACACACACACACACACACACACACACACAGAGGAATGCGTGCCTGCAGTGCTGATAAAAGCTGAATATACCTGGTGGATTGCTCTGGTGTCAATCTCCTGGTTGTGACATTGTACTGTAGTTGCACAGGATAGTCCTGTTGGAGGATGGGGTACACGGGATCGCTCTGTGTACATTTCTATGTACACAGAATCTATGACTGTTTTAGAATAAAAAAAGTTAAATCACTTTCCCATTAGCAATAGTCACAATTTCAGTGGAATTTGGGAAAGTGGAACCCAAATTTTCATTATATGTCATTTTTCCTTTGCTTTCTTACTGCTTTAGGTTATTTTTAGAAGTTTTAGATGAGGTTCCAGGATTTAGATTATAGTTTGTGATATCATTGGATTTTTAGGCACATACAATGTGGGAGTTAATAGTTGTTCTTTTTATACCCCAATGAGAACAAGCACAAAATCAGGAGGGTTGTAAAAATAAACATTGCATAAACATTCACTTTAGCAGCTCTGAGGGTGCAGGATGCTGCATGTCCCAGGCACCATGCTGCATGTCCCTGTACCTCGGGCTCTCACCACACTGCTGACATGTTTCATTTGGCATTTATCCCACATTGCCTTATTTGCTACTTATTCCAATGTACTGTGCTCTTTCTCTAACTGGGCTGTGAGATCCCACGATCAAGGACAATGTCAGCATCTAATATTAACTGGTACCATGTACATGATACAAGTGGGCATAATGTTTGCTAGGCATCTTCAATTGTATTGAATATTGTATTAAGTAAGATATTTTCTCATATAGGTGACAGAAAAACCCATCCAAACTGAATCAAACAAAAGGGAAAATGCATGGATTCATGTAACCAAGTGTCTAGAAGTATATTTGGCTCAGGACATGTTTTTCTCCTTCTTCAGCTCTACTTTATCCATATTGTCTCCTTTACCAATAGGGTTCAGAACATGGGCTCCCAGGGAGGCTACTGCCTTAATTTCACTCCATCTAAAAGTATAGCTGAAGAGTCTTTTTGGGTAGTTCCCATGGAAGTCCAAGGAGTCACTCCTTCTCTGGATACACTAGGGTGCGTTCCCTTCCCTGAGCCAACTACTGGGAGGAAATGTGCTGACTGGTCTGGCCCAAGGTCACTAGCTTTGCCCTTGGTCCGGGAGTGAGGCCCTGTAAAAACCCTTGCAAACTAAGAGTTGGGGAAAGCAGTTCCACCAAAGCAGGAAGCATCTCCCAAGTTTGGCAGCAATTCAACCATTGTCCCTTAGGAAAATTTAGAGACCCCTACTTCACTCTTATGATAAACCTACGGCGGGGCAGGGGAATCGTTATGTAGCTTTGGAGAGGTTATCGGAGATCTGATTATTAGTTGGCTTGGCTCTTACATTAACAGAACACAAATGTAAATAAAAGATTGATTATTTGATTGCCATTAAATGTTAAGATAGCTTATTTGTCCTATGACTGACTTGTTTTAGTGTTAATAAGTAAGTTTATAGTGTTTTTATGTTGTTATTGTTCGTTTTGCTGTTTCAAACAGCATGGGTAGAGTTTGTAATCTGTGCAGCAGTGTTGGAGAACTAAGTGGCCTTAGTTTATACTCAACATAGACTCCATCATCTTCATTCTCCTCAAGAGAAATCCATAACTCAGTCTCTTAATTTCCGTGCTGTAATGTACTGGTGGTTTGAAGCATCTAAAATGTGTACTTGAGAACAATAACAGTGCCCCTCTGCGGGGTCATATTTTCACCTTGTTTCTGTTCATGGCCCTGGCAATGTTGGGGAACGTTGTCAGGACTTCTCAGGTATGGCAGGGTGTTGCTCTGTGCTTCCTGGGGGAGCTACATCCTGGATGTGGTTCCTTTTCCAGCCAGAATTGTGTAAGAGACTCCTGTATGATTTGGGCTCTTTGACCCAGTATTATGGCCTTTGTATTACAGTCATGTTCTGATTTCCTAAAGGCATTCATTCTATTGGTCTTGTGTTTTGGATTGTCCACCAGCTTGGATGAACTCCTTTGTTCTGTTTCTGTAGAAGACCCTTATGTTCTGAGCTTAAAAATCACTCACCTCTCTGGTTTTGGTTCATATTTGCAGCCTGTTTTTCATGTTCTGCCATAAGCTTGTCTGTCTTCACCTTGACTTGTGGTTTTATGGACTTAATTATTTGCTCAGGATATTCTCTTTGGATGACTACTTTCATTATATCCCACTTGGATAGCTACTTCTTGGTCCTTTGAACTCTTTCTGTAAAGCTTCACCACTTTAATTCAAGCAACGTGGATTTCAGCTCTCTCTCTCTCTCTCATCTTTCCCCACCCATTAATTTTTCTCTACACTCTAGCTAGAGTGAATATTTGGAAATATACATCTAACTGTGTCAATAACCTGTCCCCTTCCCTCCAGCCCACTAGAAATCCATCTGCTTCTTGGATCTGGGGGTGGTCCTGGTTGCCTAGCAAAGAGAACTTGATTTTTCTTTGTGTCCTCAGAGCAGAGGAGACTGCTGAGTGAGTTCGCAAAGTAGAAATTTGGGAGAGGCATGCCAAAAATGCATAAGTTCACTCTAAGTTGAGTAAACACTGTAAAGATTGCTGCATGTGAACCCTTACTTCGTACCCCGTGCAAGAGGTCACTTGCTGGGTCCAGAAGCAGTGGGTAGATTCCTTTTGGTGGGATGAGAGGTACTAAAGGAAGAGAGCTATCCAGTGCTAGGTCTACCACTTCTAGTGTAGAAGCCCCTGCATAGACCCACCTGTGTAAGAGTAGCAGCATCTGGGAACCACTGACATGAAGGAATTTGGCTAAGTAGAGCATGAATCAACCAAGGAGGTGACTGCTCAGCCAGGTGAGAAAGGCTTGATGTACTACCATTTCCTTGTCATGGTCCCAACACAGTGGACCAGCTCATGCCTGGAAGAGGGCAGAGAGAGAGGTAATTCAAAAGCAGTCCCTTCCTTTTCACTTACAACACCTCTCTTTCAGCAACAACCGCCCCCCCCACCCCCCCGCCCAGCCCTGCCCACAAGCTGCTGAAGTTCTGACTCTTTATTGCTGAAAATGAGACTTTTCAAATATGTGAAACTGATGGGAAAGTTGTCATGTCATACCAAGGTGCCATAAAAGTACACAGCGGGAAAGGTAGGATGAATAGCACAATTAGAGAGCAGTTACTAGAAAGACTTCTCATGTAAGACCTCAAGGTGAAACTCCTCAATACACTAATTAGAGATACATAGACAGATATTTTAACACCAAAAGACTTATTTTTCTAAAATGATCATTTAGTCATATTATTTCCAAGCTAAAAATGGAAAGCCAAAGCTTACCTTTGTCAAAAGAATACAAATTAGATAGTTGGTCAGAAATGTAAGACTTTCCAAAACCTTTTTAATTTTAAATACCATTTTTAAATACAGGTCTTTTATTGTAAGTCAACTCAGATACTTTTGAAAACATTGTAAGGATATGCATTATAAATAAAAACGTTTAGATACTATAAAATAATTTTTTCTTATGTCTTACTGATCATTTTTGTCCTGTATTTAGGAATGAATACCTGGTTGAATGTCTAAGTGGCCAGCTTAGATCTGTGTTCCATAGACTGATTTTGAACTCTAAATACGGTGGGGCTTCATGACAACCAGAACTCACTCTGGGTGAGTGAGACGCTTATTGGACATTAAGCTAAAGACTCTACTCTGGAGCCCAAACCCACGGTGACAGCCTGTTTCCTGCCTGTGAGGGAAATGGAGGTGGGTCAACAGGTGGAGCTGTTCAGTAGGCAGGCTTCAGTGAACAACCTCCAAGGTGTTTAAGTCCCATGTTTGCTCCTTCTACCTTTCAAGGTTTATCTCCTTGTCCAGTGCATAGCAGCAACCACTTTAGCTGCAGGGCCTCCCAGCATTTAGTCTCCTCTCTTTTTCCAACTATCAACCACTTCAATATACTTTCAGGTTTCCAAGCTGTGGTAGTCTTTAGTAATTGACACACCTATCCCCTCCTTTTTATTGTTTTATTTTTACTCTGAGAGGTGGGGGTTTGAGTACTTTGTTTTCTGTCTTCAGCATTAGAGGAAGGTATAGAGTGTTGGCATGGTTTCTAAGTGAGCCTACCTGTAGTATATGCCACTCGAGGATTGTGGGTAACACTTTAGGCAATTTTGCTGTCAGCTTTGATATCTGCAGCACAGTTGTCTTGTCTTTTGTGACATCTTTCCACATCCTAGTTTTTCCTTTACCGAATATGTCAGTGATTTCCCCCAAGATTGCAGTTTGGAGTTACAGATTCAGTTTCACTTTAGAATCCTTTGGATGGAACATGCATTTCTGCTTTTCATTCTCTCTCTTCAATCTCTTTGTCTCTGTCTCTGTTGAGAAGGAGGCATGGTGATTGGTTTCTTAACTCTTCCAATTTGAACTGGAATGTTACCGTTACTTTAGAGGTGTTTCAGATAAGAGCAAATGCACACATGTATTTTTAATCTGTCACCTAGAAATGGTCATTTTCTTTTAAATAAAATTGAAATTTCACTTTTAAGTGTTTTCTCATGCATAAAGGACTTGTAATCAGGAAGCAGGCAGTTACTGTATTGGGACACATCTCTGTTAATCTCCTCTCTCTGAAAATGAAAATACTTCATGATTATTATCAACTTTCAAATTCAGGTCAGCTTTGCTAAAGACATGTGAACTGTGCTTTCCTTTTCAGGCCTGAGGGAAAAACAACCCTAAGATTCTAGTCCCCTTGAAAACCTCAGCTTCCTGTGGAGTGTCCCTAGTTCAATGGCAGAGGTTGCTTTCCTGGATCCCTACCCTACAGCTCTCTGTTATCCTTGGAAACTGTAGGTTCTTAAGATTGTTTTAGGCTGGATTTTCAGTGCCTCTGGAGGTGGATGGCCAGGATGTAAGTTGAGATTCTGTTACCTAAAATGACTGCCTATTACCTACTATATAATTTATTTTGTTTGGTCCTTCATTCATTCAACTAACAGCATGTCAGGTATAGTTGAAGAGCAGTGAACTAGCAAGACATGGCCCATGTCCATAGTCATTCGTTTTATGTGTTGACTGGATATCTTACATTTATCATTTGATTCTCAATTGTAACTTCGAGAGATATATATACTGTCTCCATCTTATAGTTCAGAAAAATGAGACTCAATAAATTATTTCATTCACCCTACATCAATAAATTATTTCATACACCCAGGCTTTAGAAACAAGCTATTTGGAAACTTTGTCATTTTAACTTTTATTATAATTTACAAACAGTTTTATACTTGGTTCATAATGAATATTAATTATTGGGGTAACAATATGACATTCAGATCTTGGAAAGGTTTATCTGTTTGATTCTCCATTGTTATATTAAAAAGAAAGAGGCTACTAAATCATTTTAGATAGACCTACATATGGACTATCTATAGTAATCTCTATGTGTAGGAACAATGGTAATACATCTTTAGAAAGAGATTTACTTACATTCATTCTGTCATACAACTATTGTTATATGTATATAATAGTGAAAGAAACAAGGTATGTTTTTGTCTTGTTGGAGCTTATATTTCTGGAGGAGATGGTATTAAATAGATGCATACAAGTTCTGACAATTAAGTTCGCAAACTTGCCACTGTGCTCTTACATTGGCAGGACTGTATAACAACTCAGTAAGGTTTTATAACTTTGGTATGTCTGTGCCACACAGCTCTGTTTGTGTTGACATGTGGTGGTATCTTCCTGAGTGGTGTTATTATTGTTGTTGCATGTGTTTGTGTGCCATTGTGAGAATACCAGACCTTGAATTAGAGCAATGAACAAACATGGAATTTCTTGTTATACTTGACAAGAGTGGAAGTGAATTCAGGGACATGTTAGTCCAAGTTTATGGGGATAATGTCATGAAGAAAATGGTGGTCTACACATGAATAAAATGTTTTTCTGAGGGGAGAGAAAGTGTCACTGATGAAGAGAGGTCAGGGTGGCCAGTGACAAGCAAAACTGATGAAAACATTGCAAAAATTCATGATTGATTCTTTTTTTGAGCATTATTCTTAATTCTAGTCCCTTTTTCCTGTCTTCAGACATCACCCTGCTAAGATTTTATATGTATTTTAATATGTATTTTTATAATCTCTTTCATAGATAATGATGATAGAATATAGATGATAGATTAATAGATGATATAGCTGTATGTAATATATATATATGATGCATAGTACTGCATCGAGTACTGTAATAATTTCCTCTTGGTGTTTATGCTTTCGCAACCTACTTTTCTCACTCAACATATGTATTTTCAATGTATGAGGATGGACAATTAATTTTGCGAACTCATTGTAGAAAAATATGACCATTGACAACAAAATAAATGAACCTAGAGATCATCATGCTAAGCGAAATAAGCCAGACAGAAAAAAAAACAAAAACTATATGACTTCATATATGTAATATAAAACTGAAAGTAACAAAGATAAAACAAACAAACAAATCCATGGACACAATCAATAGTTTAATCGTTATTTTGGGGCAGGTGGGGAGAGGTAGGAGAAGAGGGAGGGGGTGAGAGAAGAGAGAGGGAGAGCTAAATATATGGTGATGTAAAGAGAACTCATACCACGTGAACTTATAATGCAACAAGTTGACGATACACCATAGAATTGTACACAGGGAACCTATGTAATTCTTGCTAACCAATGTCACCCCAATAAGTCTAACAATATAAATAAACAAATAAATAAAAAGACAATATTACAAAAAAAAAATAATGATTGAAAGGGACTTTGAGAATGTATTCATTTTATTTTGGCATTATAAAAATAATTATAATAAAGAACTTGGAACCTTAGTCACAAAGTTCATCTTATCATCATCAGAGTGATATGGGAAGGAGAATATTTATGTCTGGGAAATGCACATGAGGACCCTGTAGATTGTTGAGTGTCTCTTCAAAGTCAGTGGTGCATTTGTATACAAATTACAAAAAAATGAATAAATAAACACTTCAGTAAAACTACACCTATACCACTATCACTGTGTATTAATCTTTTATGCATTCATGGTAGAAATAGTGGAATTGTGCATGATTTTCAATGCCCCCTCTGTTTCTGTTAATGCATTTGTTAAACAAAACATTTTTAAAGTCAATGAAGGTGTACACCCCTATTTCCTTGAAAGTCACCAAAACTAAAAGGATAATAAGAAATACAAGCATA
The DNA here is from genome assembly GCA_004026885.1 of Lyroderma lyra. Lineage (NCBI taxonomy): Eukaryota > Metazoa > Chordata > Mammalia > Chiroptera > Megadermatidae > Lyroderma > Lyroderma lyra. Next base: position 190,913 of record PVJL010000619.1, on the reverse strand, counting down.
CACTTCATTTTTCAATGATCCTAAGAGATATTTGTAAGCATGTCCACATTTATGAAGAAAAGAAGATAGAAGCCTAATGAAAATTAATCAACCAAAAATCAAACCAAATAATGGAGGGAAAACTAATGGGATACACATTTATTTGTTCCCCAGAGCCCAGAAAAGTTTTAAAATTGTGGTTACTGTATGTTATAGGAACTAAGAATAAAGCAAGAAAAATGTTTTACAGAATAGATGGAGTGTATGCAAAGACTCAGTTGGCTATTTAAAGAAGTTAATTAAAAATAAAGGAGACAACTTCTAAATCCAAGAAAAATAACAATATTAAGAACCTATTACATGCCACACAACACTCTGAAGATTCACATGTTTTAACTTAATTAATATTGGCCTGGGGCTTTCTTTTCATGTGATGTATTCTCCCCACCCCCAGGCTTATTGAGGTATATAATTGGTATAAAAAACTGCAGGTAATTAATATGTGTAAGTTGGTGAGTCTACATAAATGTATACACTTATGTAATTATCACTACAGTCCAGGTAATGAATATGTCTTTCATTTCCAAAAGTTTCCTTGTGTACCTCCCTTTTCTTAATGGTAAAACACTTAACATGAGACGTACCCTCTACACAAATTATTAAGTACATAATACCTTGGTATTAATGATAGGCACTTTGTTGAGTAGCAGATCACTGGAAATTGCTCATCTTGAACACCTGTAACTATCTACCCATTATTGTGCTGTTGTAGTCAGGAAAATTTTGGATTTTTAAAATTAGAAAATATTTCCTTTCCCTTCCTTACATGCATAGGGAATAATTTGTTTAAAATAGTTATTATTTCTTACTTAGGTGACTGGTTGTGTCTTGGTGTGTATATTTTTTTATTTATGGTGCTTTAGGATTTTTTTCAGGATTCTTAAACGATTGTTGCTTTTGCCTTTTATTAATTTTGGGGGGAAATGGTCATTATATGTTCAAATACTGTTGTTTAGTGCTCTATCACATTTTAGAACTTGATTTCAGATAAACTTAGAGTATGCAATATTGTTCTATAGCTCTTTGATACTCCTTTTGTTTTCAAACTTTTTATGTTTTTCAGTTTGAATAATTCTCTATTGACATATCCTCAAGTTCACTGGTTCTTTCCTTCGTTGTATCTAGTCTGATGGTGAGCCCATCAGAGAAATTCTTTATCTTTGACGTCATTTTTCATTTCCATTTGACTTTTTCTCATAGTGTGTTTGAAATTTCCCATTATTTCATGCATGCTTTTTATCTTTTCTCATTAAACTTTTTCAGCACTTTTATTGTAGGGCTTTAAATTCCTTGAGTCATATACCCAAAATATATGGTAGCACTGAGCCTGATTGCTTTATTGTTTATCAGTGGCACATGTGTGTGTGTGTCATAACTTTTGGAGAATGCCTAATGCACAATGTTTATCTCTTGTCCTGCCCACTTGTCTTTAAGAATGTATAGAAATTTCACTTCTTTTCTTCTTACCTGTTTTTATGTCGGTCCTCATTTGCTACTCTGGTCTGTCTGACGCGAGTATTTTCTGTGCCCCATTTCTCTTTGGAGGTCCTTTACACTTTCTCATTTAACTTACTAAGTTTCCATGAGATGTGAGCTCTCAGATGGGTTTACAAAATTGTGTATTTTCTGTGGATTATCTAGTTTTTTTCTTGCTGTTAGGATAAAAATGGCAATTTCTTGGAATTTCCTACATTGTAAATGGAACCAAATAGGATATTAATAAAAAAGTGATAATTATTTTTGGGAGAATAAGAGATGAGGATGAAGAAGAACCAGGCAAAATACTCTTCTGCTAAAGCATGACTATGGATATGCTTAAAAATAGGTGAATAAAAAGACATAGAGGTATATATTAGAAGAATGTTAGAAGACTTGCAAGTGGTTGGCTCTGAGAAATAAGTGGTGATAGTGAACTACTGGCAGCAGAGCCAATAAGGTGGAGAAGGAACTGGAAATTTCTCTTTTTTTTGTTATAAGCCTCTTGCCATTACAGTAGACCCTTTGTTAACCTGAACTGAATCAACCAGCACTCTCAAGCAACTGGCAACAAAGCAAAACAAACAAAATAAAAAACCCCAAAGAAATAATACATTTATCTGGCATGGATGCCGGTTAACTGAGAGTCTAGTGTATTTGACTTTTAAAATTTTGCAGATGTTGTTTCAATTAGAATTATTTTTTATAAGTATTAACTTGTTTTTGTACAGCTGATGAAACTCATTTTTTAAAGCAAAAAAAAATTTTTTTGCTTTATTGAAATAAATGCATAACCAATGTAAAAATTCAAATGATACAGAAAAAAAAAAGAAGCAAAAAAGGAGAAAAGAAAACAAAAATATCCATTACTTGGAAGCAGCTATGGTCAACATTTGGTAATAATCCTTCTAGCCATCCTTCTACACAATTAAAATCAGACCAACATATTGAGAAATTATGTATGTTTATGTATTATGTTATGAACAGTTTTCTCATTTATAAAACAATATTATATATAATTTTTCTTTTTAAAACACTATATTCTTAAAAGGACAATGAATATACACACATCCCATAGTTTATAGTTAGATAGATATTAAAAATGCAACTCAAAGGAGTTAGAAGTTTTTCCCCAAAGCACTCAGGTAATGTATGACAGAATCAGGACTAGAACTCCTTTTTTGACCCTCAGTTTTGTGTTTTTTCCAACTTATTAGGTTGTTTATTGCCTGAGTTTCAGACTTCATTGGCTTTTTGTGAGCTATTATAATGGCTTTTCACCAGATACATTTTCTTGAATCATATCTGGCTTTGGCATCAAATACTTTAACAATATTTGAACATTTCAGGTAGGAGAAAAATATTCTTAATGCAGACACAGATTGAGAATGATGGATCTTTAAAGGTCAGGTCATTGTTGTGAGTCTGGAATCTGTGAATAACTAGAGTTTTAAAATAACTGAGCTAATAATAATCCCAAACAGGCTAGATTCAAACTCATATTTATTTACATTTTTAACAGTGACTTTGACTGAGAGTGTCTACAAATTTTTCCAATTAGTGACTATCAACTGGGAGGAAAACATTTCAAGTCCACATTAAAATTTAAATACCATTTAAGAAATCTGTAGAATAACCTATTTAAGCATCCTGATTGTGAAAGAGTCTGATCTTTTAAGTTACAATTAATATAATTTTATGTGTATTTTGCAAAAATATCAAACTGAAATGACTTTTTCCTATTCAGTTTTTCTTGTTTTAAAACTTTTTATCATAATATATTTACAGTTAATAACAGAACTTCTACTTCATTTTCCATTTGAAAGGTGTAACTGTATTAGGAATTGATGTTCATGGCTACAACATGGACAAAAGTGTGGATTACAAACGTACTATTAATTATTCTGTCAAAGTACTCTTCTTGTATGCTGTTGATAATTAACAAATTGAGGAGAGGACTATTTTGAGAAGAAATGCACTCCGGTATTTTTAGTATATAAATCGATATGTTTTATTTTATTGACACCATCTCCCGTTATTCCACAGGAACATTATAACACCATGTATAATTGGAAATGTTCTTGCTGCTCCTCCACATTTTACACCTTCTCTAAGAGTAAACCTCAAGACCAGATTATGGTGTACCCATACATCTGTAAGTCGAAGTAAAATCACTTCTAAATTTTAAGTAATACAACTAAGTCGAACTAAGTTCTAAGGTTTACATACCGACTACTTCAGTGCTTTGTTTTTTTTTTGTTAACACTGTCAGGCAAATGTGAGTATCCAGCTGTCCCCACAAATGGACTCATTTGCATCATTGCTCCCTTCTCATTCCAGACAAAACAACAGCAAAACGCCACTGCACCAGGCCCATCCCTCACACCTGTCTGAGCAGGACTTTGCTCATTTGTTCTTGTACCCTGGGGCCCTCCCTGTACTGAGGACCTTTTAGGTAGTCAGTCATTTCAGGGAATAAAGGAACGAATAGGGCAAGGCAGTGTTAGAGAGTAATAGAAATGAAAAAGCAACAGTAACATCGAAGATAGAAATTATTTTGATGGCTCAACAGGTAAATTAAAGAAGTGTAACCATCATGAAGGGAAGGGCCGACAGGAGGAACTTCCTGGAGAGAGGCACCTGAGGGATCTCCTCCCCCACCTCCTGACAGAAGGTTATGGGCTAGAGCTCAGGCACCTAGGAGCGAACTGCAGGAAGAATGTGATTGACAGAGGAAAAGGCCCTCCTAGCTTCTGGGGCAGCTCCACGGAGCAGGATGCCAATAGTCTTTCTAATATATTCCTGTACACGTTGTTAAATATATTTTGCAAAAGTGGGCTCATATCATGCAAAGAATTTTGTAAATTTTACTTTTCATTTAACAATATGCTGTGAGCAGATTTCCATGCTAATGAGTGTAATTCCACATCATCACTTTTAAAGATTTCAAAGCATTCCACTGATGGAAGCACAACAAAATTTATTGAACCAACTTCTTATGATTGGAGCACTGAGTTTTAAAAATTATACATTAATATTAAAATGCCATGTAAAATATCAAAATGCATTCATCTTTTTTCATATTTGATAATTTCATTAGGATATATACCTAGAAGTAGACCACCTGTTATTTCTAACCTTAAAAAACAAGCATGAATAGTTAGCAAATCAGAGGTATCTCCTTTACATTTTTTTTGCCAAATTAATTGGATTTCAGTATGAAAAATTAGGTTTATTTGCTGAGTACTATTGTTTTCTTCTTTAAAAAAAGGTATCCCTCCTGTTACACTAACATGGAGTAAAAAGATCAGTTGACTGTAAAAAAACAAGCCTTAGATTGGTTTAAAAAAAGTGACTTCATGACAGCATAAACTTTGAATAGTTCATTCTGCTCTCATTTTAACTTCTCATGTATTGTAGGGAATGTAGTTATTAGCAATCTCCACCAAAATAAAACCTTACACAGAATTATTATAATTACTTTTTAATATTAATAATAAATATAATGAGTCATGCACAGGCCTCATTGGGCATGGGAATTCAGGAGTTAGCCCTTTATTAATGGGTGCAGTCCCTAGAGTAAAGTTAGGGTACACACTAAGTTTACATAACAATGGGCTTCAAATACACAATATTTCTTTGTTTCTCATTTAAGAGTGAAGAGGTGAATATTCCACATTGAGAAGGTAGTTTTGCTCCTTGACCAATTTCTTTCATCTCATGCTTTGTCATCCCCTAAGGCATTTTATTTTCCATCTGTGTAGTTGATGGTGGGTGACCATTGTGTCTGCTCTACAGAACAAAGAAAAAAAAAAGGCAGGAACTCCAAGGATAGTGGCTTGTGTTTTAAGTTGAAGATCATCCCAAAATTGCAAACATCCCTTGCATTCAAGCCACTGGCTTTAACTAAATCATTGAACCACCTCAAGACTTAAGGAAGGTTGAAAAATGTTCTGTCTAAATTGGCAACCAAGTGTGACCCTAGCTTTATTACTCTGGATGAAGAAGAGACTGGATTTCAGATGACTATTAGTGTTCTTCACTCTATTGATATCAGAGGGTACTTGGTATTCTTTTGTCCCACTTGGCTTGCTTTCCAAAGAAGCACAAAATATCTTCATTAAGTTGAGGTGTACCTTTTATTCTTTCACTTTCTGAATTTTGATCTGTTGTGTAGATTGGATTGTAATATGCTAAGAAATGTAGGAGATGCAAAGAAATTTAGGGGTTGTTGGGAAAGTTAGTTAGTTGTCCTCACATCCAATAGTTATCATCCATATTCATAGTCATTTATTGGCAGTGTCATATTGCATGTGCAAAAATGCTGCAAATAGGATCAACTTGAACAACTGTCTGATGAACACTTAATGAAAAGAGTCAGACACCATGACCCATAGACTCTAGATATCACAGCAAAGATTCAGTGCCAACCTGTTATATTATGGGGAGAAGATTTTCAATCAAACCTTGCATCAGAGTATCATCCCAGTGAGAAGTACATAGGTAACTCTGTAAGAAAATTTCTTTTTCTCAACACAGTAATACCATTTAAGAGTCTTGGCTGAGTTGATAATAGATTCTGGAATCAAAAAATCACACCCCTGGGTGGGGGGAGGAAAATAAAAACCAGTCTTTTCTTTTTCATGAGCAAGTCAAGACCTAAAATTAAAATCATTATCAAATTAAGGTAGATAGGAAAACCACAACCCCCATCAACAATTTTATTGACAAACCTTTTTAAAAAGAACTTCGCTGGAGCTTTCTCTAAAACCAAGTTGCCTTCAAAAGAAGACAATTTTAGCCACTATGCTACACCTGAAACTAATATAAAATAATATCGAATGTCAACTGTAAATGAAATAAAACTCTGAGAACAAAAGACAAATACAATTCTGAAAACAATTTACTATTTGGATATTTTCAGGGATACAGCCTGACTGCTATCAGTGCTTGAGATATGTACTGACAGATCCTTTGGCTTGAGAGTCAAGAGACTTGGCTCTTGGTGGGCGACCTTGGGCATGTTATTTAATCATCTCTAGTCTTGCAAAAACATGGTGGCAGGAATGAGATAGAAGAACTCAGATCTCTCACATTCTCTTCTTCTGCTCCACATGATTTTGTGGTAGGCCGACCAGGCGTACCGTTTTCAGCATATAGAAAACAATAGTACTGTCCTGTTTCAGATGGTATCTATGGTCAACCTACTCTCACTGGGCAAAATTCAAGGTGTCAGTGGGCTGACCATACATACCATTTGAAACAAGACAGTGCTGTTGTTTTCTTTCCTGTTTAAAACAGTATGTCAGGTCAACCAATTTTGTGACTATCTATAAAATATCATTTTTTAAAAATTTGGTGTGGATTTTGCTTTGCAGAAGAAAGATAGCACCCAGTAAAGTTTTATATAAGAGGCACTATACCGTCTTGAATAACTAACTGTGAGCTTGCCATTTGAACTGCCTGAATCTAATTGTGATTCTTATTAGTTGTGTGACCTTCAGCAAATTACTTAACCTCTCTAAGTCCTCACATACAAAGTGGGGAAAATAATATTACTGATCTTATGGGTTTTGTGAGCATTTAATGATGTAACTATTTAAAGCACTTAGTACAGGGTCTGGCATTTAGTGAGTATTCTATGAATATTATCATTATTAGTGCAATTCAGATATTAATAAATGTTTTCTAATGCATTTGGTGATGATGAAGCACTGTTTTTAAACTGGAACATTTATTACATTTCATATGGCAGTGACATTAGTAGCTCCTGGAGAATTAAAGAGGCATAAAGGAAGTTAGATTTCATTCTTCTCTGGGAGCAATTATAACAGATTAAGAGTATCCACGTGCATGGGAGGGTGCAGCACCAGTCACGCTGTCCTGATAAGGGGAGATGCTAGTTACTTGGGGAGACCTGGAGCCTGGAACATGCAGGGAGGTGAGAATCAAAAGACCCAGGTTTTCATCCCAACTCAACCACCACGGAAGGACTCACAGAAGCAAGTTGCTTAACCTCACAGCGTCAGCTGATGCATTTCGAAAATGGAAACAACCCTCCCTGGTAGGAATGATTTAAGAATGAAACAAGATAAGCTAGAATGCCTGACCACAGGAGGGGCTCCGTGTTAGTAATTTGGTTTCCTTCTTCTTTCCCCCTCTGTGCAATTGTGGCATAGGTGGGCTACTCATCCTTAAAAAATATTTAAATAACCCCAAGCGAGACTCAGTAAACCAATTTGATTGCAGGATTTTTTTCTTTTAGTTTCTTGCTTGTGAACTAACTTGTGCTGTTTTTATACATTGCAATTTGCTAACACTTTATATGGCTGAAATGTCCTGAAGTTCTCCTGAATAAGGGGTTGTCTTTCTTTTTAACGTGCGAAATGATGAGTCTCATCCTGATGCAAATGCAAGAAATTCCGTCTTCTCTTAACTATTGCTAGAACATTTCCAAGTGGCTTTCACATCCTGCTTGTGGTCTGGGACCAGGTGCTCTTGGACTCTGACAGCAGCTGGCCATCTTGTCATTGTATCTGCCTGGTGATCTCATTCTCTGGACCTCTCTCCCTGTCTCAACATGGTCATAACCCCTTTCTTCAATCCTTAAGGTTACATTCAGGTAACACCAGCATGAGTTAGTGGTCGATAAGCCCTTACTGAATATGAGAGTTGTAAGTGGCAGGGTGTTACATTATACAATGAGAAAGTCATTCACATTGGATATTGGACATCTTGTGAACTTCAGACTTGAACTTCATCACAGGAAGAAGATGGTTTATTTCAGCCATCTCCATCCCTTAGGCCATGGCCTGCTTCCGGTTGCTGTGGTGGTGTTCTTTCAAAGCCCCCCGCCCCTTTTCTCTTATGAGTTCCCTGCTCTCAGTGTCTCCATTCCCCCGTGTTCCCAGCCCACCCCCAGGAGCCCCCAAATCATTTTTACATGAAACTAACATTTTGCACTCAAAAGGACACCCTTCCCCCTTTCTTTAAACTTAATTGCAAGAACAGGCGAGCAGCCTCTGTTTTTACTTCCGCATCCAGAGTTGAGCCCCACCTCCGCCAGCTGCCACACCTGTTTTCATGGCAGCCCTGTCCTCAAACGCAGAAGTGGTGGCTGTCAGGCTGGGCACACTCCATTTAGACTGGTGGCATCCTTTACACGGTGCTCTTTAGGCTTTCAGTGCATGAGCTGCTTCCATGCACTGTTACTTGCCCATCCTCTTAAACCTGTGATGCATGAAAAAAGCCGATCAAAAGCTGAAAGGTAATAAGAGTTCTGAAAATTTAAGTATCTTGCCCAAGAATAAAAAAAAAAAAAACCTCTTAAATGTGAGAGCCTAGAATCAGACTCTGTTCTCTCTGATGCCAAGCCTTTTCCCTACTGTTCTCCATAAAGTGGAGTGCCATAGGTATCGGATATCCTTAAATCAAGTATTGCTTTCAAATAATTGCTACTTCTCTTTTAAAATGGTCACGAGAAATTGTACCAATACACGGTAGGAATTTCCACCCATTTTGGTTTCCAAAGCTGTCGAAATCTGATTTCTGTCACATCTGTGATCCAGCAGTCCCTAAGGCCCAAGAGGATCCAACAGTGGTACAAATAAAATAGATGTTTCATTGTTTATGAAATGCTCAGTATAAATGTTGGCAGTCAGTGCTAGATTACAGGAGACAGTATTTCCTAGTGCCTCCTCCAGACTGCCAAAACTATGACAACTGTTCATTCTCAGGGCCCCCTGAGAGGCACGCAGTTCGCAGCACAGAAATCTAACCCAAAAAGGCAATGCTCAGAATCGAGGAGTGGAAAAGACTGTATCTCAAGTCTGATAGTCAAGTTAGATTTAATTTTTGAGCGTTGATAAGATTGGGAAGATTCTGCTTGTGCACTTCCCCTGGAACATTACACTTGATATCTGCCCTGTGTCACAATCACAGTGGCCTGGTAGAACACTGTGTTACATTAATCCTAGGTTCTTATTTACCACTAATGCCTTCAGCATATTAACTGTAATTGGTTCACGTCCAGGGCACTTCAATATAAATTACAGTATTTTAGGTAATAAATTTTCTACTTACACATGCCAGTGCACGGTCCAAAATGTCTAATGCATTATTAGATGAGTAAATTAACTAACCACCCTTTCAATCTAATTTTTTTTAATAGTAATTTTCCAGATAATTTTGTTACAATTTAAAATTTTTCTATTTGGTCAAGCACAAAGACAGAAACTAGGGAAAAATCATTCTGTAGAATGGTGGAAAATTCATTAAAATTCTCGGAATAATTTTCTCAGAGAAGCAACTTTTCATAGCGTAATGGTGAAACCAGCAATTACTGGTGGGGTCCCCAGGCAACTTGATTAGCGTTTCAGTCCAGATTTTTCCGATCAACATCTGCTCCATAAAGTAAAACAGAAAATAAATAAATAAATAACTGCCTGGCGTTCTGAAGGGTGCACTCGGTTGCATGTACATTTCTACCCACAGTTTGTGGGAATGAGAATAGGTTAGTGTATTGAGTCACAAAGCAACGACAAGAATTGCTTTCTCATCTGGTCTGGCACATGAGAAAACCACCGAACAATGCCTGCACTGACCCCGCAGGTGTGCGGCCTACCCCATAACAAAGAAACATTATTCCCTGGTCTCCTTCTAGTGGTATCGTCATTTGTGCTGAGACACAAAGCAGTAAACAAATGCCAAATGCTGGCTTTGCTCTGTGTTTTCCCCACTGGGGAGCCTGAATTGGGTCAGAGACAAGTCCAATGAGATGGGGGTTGGAGGCTAATTTTAGCTGTCAGCTGATGGATTGAAAAGGGGGAAAGGAGTAAAATAATTGGGGACAGTGTTAGAAGGCTAGGAGGAAGCTACTGCTGGAAAAGTCTGTTGTCCTTTCTTTTTAATTTATTTTCCATGTAAATGGCATTGTTTGGACTTGGAAGCCTGGGCGAGGATTTTTCTTTTTATTAGAGGGAAGAACCATTGTTTTCATTTCTCCTGCCAATAGAATGTTTTGTATTTCAGATATGGCCGACAACCACAAGGGCTTTATTGCTTTATTAAAACTTAGGTCTTACCTCAACAGAATGTCAACTGAAATTGTTAAATTTAATGACTTAATTTAATATTATATCATGACCATTAGGTAAGCCAAGTTTAATATTCTCAACCAAGAAAATCTGAGGGCCACTGTCCTCTGGTTTTGGTTCCACTTTACCGGATAAATTGAATGTCGCCATGACCTTTACAGATGTTCACATTTAGCTTCTATATTCCTTTCTCTCCACAACTTTTGGAATTTTGGAGATTATAAACTGCAAATAATCTTGTTATTATATAAATCATATTTCTATGTATCATTTTTTAGAGGCTACAAATAAGATCTTATTTCCAATAATATTCGAATCATGATAATGGAGACCACACATGACCTTAATAAATCTTAGTCCTTTTCACAGTGCCAACGAGGATGTCTGTGACTTTCCTGGGGGCTGTGTCATGTATGTGTAGCCCCAAACATCTGATTGTCCCTTTCTCAGATGTTCTTGCCAGTTCCTCCCCATCTTGGCATCAGTATAATGTTCACATGGCAGACAAGGAGTGATTGATTCTTTAATGGTCTTGGTCTTTCACTTCCCAGTCCTATCAATTACTAACCCTTATTTACTCTTGCACCCCTCTCAGGTCTTTAACATTTCAGCCATTTCAGCCAAATCCCAGCAGCTAGAATCTGCTTCTCTGAGCCCAAGGACTTTTCCTGAACCATAGAAGGCTGCTCTGCCCACACTGAAGTATTGCAGCTGGAGGTCCTGAGGGGTTAGCACCACCATCCACCTGCCCTTCCCCCAGCAGCCCTCCACCAATGACTCTCAGGAACTGGTGCACATATTCGCTGATCCCTGACTGCTCAATAGAACCACTGAATTTTCTCCTAGAATTTCCCCATGCCAGTAAGCTCTGCTTGCCTATTGTAGTAGTTGGCTTAGTTAATAATATCATTTACATATGATGCAATTTGCCTCTTTCATATGTGTGTGTGTATACACACACACACGCATACATTCATATATACATATGTGCATATTCACACACCCATACACTGACAATTAAGTTCTCAAACTCATGCTAGAAAAAGTGCTACATATCTCATTGTGGTTACCTTCAAAGTATACCCCTTGGGAAGCTGGGCACTGACGCCAATGCCTAGTTCACCTTTCAAAGCAATTTTGGAACTCTATTTTTGGAATGGCCATCAGAACTGTCATAATATTACCCATGATGTTCTGAATGGCATCAAAATGTTTTCTTTCAACATTTTCTTTGTCTTTGGGTAAAGAAAAAAGTCACTGGGGGTCAGATTAGGTGAGTAGGGAGGGTGTTCCAATACAGTTATTTGTTTCCTGGCTAAAAACTCCCTCACAGACGGTGCCATGTGAGCTGGTGCATTGTTGTGAGGCAAGAGCCATGAGTTGTTGGCAAAAAGTTCAGGTCGTTTTCTTCTAACTTTTTCATGCAGCCTTTTCAGCACTTCCAAATAGTAAACTTGGTTGACTGTTTGTCCAATTGGTACAAATTTATAATGAACAATCTCTCTGATATCAAAAAAAAGGTTAGCAATGTTGGTTTGACCCTTGATTAGGACTGACAGAACTTTTTTGGTTGTAGAGAATTGGCTGACTGCCATTGTGCACTTTGTGCTTTGTTTCAGGGTGATATTGGTACACCCGTGTTTCATTACCAGTGATAACATGGCCCCAGACTTCATCTTGCTTCTCCAAAAGGTCTTGGCAAACTTTGAGTCTCCTTTGCTTTTGTTCATCAGTGAGCTCCTTCGGGACCATTTTTGCACACACCTTCTCATGCCAAGATTTTCAGAGAAGACTTTCTTAACTGTTTCTCTATGGATGTTTACTTGGTTTTCTATGCTTCTCACAGTCAGCCGACAATTTTTATGCACAATTCCATACATTTTGTAATGTTTTCATCAGTTCTGCTCATTACTAGCCACTCTGACCTCTCTTCATCAGTGACTCTGTCTCCCTCTTCAGAAAAACGTTTAATTCATTTGTACACTACCATTTTCTTCATGGCATTATCCACATAAACTGGGACTAACATGTCCCTGATTTCACTTCCACTCTTGCCAAGTTTAACAAGAAATTTAATGTTTGTTCCTTGCTCTAATTTAAATTCTGACATTCCTGTTATGGCACACAGAAACATGCAACAACAATAATAAGTGCCACTCGGCAAGACATTGCCACATGTTGGCAGGAACACAGCTGTGAGACACAGATATACCAAGGTTATGACACCTTACTGAGTTGTTTGTACAGTGCTGACAACGTAAGTGCATGGTGGCAAGTTCACGAACATAATTGTTGGAATACACACACACACACACACACATGAAAAAAACATATATATGTGTGTGTAGATATGTGTATATATACATATGTGTATATATACATATACGTATACATACATACATACATACATATACTGTTTTTTAATTGTAGAAGCCAGTTTTTCAAATTCATTAATTCCAAATACTCTTCTCTTGCTTTGAACTTCACAGAGATTCTTCTACTATTTCAACATTTAGGTCTGAAGCTGCCTTTTGTCCCTGTCTCCCCTCTCCCATATATATAAAATATAAACAGGGATAAAAATCCCCTCAAAGATAAATTTAGCTACATATAGTCTACTAAGGGATGCTACTAATGAATTTTTATCCTTATATTGTTTTTATGTAGATACATATAGTAAGATATATTAATTCACTTTTGAAGTTAACCATCATTGCATTTTGAGGATGAAGCCAGTTTGTTCATGGTTTCCATTTAATTCCTGCATTGTCATTCGTTTCCTCTGACAGTGGTTTCCAAGCTGTACCTAAAGACTGAGCAGAGATGCCTCAGGAACACAGCAGAGGAAATAAAGTACACGGAGAAGCTGAGACCCTGCCCACACTCTCCGTCCGTTGACGCTACCCTGCTTTCCATCTGTTGTATTCATTGCCTTTTTAGATTTGGGGCATCTACAATATCTGAAAACTTGCTCTCTGCTCTGGGAGGCACACTTCAGAGATGCTTGCCAAACCTCCTTCCTCTCTGATACCAGAACTTCTATTTTGTGCTGGTATTGCTGGGCCGTGTTCACAAACAAAAGAGATGAATTGTGATTGGCCAAAATTAATTGAGGTGCTCCCACCCTACTTTGCCAGTAATTGGGGTTGGTGTACACAGATGATTCAGTTATTGTCAAAGATATGTACGAAGACAGATGCCTGCTGGGAGTCTTCTGTGAGTGATTTTCTGCCCTGGTACAAAGAGGATTTGTAAGGAGAAAACTTTGTCCCTTCCTCCCAGCTTTGGATCTGTCACATGAGGATGAGTGGTCTCAGCTGGCATAGCCATCTTGCTAACAAGAGCTGAGGGTCAAGAGAAGCAACTCAGAGCTATGACATCACTAATTTTTTAATGGACCTTGATACAGCCTATTTCTGACTTTGTCTTTATGTGAAAATTATTAGTCTGTTCACATTTAATCATTTTAACCAGACAACCAAATGTAGTCTAACTAGTACATCTGCTAAGAAATAAGTTTTAAATCCTTATTCTGGACACTTAAAAAAATAACAATTTATTAAGTTTCCAATATTAGCAATTGCTGTGTATCAGTACTACTTAAAGGGGAGTCTGTAGCCAATGGTTGTTCTATTTGTTCTGTCAAGAGCCACATAAGAGTTTTGTTCTCTAATGAAGAAAAACAACAAAAAAATATATTTTCACACACATTTCAGAACACTGAACTATAAGATTAATTATGATGTTAACAGACACCCACTTGTATTTTTAATAATTCCATTCTTAAAGACCAAGCATGTGCTGCTAGGATTGCATTGACAAATAAGTCTCAACATTACAGTCCTGGGTGACATGGGAAGTTTAATGCAATTTGCACATGTCCAGCTCATCCTCATTCTGTTGTTTATTTTACATTTGGTCATTTTGTATTTTGGGGTAGGTGCTTTTTATTTTATTGTACTGTAGTTCTCCAAGATGAATCAATGCCAATTAATTTAGTGATATATATATATATATATATATATATATATATATATATATATAGTCTAGAAGCAAAAGTTACATTATATACCCAAAAAGTTCACAAGACTTCAGTGAACATAAAATCTGCACATGTGACTGTGACAATGACAAGTAAACTTGCAAGTGTGAACACCTTGCATAAACAGGTGGAAAAGAACAATTGAACTGAAATATGGGCAGTTTGCACGCTCCTTGCATTCCCCCTAATCCCCATTAGGCTCTACTGTGAACTTGGGTAAGCAGTGGCACAAATTCTTCTTTTATGAATTATTTCCATAAAAACTGCACCATGACCTCTCTGGCAAATCAATCAACACTTTTTAGGTCAAATAAAAAAAACAGTTGTTTAAAGAATTATTCTTGTTAAAAAAGAAAGAAAGACAAAAACTACAAGTGGCACCATCAAGGTTGCATTTCTCAGAAAACAGGCAGAAGTCACACTATTGTCAAGAAGATTGTAAAACTACCTTCAAAGTTAATGATAAATATTTTGCTTAATGAGAAAATATAACAATCCACAGGCAACTTCCTTTATCAAGGGACACTGCTGGACGTTATGTGACATACTGGTGTACCATGCGGAAGGGCAACTACTGTCACCGGTACGTGCCAGCAGTCATTCCCCTTTGGGGTTGGACCACATCAATTGGCAGAGCGTGGCTTTTCTCTTAGCTTCCCTTTAGAAAGACTTAGAAGTCCACAGACCGATCCGATGCATCCCTCGTTTGACACACGTCCCTTTGCCTGGTCTCAGAGCCTGGCCTGAGACTCTTCCTACCAATCCCCCTTCCTTTCCCTTCCTTCCTCAGATTTCAGAACTGTACCACCCTCTGAAGGCTCTGCCTGCCAACCCTGGGTCTTCCCCTCCCTCCTTCGCAGGACTCAACCCCAAATCTCTTGTGTGTTGAATCTCGTCTGGGCATCTGCTTCTCAGAGGATCTGAGAACTGATGCCTGTGTGTACGTTTATTTATTACACAAACATTATAACATAAAACTACATTTTGAGAAAGCAGAAAACTAAAACCATCAGTCCATTCCTTTCCATGTTTATAAAGTGACAGTATCTCACTAATTATCAATCACTGTCTAAAAATAATTTTGCATTCTTTCTTACTATTTTATTCCAATTTATTTGGCTACCGGTTTTCTGGTTCCTTAAGCTGACTTCTAGGCAATATAATGTTTCAATTGATGTATGGTACATCATTTATGTATTTATAGTCATTTCTATATCATGCCCTTATTCCAAAAAGTGCTAGAAGAAATTTTATATATATTTGTAAGCATAAAATATATACTTAATCTGTAACATAAGCTATGCATTTGTTTATTTATATTTCTCACCCCCTCTTTTTAGAAGCCTGAGATGATAATGTTTTATGGAAAATCCAGAAAGACTCCATGTTCTTTTGGGGAAAACCAACTCATATGGCCCATGCTGCAAGAAATACTGTTGAGCAGATATTGAGGTTCAGCAAGAGTGTTGCCCTTCCAAAGTTTGGTTTTATTATCTGTAAAAAAGTGTACAATAGGGCACCTCCTAGGATTTTTTTTTTTGAGGATGGTTAACAACCTAGTTCAAATATGATGTTATTGTTATTATATTATAATTCTCATGAACAATAAAATTTAAAACTCTTAATCAAATTCTGACTCTCAAAAGCCAAAAACTCCTCCTTTGTTACTAAGAGTTTTCTTTAAACATACATCAAAGATTATTCTCTTCCTTACTTATTATTTTTTGAAATGAAATCCTTCTGTACCCCACTTCTAATCCATGACTCCCGCAATCATCTCTGAGGTTCTCACATATTTTACATTTTAAGCAAACTTAAGGAAA
Source organism: Lyroderma lyra (assembly GCA_004026885.1). Taxonomy (NCBI): domain Eukaryota; kingdom Metazoa; phylum Chordata; class Mammalia; order Chiroptera; family Megadermatidae; genus Lyroderma; species Lyroderma lyra. The sequence goes on along the minus strand of PVJL010000619.1, from coordinate 174,438 downwards.
AAAGTTGTGCTTAACCTAGTACATTAAGACTTCTTTTCTAAATTTTTGTTCTAAAGGATTTTTTAAATTCTGGAAATGAAGACCTCAGTTAGGTGAATTGATTCAAGAGAGACAGAAAATTGGAAGATATCAAAGAAATGTGTGTAGTATGGGAGAGGAAACTTAACTCGCTGTCAGGTGGCCGCTCCCACAGCCCTGGACCAGACACACCTGTGGCCGTTTTCTTTGTTTGGGTCTCGAGCACCATCATTTCTGTGGGGCGCTTTCCAACCACGATTCACCTCTTTTCTTCAATGCTTCTTTTTCCTGTGTCCTAGAAACTCTAAAGTCTTCTTGTTCAGCTTATTACACCTCATCAAATAATTCTCAGTGTGTGTGTCCCTGACAGAAAGCCCGCTGCCTCACATTAGAAGTCTTTTAGGTGATTAAACATGGAGTAGTTTAAGATCGCCTGGTTTCCTCACCAGGTGAGTGTGGGTTTTAAGTAAAGGAATTCACCCTTGAGCTTTGTCAGAACAGAGAAAAAATTTATCCCCAAAGCCTCCTGTCTGCTCCCACCTAGAGTTCCATAAAGCAAAGTTCTGGCCATTTTATAATGTAATAGCTGTTTTGTCGTTTTTACAAAACTTCCTGACATTTTAAATATTCAGACGTAGTCTCAGAGCTTCTGGTCAAATATAGATCCTCAAAACGATGTCAAGCAGAGTCTCCTCTTATATCGTGATTTCCACCTGTGCTCTGTCCCCATCATAGTTATATTTGGTTGAAAAATGAGTTTTATTTTTAAAAAAAGTGGGCCATTATCTGGCCAGAGATTGGTGAGGAGTCAAGTTATTACTTTCTAATTTGCAATCTCAGTCTATATCCTACACGAGGAAGTAAGTATATTACAATATTTATACGTTCTATTGTGAAGAGTTATTCATCTGTTTTCTAGTTGAAAAGCAACGTGGATGCTTTGTTTCAGGCACACCACACTGGATTTTCCTAACACGCTTAGGAGCACTTCTGGATTTCAAGGCAACATTTCTAAAACATTGGTTATTGCCGATACTAAACGTGTCCTCGCTTGCAGTTCCCCAGTGTGTCGGCAGGTTGCAGCAGAGGGCTAGTTTTAGTTTGAAATTAGCAGGTTAAAAGCAGTTGAAATCCTTTCTCCTTTCCTTCCTCCTTCCTCCCTGCCCTTTGCACTCTATTTCTCCCTTTCCCTCTTTTCTTTTTCCTCCTGCCCTTCCTTCTCACTTCTTTCTTCTTAAAACAGAAGCATGACCCCGGCTCTATTTTAAGTGGAGGAGCTGGCTCTGTGAAAACATTACACGTCGACATCTGATCTTAAATAATGCCACGGATGCCCGCTTTCTAATATTTTTTAAATGATAGGATGGAGACTAGAGTAATAATAACAGGACATTGTGAACTTACAGTTTGATTAGTGTAGATAAGAATAACGAAACCCAGATTTGGTTTAAAATGTATGAATTATTAAGCTTGGATTCCACTCCCACAGCATATGCAAATGACCTCCTTTTTGCTACTCCATTTGGGAGTGGGAAAATGCATCGCAATCACAGTGCTCATCAGTCACTCACTGTATCCAGGCCTCTCGATTGTGTTTCTTTCTTTAATGTAAGAGTAAGCAATAATCTGGCAGCTGTGCTTTATAGGGTGAACTATATAAGCATCTATATTGAGATTTCATACCCACAGAACATGAAAGGAAGAAGGAAATGTCAAGAATAGTGCTTAGCCCGTTGCAAAACCATACAAAAGAACTAATGAATCTCTCTCTGAATGGGTCTGTGGAGTGACCAGCTGTTAGGACTTGATTTCTGTTCCACAAGGGGATCACCATTCAAAAGACGATTGTTTCGAGGTGTGACATGATTTTACCTGTCAGCCTTGTGCACTGTCGGTCGCTGTGGTGAATTAAAACAGACACTCAAGCCAAACTTTGCCATTTTAAAAATCTGGTCATTTATTCCGTCTATTTAAAAATATTTATCCAAACCCTCCCAAACAGCATTGCTCACATGGGACATGTGGTCGGTGCTGACTTCTTGCTAGGGTATTTGAAGTTACGTGTTTACTGTTAAGTGTAAACGTTTTGAACTTAGGAGTTTAATTCACAGAGGTGTCATTCTTCAGCTCCTCAAAAGTGGTCTGCAATAGAAATTTCCTAGCAATCGTTTTGGGTACATAACACCAGAGTTCATTCCACAGTCAGTCCACAGGTATGTATTGAACGATTGTCACTGGCACGTATTAACCAGGCTGTGATCACATGGGGCATAGAATGGGGCCAGAGGGGAGGCCAACTAGTAGCTACTAGTTACATCTGTCTTTGAAATAATTACTATTGTGTTAAATGCTATTCAAGAGAAGGACACTGTGTTATGAGAACTTATAAGAAAGGCACTAACCCTGGTCTGGAGGTGGGGAATAGATTAGGGAAGCTACCCTCTGCGACAGCTAGGAAAGTCATTGGTCTCAGTGACATAGGGTGAGGGTTGATTATTGTCTTTAATTTGAAATTAAACTGGGGACACTGTAATTCATTCATTGCATGGAATGATCATTGTGGTATGAGGCATTCCTAGAGAGAGCAAGTTCATTTGGATGGTGATACCTTGAATTCTATGAAAGGTTTCTCTTTTGTCTGACAAGCCCACCGAAGTGTGGCCATGACCGCTCACAAAAAGAGACTGCATGTCCTGAATAATATGGCTGTTATCCATAGGTTAGGACTTGTCTTTTTAAGTTTTGTTGGGACATATGGATTTGAAAAGCAAACAACAAAACAACATTTTGCCATAGAATGGCATATTTAGACAGAATCCATTTGTTTTGTATTCCTTTTTTTCACCCTTATAGTTTTATTTTCTTTTTCGGTGTTTTAGAACCCATATCTGATACAAGTTTTTCATTTTGTAGTGCTGTTTTTCTTTGGAAGATATATTTATATACTCTTCATTCACAGGTAGAATGAATTAATATACTAAACTGAATTGAAATTCACTGAAAACTGATAAAGAAATGATAATTAGGAGGTTGCCTAGCAATCAGCAGATTAAATATCTTTGTTAATAGAAAAATGAGAGTGAACAGCATAAGATTACCAGAGATTGATAAATGAGGAAAGTATACACATAAAATAAACATAAAAATACATGAGACAGTTCAACAGAATATAAGGGCCTGGGCCCCTCTGGTGAAGGAGTCTATAGTGAATTGTAAAAGTCCTGCAGGAAGCAGCATAACAAACACAAAGAAAATTCAAACAGTGATTCAGTTATACAAAAGTAGAATCACAAAAGAGACCTTACAGCATTTTGTAAAAGGTAAGTTGAGAAGTCTGGATAAGAATAACAGGTTAATATAAAAATGAATGAAACAATGATGAACACCAGAAAAGAATGAAGTTTAAACCCCAAATAATCAAAACAACATAAAGAATATGAATCCTGAAGGTGAAAGGTACTGTGCTTTTTTCCTTGAGAAAATGAACGTGACAAAAATACAAAGGCAAATGTCACCTAAAAATGAGGAAAAAAATGAACTGATAAATGTAAACTGCACTAATGACACCGATTTATTCCAAGATATATAAACACTATTAGAATTTTAAGAATGCGGTTATTATTATTTGATTCAATAATAAAATACTATTAATATCATTGATGGCTCAGAGACAAGAGTGCTTTTAGGTACCTGTGCTTGGGGTTCTGTACATAATTCACTTGGATGTTAGAAAAACAGAACCAGTTTTGCCAATGAAATATGCCCACACCCTACCCCAGCACTCTTACCCACATCCACAGTGGGGTAGGGGAAATTTGTGAAATTTATTAGCAGACACGAGTTGACAATTGTCACTTTTGTCCCTTGTCTATTTATTTCCCAAATAAGCTGCAATGCAGTTGATTTTTATTTTTAATTCCCCATGCCAAGGTTCAAAACCTTAAATTCCAGAATTTATGTTCCTGATAAAGGAAAAGAGACATTCCTTTACTTTGTTACATGTAGTCTTATTTTATGAAGGGTTATATAATTAGGTCCAAGAGTCTTTCTGAAAGGTTGTTTGTTTAACAGAGATATTCTAACTTAATTATCTGGGGATAAAAGGAGCAAAAGAAAGCCATTATGCAAATGTCAGCAAATGAAGGAGAAAGAGTTTCTTGAATTTTAAGCCAATTTATAATTAATATCAAGTCTCTCTGCATGCCATTAATATCATAACCTCTAAATGGTGGGAACAATGAGAAAAAACATAAGATATGAGAAGGCATAAATAAAGGTTAAAGCATACCATGAGAATTAGGCCATATTCTTTATGATGATACAGCTACAACTGATTGGGCCGATTGTGGAAACTAGTCATAAAATGTCCATGGCACTTAAAAAACCTGTTTTACTGAATAGATGATAAAAATAAATACCACTCTACCTATGGTTTGCTCCTCCTCCCTTAAAACTCTAGTGATGGAACATCTCAGCAGGCTTTTTAAAAAAGTTTTACTCCATTTTGTGATGAATGGAATAACCTCTGTGATATTAGAAATATTAGAGTCAGAGATAGAAAATCGAAGACAAAAGTGTATTCAATTTGGGACGGTACTGACTCAGTATTATGCTTTCAAAATCTTAAAACTCATTGATCATCTATCATCAATACCCTCCCCCCGCAAAAGCTGATTGGGTTGCATGCTTAGGTGCATTATATTTACATCTATCTATCTATCTATCCATCCATCCATCCATCCATCCATCATCATCATCTATCTATTTATCTATCAACTATCTCTACATTATATGAATGTACATACATGCATACATACACAAGTATAAAAGATTATATTATGCACATAATATAAACCCCTGTCTTATATATCTTTTATATATCTGTTAGTAATTTTTAAATACTGTATGTTTTACAAACTTGTGAAATCAATCAGATGGGATATTTAATATTATGGAGTGTATAATTATATATAATACAATATATACACTTAGTATATTATGTAAATATATATGCCTGTGTAATATTCACATGTAGTTATTATATTATATACACTCAGTGATTATGAAGTTCTTTATGTGGTTGAAGGTCCCTTTCCATATAAGCTAATTCTTTAGACCAAGTTACGATTACATAATTTACACAAACTATTAATATGTTAGGAGAAGAAAATATGTGTTGATGTTAGCTTGTGGTTTTGCCTCTAGCAAAAGAACAACATAATATGAGAGGCTGGAACTCAGGTTATTTTCTTTTTACTGCTGAACAAGCCACAGCACAGGGTTTGAAGATTTCTTGGCATTTTCTGGGTGCCCATTCCCTTTCTGTCGATTTGTCGTTGGGTAATCACAACCGGCAGAACCAGATACCATCCTGTGGGTGAAAAGGTTGTGGTGTTTCCTTACACTAGTGGTTTCCTATTTCCTTCAAGGGCAGGAAAACAACAGCATGAATCACTCGCCTCCTGCGTTAGGGCAGATGTCTACAAACACGTGCTATTTGCACCAGCCATGGGCTGGGCTCCTGAGCAAAGTGTAGGGTCACATTCGGTAAAATATCATTCCTTCATTCTCCTCCTCCTCAAAGGGAGCTTGTTTGGGGTATAACGGAAAGACTGAACTCAGAGAAGACACAGTGTCCCTGTCAGTTGACCCACTTTAGCTCCTGAGAAAGATTTCCAGATGCTTCTTATTCATTAGTAGCGGGCAAAGATTAGGATGGAAGCCACCACCATACATTAAAAAAAAAAGTTGCTAAGTGTCTTGGGGTCTTGCTGTGTTGCTTGAAGTAGAAGAAGGATGTCCAGCTCAGTATTCATTGATGAGTGTGCTCACTTGTTAGGGACCTAGCACTGTTATGTGGTGACTTAGGGCTGGTGGTGCTGGGCGTATTTGATGGTCCTCATGCAGTGGGAGCGTGTGATGGCAGAATGCAGTATCAGGTCAAGGGTAAACCATGTCCTTATATGAATTGACTCCTGCTTTTCCCATTAGCCTCCGTCAAGTCAGCATAAGTAATGAATGTGTTAGAAGCTTACACATGTGATCTCTGCTGTTCTCCTCATTAGCATCACTGCCTAGATTATTATTGGAATCTTATAAATCAGGAATCCCAGACAGGGAGGAGCAGAGACTCAAACTTCTGATGTCCTAAGTAGGATTGTGGAGTAATACAGGTGTCCTGCTGCTGAGTATAGTAATAGGGAGAGGAGTTGAATAGTAAGGTAAAGTGTCAGCACCTGGCTCTGAAGATACCTTGAGGGGGGTGAACCTCTTCAACAGGTTGCTACTCTGTGACCCTGAGCAAGTGTCTTCAGCACTCTGTGTCTAGTCATTGGAGAGTTGTCAGACTCAGAAAATAAAAAATACAGACTATTGTGTTTAATTTGAACTCAGATAAACAATGAACTTCTTAGTAAAATCATGGCCCAGATATTTCACGGCATGTTAAATCTAAATTTAACAGGTGTCATAAAATTTACCTGGCAACCCTAGATAATAGGTGTATCTACTTCATCAAGTTCTTTTCAGGTTAACTGTGCTGATGTGTGAAATGCATTTCACATGATGCCTACTACCTAGTACGTATCAGCTATTACTGTTCCTAATTGCAATGACCATTTATTATTAGGCATTGTGTTGGCATTTCTATAGCATGTTATTGAACTTCACAACTCTGCTGAATTAGGGTTAACAGCCCTAATTTACAATGCGAGAAACAGGGGTCAGGAAGTTTGAAGTTTGCACAGCTAGTCTCAATCTGGGTTCAGGAGCAGGGATCTTTCAAGTATACCATGTGACTTGCTTTAGCGTTTAGCCTAAAAGACCCTAAATTTGATGCTGGTGTTTAAAGTGTTACAGCCTAATGGAATAGGTATAATTTATTATAAATTGTTTAGTACTTTAAGGGTTTAAAGCTTCAGTGCTCTTCCCCTTACCTGAATGACGATACGAAGGAGTGGGACTGAGAAGAGAGAGAGAAACTTCTACCCAGGAAATGCAACCACCCCTTCTGAAAATACCTGTTATGGTTTATGTCCCTCTTACGAATCAAAAGATCATGACAACAAATCATCGCTATGCCATTGTTAGGGTTTTAGGTTTGCATCATTTACTTTTCTCCTTGCTAAGAGAAAAATAGTCATTGGATATTTTGTGAACCAAAATAGGGGGGTTTGTAACATTGGATTTGGATGCGTATTTTAGAAATATTTATAAGCCATGCAGGGAGACAGAGAAGTCTGGACCAAAGGGACAACAGGATTCCTAAGTCCCTTCTGCTCACGTTCTTGGCAGGGTGGTGGCAGGGCATTGCTGAAGAAGCTGCTAGAAAGAGGGCTTGGTACTGACTGGATCCTGACGCCGTTTGGTTTCCTTCATATAAGGGGTTTCAAATCTTAATTCATTTACTGTGAGACAACTAAGTGCTCATATCTGAAAAATGTTCTACTGTCATCAGCAAAAAGAGGACATTACCTACAACTTTTCTGCCAAGGGCTTGAGTCATCTGTGGAGGTGAATCCCTTTTCATTCCTGAGATGATTAATATGGAGGCAAATGTCAGGGTGAGGTGGCACTCAGGCTGTCTGAAGCCCCCTTTTCCTCAGGTTTGTAAAAGGAGAGGGTGGCATTTGGAGGGATACCAAAACTTGCCTGTCACAGTGACCTGGTGACTGCCATGTTCCTCCAGGAGGCAGAGGGTATGCACGGCATCACATCTGTGCATGATGCTGATTTAAGGACAAGGATGACTTAAATCCGGAAGATGAATGCTGACACTCACGGCTGGAGTCCCACCTCTCTCCCGTACCATCCCATATTTGGTTGATTCCTTTGCAACTTCTCTTTCCCACCGGGCTGTAAGCTTTGTGGTTGAAAGGCTGTGATTCGTGCCTCTCCTGGATGCTCAGCGCACCCGCCAGGGTGTGAGGCACAGCATATTCTCCAGTAGAAGCAGAGCCTTTACTAGGGTAAAGCATTCCCAAATCCATCCCCCGGGGGCCCTTTCCTTTTCTGGAGCCTCACACGACGTTATTTCAGATGTGACTGCGAGTCCAGGCACTTTGTACGGATGGGGTGTGGGTAATGGTGAATCGCCTGTAAAATACGATCACACACGTTGGGGAGGGCTTGAGCTTCCTTTGTAATGTAATGTTCATTGATGTTGCCATCCCTTCTCTCCCATCCCAACCCACTGCCAACATTTGTGGGGCCAGGATGAGCTCTTCTCTCTTTTAGTTGTTGGAAAGATTCTAAATTGAAAGAGAGGTAAGTATATGTCAGCACTTTTAAACTGTAAAAAAATTAGTGAGTGTTCCAAAAGGTCAGGCTTGCTGAGGATCTTTTAAATTTCCTCTTCTCTGTAAAATATGCCATATTTATATGGTGTTATTCTCTGCATTGTGTGACCTCTACACTGGTTAAAGACAGGTACAATATTCTGTAATTTAGTGTTCCGTAAGTCAGAGTGAAATGGCCTCCTTACAAAACAAAGTTGGAAAATAAAATTATGCTTTGCCAGTGGTCTTAATTCTTAGTAAACACACCTTTAATCTTTTTGGATAGCTTGAGTATATTATCTTTCGTGGACATTGCAAAGGTCAGAGAAGACAATTTCCTGTTTAATAGATCCCTTGCAAACATCTCATATTTGATTTGTTTGGAGATGAGCCTGTTAATGCTTTCCTTTCCCTTTCCCTTTATGGCTAATGAAAAATAAAAAAAGTATATACTTTACTCTGATGCTTGGTGTGTTTAAAACATTTTTTTTCTTCATAATGACATTCACATTCTGACTCACTTAAAAATGTTACCTAGAATATAGCATATTGGTTTCTGGGCATATTGTCATGTTGTAAAAATTCTTGAGCCACACTAGGTAGAAATACATGGACAAAATTTAGTTTAAGCTAAGACTAAGGCATATGAGAGCAACATTTCACACTCGTTCATTCACTCATTCATTCATTTTTCCATTTATCCATTTATTTATCTATTCATCCAAATAGCAAACTACAGTGTATTTTCTATGAGCCAGGCTCCCTCCTAGATATATGGACAATAGAAAAACAAAAGTCACACATAGACCCTTTGTTTAGAGGTGGCAACAAGCATGTGAGCATAACATGTGCTATGAAAGTGGTCCCTTTACAAAGCATTCTTCTGTATTATCTTATACCAAATGACCAATTTGAGCAAAATTTTTTCTTTTATCAATTAATTGTTATAATATTGTGTAGATGAACCTCAGTATGTATAACATCAGAAAGCTCTTTTCTGCTGCTTTTTGACTTAAAAGTAGCACAGGGTATCTTCAATCAGAAGGTCCAGGAATATAAGTCATCCTTTGTCCGACTGGTGCTGTCTGTCTCCGCCGGAAGAGTCAGCTGTGGGAAGAGATCCTAACTGCATTGCTGGCATGTGTAGGCAAAACATCAATTCCTACACAAAAGCCCACCATGGTCTTTCTTCCATGGGCTCCCATTAATCTGAACGCCTGCCAGAGTCTCTGAGATTTGGGATCATTATGTTGTCCTGACTTAAAAAGAAAATCTTTGAAAACTCCTTTATTCATCTCCTTTGGTTTTGCTTTTACGTGTGATGCTGTGGGCTTTTATTCAGTATTTTAGCATCAGGTGTCATAGACGCAACATCGAAGCCTATAGGTTTGATTTTCAGTTTTTTTAAGCTTGAGAAACCCAGCTGAGTATTGACCATTGATGAGAGAGGGCTCAGGTGGTATTGTTGTCAGTCTTCCAGTTTGAGCAGAAGGACCTCCAATGAGACAGACAGATATTAGAAATACATTTACAGTGTATAATGGTTGTAGAAAAAATACATTGCATTCCTTAATGATGGCATTTATCTTTATGAACAAAGGATTAGGGAAAACTATCACATCTCTCGTCATGTAGAAAGAGGAGAAAATGTTAGGAAGCATAATGGTAAGTTCAGGAGGGGACTTTACATTATTTTTATCCTGTACAAATCATTATCTAGATTTATATATCAATTTGTATGAAGGTCGAATTGCACACTTTGTATCAGAAATTATAGAAATGTAAAGATAGGATCAAAATGCAATGTAAAGACTTGCAAAAAGCAAAACACATGAACATTTTCGTATGTAAAAATAAAGTATACATGAAATGAACAGATGAATACAAAAGTTTTAGTTTAAAACGATCATTTGTATAATGAGGTTGTGCATAAACTGGATTGAGAGAAATGAAGAGTTGGCTTTACCTTATAGTTTAAGAATATATGCTGTATATCTGAAACTAATATAAAATAATATTGCATGTCAACTCTAAATGAAAAAAATAAATAAAAGAATATAAAAATTACAGATCAATACATGAATGTATAAAAGTTACATGTAGAGATAGAGACAAAATCATTAAAGAAATTTGGTAATATTACCAAGATAAAAAGTGTAAGTATGAAATAAATATGCTGCAAGAATACTTAATCCAGAAAGAGGAAGTAGGTGTGTACTCACAAAGAGTTTCTTAAAACTTATGTGGTTAATATTTGACTTCATGGAAAGTGTTGAGCTCTTTGATATGAGTTGGACAGCGATAAATTATTGGGTATGTTGCAAAGAGCGTAACACAGAAGACTTCATTAGACTATTTTGGACAAGCTATCAATAGTCCTACCTGCCAATGAAGAGCCTCTCTACTTGTCCTCATTGACTTACACCAACACAGGACAGTGGGGAGCCAAGGCATACGGTTGACCCACTAGAAAAAGTGGAACTTTATCAGAGAAACTTGATTCTTCTTGGAGGTGCAATTCCTTATGAAACTCTCAGTGAAAGAGCAGCTGTGAGGTCCCATGTGTTATCCGAAGGAGATTGTCAATAATTAATATTTCTATAGCATTTTATATTTTACAAAGCATTTTCACATTTATATACCTGGTCTCTCTTGGCCTCGCTTTCTTCAAGTTTATATTCAGAGATGATATCCAAAATGCTTGAATAATTGGTTGAACATAGTTTTGGGCCCATTAAAATAGATGTTGGTTCTAATGATCATATCACTATACAGAATCAGCCCTGAGCTTTTGCTATAATTATCTTTTTAAGTAGTACTTTTACTATCTTACCATACTCCTGCTTATTAAAAAGCCCTATTTTCAAGGAAAAACATGTTTTGATCAAGACAGGTTTTGATGGAAGTGACAGAAACTCAACTCAAACCAGCTCAAGCAAAACCAAACCAAAACAAAACATGAGAAACAAACAGACTTTGTGTCACAAAGCTGGGACGTCTAAGCATGATTGATCCAATGGCTCAATCAAAATAACATTACCGGGGATCTTTCTCTTTCTATGTTTAGATTTGCATTCTCCAGGTTAACCTTATCCTCTCCTGCTGCAGGAAAGAAAGTTGTGGAGAGTCCTAAGACTCTTATCTTTACAATGTGAGATCTAAAAGAAGAGAAATTGCTTATTTCTTAGTGCCAGTCTATGGCAGTTCTCTGGGTCATGCTGGTCGTGTTATACTCTCACCTCTTGAACAAATTCCCGAAAAGGAGATAGGGTACCATGACTGACAGGACTCAGGTAGAATGTTCCCTTCTTTGCTTAGGGGAGGAGTAGCCATGCTATTTCATGATATTACAGAATCACATGAGATGGGAAGAGGAACAATTTTCTAAAGAAAACCCAAGGGAAATGGGAACCATGGCTGAAAAGAAATAAGCTGTCATTGCTTCAATCTACTATAGAAAGTGAATCACAAAAATCATATTTTAGGAAGCGCAGCCTGATGATTAGGGTCATTTTATTTTCTGTGAATTTCTTCTGTCTTTTTTCTTTTTTTGAAAAAAATTTTTGTAGTAAGGGCACAGTTGCTGGTTTGCCAAGTTACTTTAATTCACTTTGTTCAATCATTTGCTAAGAGGAAAATGCTGTCTTTGAATAATATAGTACTCAAGATAGACTTCTATCCCTTAGAATTGGATTGTAGCACACATACAATGTTTTTTCATCTCTTTTGTTCTCTTTTGTTTATGCATGAATTCTCATTATTCCACTCATAGTAATATTCCCATGAAAAAATCTACCTCTTTCTGACAGATACTCAGCTTTGTTCATTTTCCAAGTGTTTTCCTATTAATCTCCCTCTAATAAGAATCTCTTGTTTCAAAGGCAATCTAAACATGCTATTCCTTGGGCTCACTGAACTTAACACTATCCAAAATGTACTCTTACTTTATCCAGAAGTTCTTACCATGTAGAGCTTTGAGGATCTGAATACAAGTATGTTCAAATAATTTCAGTGTTCAAGTGAAACCTTTCCCCCACAGACAGTATATAACAGAGAGCTGGATACACTATGATTCAAGGGATGCTTTCTCTTCAGTAGGTCATCTATCCACCAATGATGCATCAGGGACATTCTCCTTCTCTCCAGGCAGGTGTCTCAGTCCACATTTGTGTCTGGACAAGAATGTGTGTAAACTGTACCACTCAGATCTCAGGCATGGGTCATTCCGGTGTTTCCTCAGTTTTGTCCTTTACCCTGCTTGGAATCTTCTTATCTTCTTAATCTTTCTTATCTTCCCCACCTGGCAGATTTCATGCCTTATCTTGCGCAGATCCCTCTCCCAGCAACTCCAAGCAAATGTTATCTCCTCTATATTCCACAAAAGTTGTAAGTGGCCATCTTAATGTTATCTATTACAACACACTGATGTTGGTGTTATTTCTTCATCTTCCATTAGGGTCTAGTTCCCTGAGAGCACATCACGTTTTTTTAGACTTTCAGCCCTGGTGCAAACCCAGTGCTGGGGCCTGGACACCCCTTATCACCAAAGACTATCTCTTTTACTCTTTCAGATATCTTAACATCAACTCATCAATATTTTTTTTAGACCAGTGATCAAAATCTGAAAGCTTCATGAGGACATAGAAAATGTATGTGCATCTTTTTCAGCACCTATAACACTGCACCTAAGAAGTCATTCCTCAATAAATATTTGTCAAATAAATGGAAATGAATGAATAAATAAAAATGAAATTGTTAAATGGATAGAACTAGATCTCCACTCCTTGAGATCATAATTAATTAGTCTTCCTTTCAAAGCTCTGAGCTGATTTCAGTTGAAGCCAGGGTTAGAAACACTGTCTTAGAATCACGGCATTGATCATAGCCCTGGGTTTGTGGTTGGCTGTCTCTCTGTCCAGGCAATTATTTTTCCTCTCTCCTCCCTTGTGATTTAGGATGTCACTCTAGCTATACTGTATTCTATTTCCCTCTTTCTCCTTGATTAGGGGCTTTAGTGCCTGGTTATCATATTTTTTTTTAAATTCATTTTTATTGTTAGACTTATTGGGGTGACATCTGTTAGCAAGGATTACATAGGTTTCAGGCATACAATTCTACAGTGCATTGTCAACTTGATGTATAATAAGTTCACCACCTAATGTGACTTCTCTTTCCATCACCTTATATTTAGCTTCCCCCCCTCCTCTCCCACCCCCTCCCCTTTCTC